>OZ025215.1:7601283-8130007 GCA_964019055.1 Anthopleura xanthogrammica
GTGAGCCCGAGGCTGACGAATTATTAATGGGCTTGAATCCTTAATCATCGTCACTAGCAATACGACGGCTAAACAAACTAGTATCTTGACCTACCTTTATAAATACTTTCTAGTGACGCAACTACAAACGCAACTGATATAAACAAGGCGAATATCTCATTGATCGACCTGAATATAGAAAAAACAACGGTGAGTGAAGGAACTCTTGGTTTACTAATTGTAATTAAATCACTTCACTTTTTTATAGCGGGATTCAAATTCCGGCAGTAAATGAATACTGGTTTCCAATTTGGCCCAATGTCACTCACACACACTACCACTACATTCTGCACTAAACCCCATAATTTATACCACATTATAAAATAACTTTGATATTACGCGCGTTGTGATTGGTCAAAAAGCAATGTTTTATGAGAGCATAATACATGCTCACGTCATTTTTTTTCTCTCTCGAAAAGTTAGTTATTTTATAAAAGCAATAAAAAACAGTTTTCCGTGTATTATACTCTGATGAAGACACTTGGGATGTGGAGAGAACACTTGAGAAGCTGGAAACCTACGCTTCTCATGTGTTCTCTCCACATCCCGCGTGTCTTTATCAGAGTATAATACACGGAATACTGTTTTTATTCCTTAAAAAACACACAACACCAATGTCATGAAGAATATTGGTTATGGGCCGGTTGCACGACTCCACATACACCAATACACTACAACAATAGAATTCTTTTCAGTACCGCGCAGAAAACAAATATCTGCTAAACTACGTACCGCAGATATTTTAATATTCTATATTTAGAACATACAACTCTCAACTCACATGTTGATTATATGGGGGAAGGAAAAACCAGTGAACCTGGAGAAAAAACCCTCGTGTCACAGGAGAGAACAACACATCAAACAAACTCAACTCACATATGATCCAATCCGAGCCGGGGCTCGAACCAAGACCACAGCGGTGAGAGGCGCTTAATCGAAGTAGATTGTTCAAGAGATTACACGACATTCCTTCCATCCCTCGGCTCTTGAGCGAATACCAACAAGAAAATGGATGGAACTAATCGATTATTTCAAAACCATACCTTGTTGACCATCTCATGATGTTTGACACACCAAACACTGAATAGAGTATGAGAAAAAAAGAGTTCCATAGTCCAGTCATGGTGTACATGGCGTAGAAGTCCAAATCAAAGTCTTCACAGATGCTGTGCATCACTGGAAAATCAAAGCTTGAGTGAGTACTACGGGGATACCATTTTTTGTGCGCTTTGCAAGACGGCATAAAAAACTGAGGCTCAGTTTGAATACTTCCCCCTTCCCCCTCAACCACATGATGACGCTGTGCATCACTAGAAAATCAACGGTTTGAGTGAGCACTAGCGTTGAGTAATACTATGATGGGTCTACCTGGTATGCGCTTCGCTAGACGTGCAGCTTGAAGATGTCATATTTTGTTGCGAGTTGGACTCCCCAACCCCGTAGTTAAAAAAACACCTTCAAGATGTCAACCGCATAGCAGGGATTCTCGAGAAAGTGCATATGGAATCATAAACTAGCTGGATTTATGGGTACGTTTTTTTTCAAAAGCAAATGATGGAAGCTGAACCCTCTTGTTAGTGAGGGATTTTTGCAGTGGATAAAAAAAAACCAGTACAAACCTTTGACATAGAGAGCCAGGGGAGCTGTTGTAAGTAGTACAATCAGTGGCTGACCAGAGAACAGTGAATACAGGATGCCACTAGCAGTTTGTGCAATAATAACTTGTTTAACACCTGGAAATGGCGTAAGAAAAGCAATATCACATTTATAAATACGGAATCATAATAAGCCGTTTGCATTACAACATGCACCATATACTACCACTATCCCTTGCACTATATTTTTTCTTTGTTCGATTACCAAATTGTCTTACTATTCTCACGACGCCTTAAGAAACCATGAGTATGGGGAAAACAAATCGCGAAGCATAGTGGTAGTTTGTAGGCATTTGCGCGCATGTGAGCATGGAACATGCGCGTTACAAGTATGAACGTTATTATTAGCAGTAGTAATAGTAGTATAGGTAGTAAACACCGTCATGTAAAAATGTTATAGTGGTCGGTGCGAAGCTTCAACGTCATTTGTACTTCTTTCGTTGAGCGCTTGCAAAGCAATTTTTGTCATAGAGTTTTTGTGTGAGTGTAAAAAGCCCGCGACAACAGGTTGCACGGTGATGGTACGGTGCTATTGAAGATACGGTTACCGTATCTATTGAACTTATCGCCACGCGCAATTTACTTCTCATTCAATGAACTCAACGCAGCGTCACCATCACGGCACGGCACGGCGCGTCATATTACAGTCATATTATTAAAAAAACCTTCATTGCGTCATTCAAAAGGGTTTAATTTCAAACGAACGATTCACTTGCTGCGGTTGTCAGTAGATGTTCCAGAACAATAAAAACAACATTGTATTTACCTATTTTTCCATTTGTATTCTTGCTATTCAGAACTCCGAACGCGATAGAAGGGAGTAGACACGCAAAGTATAAAAACATGACAGTAGCGGCTAGCTTGTGTAAGGTACGATGTCCGACCACGCCTTCAAAAGATGACGATGATAAACTGTTTAAATGTTGTTAGTCTTGGTAAGGGAACACAGAGGCAGGGACTGATGCAAGAGGTCTCATTAAGGGTCATGGTGGTATGAGATACTTGAAGAATAATAGACAAAAGTTGGAGGAATTTGGGATATGGGATCCCGAAAGGAATTATTGAGTTATGGAAACGAGAGGTATCCCGGTATATTCAAGAAAAAAATTATTTGCTAATGAGCCCTCACTCATCCCTCCTTATTCCCTATTGTAGGTCCCTAGGAGAAGAAATTACTGAGCTATGACAATTATATCCCTTGTATAACTTAAATGACAATAAAACAAAATGAATATATTTTACCATCAACAAAGTCCGAGGCGTAGAACGGCCATCGCCTGAGAAAATCATCTTTGATTCCACGACCAAAAGAAAACATTTTTGGCTCCTTGAGAAGAAAATAAATAGAAAAAATTTGTTCTAGTCATCTAACAACAAAACATATAAGGAGAAGTCATAACATTTATGCGATTTCGTGGGGAAAATGGGTAACGTAGCTGTTCTCCCCCCGTCGGGGGGGGGGGAGGGTTAGCCAACTGAAGAGAGTGTGCTAAATAATGTTTTGTTTTTGTGCGCGTTTGTTTTCCAACATAATTTCCCTGTGGTCTTTTTCCTCGCTTCCAGTTTTTTTTCCTGCTTTTAGAGCACTTTTCGTATGACTGTAAAAAAACGTACGCGCCTTGCCGCGACGGTGTCAGTGCCGTGCCGTGTATGAAAACATTCAAAATTCCGTGCCGTGACGAAATCTGGTCTATTGCTTTTTACTAAGGTGGGCTCCCTGTGGGAAAAATCAGTGCCAAACCAGAATGTTTTCTGATTGGCTGATTCTGGTTAATGTTTGAAATACCTCTTTAACTTCTTCTTCTTTTTGGGTTTCGCGGAAAGAAGCAGCTCCAGTATATGTGAAGGACGATGTTCTGGCGGCCAATGCTCTCCTTTTGGCGGACTTTTTCTTTCTCTGATAATCTCCTGATGCCAGAGAATCCTTATACTCAATTAAAACTTTCTGAATACACCAAAATAAAACAAAATTTAAGCCTTTTTTGTAGAGCGTTGTCTTAAAACGTCTGGGTAGCTTGTGTTGGGGGTTTGGTCCATCGGAAACTATAACTAAGTCCATAGAGAACGTTATCGTTACAGGTGGATATTGTATCACCCTAAGAGGGAGAACAAAGGGCCTGTCCCCCACCTCCACCCCCCAAAAAAACATAAAGACTAAAAGAATGAGAGAGACTTTGAAATATCGACACCCTTAAATTTTTCTTACCAAGAATTCTTCATCGCTCTCTGCTGCTAACAATTGCTGTCTGATTTCTATGTCTGACAGAATGGTTGCAAAAGTTCGTCCTGTCTCAAGTGAGCTTTTGGTCATTTTCTACAAAAAAAAAAAAAAAAAAAAAAACACATTGAAAATCAACGGATTTAACTGACTGAGTAGGATGTAATCGGCGAAGGTGAACCGAAGGCCTTAGTGAAAAGCCCTACGGGGATGTGAGCTCCCATGAACTCTACCCCCTCCCCCCAGAGTCCTGATGCAAAAGACTAATTGACATACGTGAAACACTGTGATTCACTACCATCAATATAGTACACCCCTATATAGTCTTCAGTTAGGAAATAAATATAGACTTACTGTTTTCCTGGGTGATAATATAAGGACAGCAAGATGAGTGCCCTGAAGGGTCCTTCCGAGGTTAGTGGCGTGACGTAATCTAGCGATAGCTACGTGATTTTGTTGGACTGAAGACAGCTCAGCCCTGGAGAAAAGACAAGGAATCTTATTAGGATGGAAAAATTAAAAAAAAAAAAAAACAAGCAATCAAACTAGCAAGCAAGCATGCAAACAAACAAACAAACAAACAAACAAACAAATAAACAAACAGACAGACAAAGGAACAAATAAACAAGTATACAAATGAAAATATATTCAACTTCCAGGCTGTTGGTTAGTCTCTGTTCATTAGACTGAAATGAAACGAGCTTTTTGATTGGCCAACCAGGCTTTCACAAACTCTAAAAGTCCTTTTGATTGGCTCTAATCTGAGAAGCTTTAGACTTACATAGCAACAAGCCAACATTGTGATTCTTCCCAGCCGCTTCCTTCAGACTTCTCTGTCCCTTGAATAACATGCGATAAATGATGAACTGTAAAGTAAAAAAAGAATCATTCAGTAAAAAATTGGAAATTCAAAAATCAAAATCAAGAATTAGTTCATTTTTCTAAAAATTTCGGGCAAAGATTTTGTCAAGCACATCTAAGCCTACTAGGCTTTTCAGACAAATGCAAACGCCAACTTCAAAGAAATTTTCCATTATTTTTTTTATTCACAAGCATATCTCACCAGAATCTTTAGTAAAGAAAGCTTCTCTTGCCGTGGCCAGATCTATTCCACTTCCTTCGTTCTTGGTGATCAAAGTTTTTAACATTACATCCATAATATCTTCAAGTCTTGTTTCATGAACATTGAGCAACAATGTCGGGCTCTCCAGAAATCTTTCTATATCTCGTAATGCCCTTATTTCTGTATAAATATCTTTAACCTCAATTTTCTGTAAATGTAAGCCACAAAAATAAGTCATTGGAGAGATAATTATCTTTATGTTTTGTTAGGCTGATACCAGTGATATGCTTGAAGTGTTATATTTGCGAAGCTTAATTTTGGCTCCAAAACTTCAACATTTAATTTATGAATTTCTTGTTTACACATAAGGATTTACCGATTCTTTCATTCTAGAAAGTTTTTTAAATGAAAATCCAGACATCTTAGTCAAAATCAAATGAACAATCAAAAATATTTTGAGCGTAGCACTAATCCGTTAAGCTTGAAAGTCTAAAACTTTTTTTTTAATATTCAAAATTTTACTTGCCGTGTGTTTGGTATACATTAAAGTTGTTTCAGTAGACTCGTCTTCAGTCGTCTTAACAGCCTCAACATCTAGTAGGAATAAGGGGGAAAAACATGAACTTACAGTCAAAAAAGTGACAATAGTAATGCAACGTGATATGCTAAAAAAGCATAACACCTCCCTGGCTAAAACAAGAATAATTTTTGACGAAACATCCGGCTCGATAATATCTAACTAGAATATAATTAACTCAGAGAAAAACTCTCGTTCAATAAATACATGAATAGCTTATTCATTCGACTAAGTAAAAGATGAATTATATTAGTCGTTTTTCAGTATTCTTCTTGTCTGCCGCCTTGAATTTAGGAGTTAGCGACGCCATGGTTTACCGGCGCATTTCTTCATCAAAATTTGTGCTGAGTGTTAGAGTCAAAACTCACCTGGAGATTGTCCATTAAAGCTTACTGGTGGAATCTGATTCATGTTTAGTATCTCTACTGTATTCTCAGAGAGGTCTCCTTCCATCTCTATTATATTTTAACTCTTGATGTGCCGTTTCTAATATTCTTTCGGTTTTCTTACGATCGAGAAATTTCGCCGGCTCGTCATGCTAATTCGGTCGTCCGGTTTACGTAACCGCTGGCTTGTCAACTCAAGCACGTGTTCAGGTATCGTATTCACGTGCTACTTATTGTAATCTCGTTATGAATAATTATAAACCTGAATATTGAATATGAATAATAATTAGGGAGGACCATTAGAATTTTTAAGGGAGTAGGGGTAGGGAACTTTTGTTATCCTTGAAGTTATCGTAGTTTTCATTTGAACATCTATTTTTGATTGTGCTTCATTTAACCCATGTTCCTCCACTGGTAGCCTTTCACCTTCATGATATTGTGATGTCATTGTTTTGTCTAGCCGAGAAAACAGACGTCTTTTCGCTCCTCATCCCCCGTGAAATAGCCTGAGAAAACAGACGTCCTTTCACTCCTCATCCCCCCGTGAAATAGCCTGAGAAAACAGACGTCCTTTCGTTTATCGCGGGGGGATGAGGAGCGAAAGGACGTCTGTTTTCTCAGGCTATGTTTTGTCTTTCACCAACTGGCAACCAAGCCGGTTTTGGTATTTTTTCTTCCCGAAAAAAAAATATTCGTCGAATTTCGTTCAATTTTTATGACCATGAAAATGAAATATCCAGTAGAAATTTATTCCTGTTCAGCAAGGGAATATTGGTTGAACATTTTCATAGCCAGGGTGTTAATTTTATTTGTGATTCATGCAACAGTATACTTTAAATTCTGTCTCAGCCGGAAAAAAATGTTTTAAGGTATGTAAATATACGATGTATCATTAATTATGATGTTACTATGTAAAGTGCCACGAATCATATGCCAACCATTTCACAAAAGCTCTTCACAAATAAATTGCCTTGTTTTACGAGCCATGCATTCAATATCGATCTCTGGTTGGCACATGTAATGACAAATAAAAACTTACACCATTATCGCTACAAATAAATTATTGTTCATTGATGTTGTTGATCTTTCCTTTCCACTGCTAATTTAATCGCTATAAGGACAGACCATTTCCCATACCCTGTACGCTTAAAAACGTTCACCATTAACCAAGTACCCCTGTAATTAAAAAGAATCCCTTGAATCACCGACTGTGCATTTATGATTAATAAAATTACTAATGTTCCAATAGATAGCACTTTTCTAGATAAGTTAAGATAAAATAATTTAAAGACTGTCTTGACGGAACCCCTTCACCCCTCCCACAAACAGTCTACTTTTTATTAATGATCTACAACTAATGTATTAGAGAGGTCCAAACAAGTGTGTTGGACCTCTTGGTTTGGTGGCCCTGAGGGTATATCAGGATACTTGGCGCCCGAGTGCTCTCTGCCTGTTCCGAGGACGAAAAAGTGATACCCGTGCCCGAGTATAACTCGACTGATCGACCTCGTAACCAGATCGTGTGCATACTCTCTCACAGTCAGTAAAGAAAGACCTGTGTTCAAATTTAGTGGCCAGCAAGAACTTGGCCAGGCAACCTGCATAAGGACCCCTAGAGCACCAAGTGTGAAAACACCTAGAGCTATAGCTATAGCTGTTCTTATTCCTATTTTTCCTTATGAGGACCAGAAATATTAAACTGAACATCTCTGACAAACTTTAAAAACTGGGGTAATTTTTCGACGATCTTTTCGGGTTCCCATTTTCCACTTGTCAGAAGCCTGTCCCACTCGTCACAGTGAAGGTGAATGTCAGTCTGAAAAGACAAGATGAATAGATAAATAAACAAACAGATAAATAAATGAATAAAATGAAAGTCAGACGATAGCGCTGAAGGAATGAATATATCAATGAAGACAATGAAAGAAAGAATGAATGCGTGAATGATATCCCATCAATCACATCCAGGTACGTCCAGCTGTACGAAAAACTAAGCGCGAAAAGGATTGTTGATTCTGATAGTTGATCGTCTTTATTTTAGTAGTGACGTCACGCGCGAAGCCAGAAAGGCGCCATTTTGAAAAAAGAAATTCCAGGACCTCCAGACAAATGTCATGGAAATGTAAACATATTTTAAAAAAGCGTCAACGTTAAGGTTAGTAATTTGCTTATTTGAAGTTAAAATGGATAGTACAGGCTCTTTCCTAAATTGTACTAGTAAATTAGAAATATTCCAGAGCTTTTTTGAGGTCAAACATCGACCTGACTTGACTACTTTCTCGTCCTCTTCTTCGTCTTCCTACCTTTGTACATTCTTTTTGGCCACTGCCAGTGACATCCATAATGTCTTCTTCTGATATTGTGATAGAAAATCCCTCTCCTTCAACTTCGTAGGGGTAACTTCTTCGGCGACATTTTCGCCAGTAGTAGAGACAGTAGTCGCCAGGATTGCCTGGCATTTCTGAGTCTTCTGGCATGTGCACTTCCTTGTTATCAAATGATATTTTGTCCAGGTATTTTGTAACGTTTTTTTCAAACTCTTCAGCTTTGCCTTGTTGATCATCAATTGGCGAGACTAAAATAAAAAAAAGGTCAAAAATGAATAGTTGCTTGTAACTTCATCACCTGCAGAAACTATAGCTTTCTTGAGGGTCCCACTGTTAAACTTGATTCTTAGAATATAATCTCTTATCTGGGGACTAAAATAAGAACTTTTTACTAGTTTTTAGAGAATAAAGGAGAATCAAGTTTTAGAATGTCCTGAAGGGGTAAAATGGTAGCTGGGATTTGCCTTTTTTTGGCTGGGAAAATGGGATTTCATGCACTGGGACTGGGATTTAGCCATTACTGGGATTGGGATTTCTCATGGGATTAGGAACCCCCCCCCCTCTTCAAGATAGTGGATGATGGGGGGGGGGGGGGGGGGGGAGGAGGAGGATGAGGTTGGTAGGTTCCTACGAGATAGTAGTTCTAAAGGGTGAAAGGTCCATGTCATGCATGTTACAGCTTTGGGCCACAAAATGGTAATTAACCTATCTTACTGGGCCGGTAAGGGTTTTTGCATGAAATCATGAACAGGATTTTTTAATTTTGGTGATCTGTGATGAGCATGGTTTAAACCTCGTGAATCATGAATTTTCTTGAATTTGAACATTTACCTTGATATTTTCCATGACCCGCGATCCTCCTTTTTAAATTTTCATGAACCGTGCCGAGACCCCTCCTTACCAGCCCTGTATCTAGTTTCTTTTTCATATTGATCCTGGAGATGTTTTATCAGACATTATTTTAACTATAATAATCTTCACATCCAATATAATATTTATTGGGGGAACCTTATACATGTACATAGCACTCAGTTGATGTAATGTATTCATAAAATCTTTTGTATCCTAATGTCGTTCTATTTATTGGTGTGATGCATTGTACCTATGTTTTATGAAATACATTACATCAACTGCTTGCTACATACAGTATAGGCTCTCCCTATAGTTACCGTATCTAATAAATTACAGTAAAATCCAGGATATAACCCCCCCCCCCCCCCCCAAGTCTTTCAGATTGTCCTTGTAACATGGTAGATAATAGATTATAAACTTAAGAAACCTGTGCGTATAGCCAAACGGCAATCCATTCCTTCTGATAATATCATGATATTCACTCTAGCTCTGGTTTGGAACTGGTCACAGAGCATATACTTTGGTGCTGGAGATACTTCTGATACTTGCTGTTGATCATGCTCTCTTATGTCTATATCTTGGTCAGAAAAGGTTGAATCTATTTTCCCGTCCAGATCCATGAAGATCTGAAAAACAAAAGATAGTAAGAACACTAAGGATAATGCCTAATTCTTATAGAGTGGGAGTCAGGTTTGAAACATGCTCAATCTGTAGTCTTTTGTATTATTTTGCTTATGGTTCAAAAGAACAGGCTTTCATTCATAGCCTCCTTCATCTTCCCTTCTCATTTCAAATTATTTTTCTTATTAAAACCTCTTTTCTTTTGCTTTCTCCTTTTCTGTTCTCCTCGTCCTCTTCCTTTTCCTCAAAAAAGGGCTGACACATGGATTATTTTATGAGGAGTACTTTGTATGGGAAATTGTGCTTGATGACCAGCTCTAGCCATCCACCACATTTTTCCTCAGAAATTCTTCAAAAGCATCAGATTTTATAATTCATGCCATTCACATGTGTCATATACCTTTTGAGCTGAAACTTCACCTTCTTACTAACATCAAGAAGCTCTTTTCATTTCTGGAGTTCATTTTCAAACTGTCTGATATAATGCTTGATTAAAGGAGTTGTGGTGATGTGACCTGTTAGTGCATAATTAAGACCTACATGTATTACGGTGGGAACTTACCTTAGCCCGAATACTGGTGCAATACGGAGTGTAAAACTGAAAATCATGTCTGATGTGAGGATCAACTGTGCAAGATCCATTATTATATTCTTGCAATGTGCTTTCTAACGTTTTGAATTCTAACTCATCAATGGCAGGATGAAAGCGAAGTCTCCAGGATTCTCTCTTGTTCTTTTGAAATTCTGCCTTGAGGTCACTCAACTTGTAGGCCTCTTTCTGGTCATCTAAAAGAATTGAGAAAAGTTTTCAAAAGCTGCAAGTTTTGCCACAGTTTTGAAAAAATTAGCATGCTTCAATTGAAAGTGATTGAAAATTATGATACAAATTATTAGTTGATTATTTATAGTGCAAAAAACGTTTTCTCAGCGGATATTACGCCTGACATAATGAATCTTTGTAGGGTTACTAAAGTAAAGGTACTCTTTCTAGTGCTGGTATTGATTTTTAATTTCAACTCATTTGAATTTTCGGCCGCCATTTTGGAAAAAGGTCTATCGAAATTTAGCATGTTAGGTTTTGCAGAGGGAGGAAAACTGGAGAACTTGGAGAAAAACCACATACTCACATATGATGCCCAGTCTAGGAATCGAATCTGAAAACTGGCCAAATTAGATTAAGCTTGGTCATACCTGTTTCTGGCTCAACGTTATACTGGTCAAAATGACCGACAAGGCAAAGATTCGACCGGACAAGTTCCAATTCTGGCCGGACATTGTTCAATGACTGAATGTTATTTCAAGCCCTGTAAATGTATAATATTATTTTATACCTTCATCAATGTTGCCAATGTACAAGTGTCCAAAATGACAGAAAAAGTCAGCTTTGACCTCTTCGTCTTTGTTCTCTTGCTTCACTTTCTTCAGTACCTCACACACAAATGTTTGTAGTTCTTCTGTATTCAAGTCTTCAGGAGTCTTCAAGTCTTCAGTATGCAGTGCCTGTGCAATGCAAATATTAATTTCATTATAACAGACTAGAAGTATATAATTATACAAAAAAGTGTTGGGGTTGAGACTTCTTTTTGAAGTCTCCCCAAGCCCCTTCCCTATGCAAACCCCCCCCCCCCCAAATAAGACTGGCAAATTCTGATTCCTGACAAACTGAAATATCTATCTGTTAGGAGAATTCTTCACAATCAGTAGTAGTAGTAAAATTTCAAACATTTTGCCTGCATACATATAGGGGAATTAAACAAGCTGTTAAAAAAACTGTCAAAGCAGCTTCCTTTCTTAAGTATTTTGCACATTACGATCTAATTACCTCGTCTTCATCCATTCTGTACACTTTGAAGTGCTTTTCTCCATTCCAGAAAGGATTTGGACAATCAAATTCTTGTAATTTATAGTCTGCACATTCAGTAGCATGTAGGAAATTAAACTGCCCTGGAAATGGCTTCTTATTGCATACATCAGCCTGCCAAACAAACATTTCTAATGAATAGCATTCATTGTTTAAATATTGAGTAATATTTAGCCTTAAGTCATACCATTTCTACCCATCATATTTATTAATTTATACTCTATACCCTGAGACAATACACCTGTATATCAAACTGAAGATTCCCTGAGAGATTACCCTGAATTGCAATCACAATAGCAATGTACACATAAGCATGTATTACAACAACAAAAACAACAACAATTTTATCTTCAAGAAAAAAAAATTAAAACTTAGAAATTGGTTGCTAGCTAATTACAATAACCTTGGGGCTATTAAGCTTAATCTCTGATATCAATATTCTTAAAATGCCCATTAATCTATATACCAGTACCTGCTAGCTGTATTTTTTTGTTGACATGTGCAATTTAAATTTGAAGCCTAACTCACTATAAAATGAGCCTTCATTTTGATTCAAAAATTTAAAAGCAGAGTTCCTCAAAGTATATATCTGGTAATATAAATGTTGAAGGACTCAAGGTGAGCCCCCTCAATGAGCTTTTGCTCTTGGAGCAAACTAGGGAACATATTAGTCCAAATAAAAAAAAAAAATGGTGATTGATATATATGTTAACACTTACCATCTTACTTTTAATATCAATTATTGCTTCTTTGCGTTCTTTATCATTACCACTAACATACAATTCATGATTGATGACATCTACACGTGCCCCTGTCTTTTCTTTGATTTTTGTTAAGTTTGAATGCTGTCGACCAATGACAGATCCCAATTTACACCCTGGAGGCATGCTGATTTTTGTTTTACCATCTGTAGTTGGAGAACTCGGCTAAAAAAAGGAAAGAAAAAGGAAATCGTAGGCAGTGACTGATCATGAAGTGTATGAAATTTAAGTTATTAATAGCTATCCATAACAAACTAACCTCTTTTACTTTTTTTAGAATATCACTTTCAGCTTGTTTTCTATCTGCTTGAACTGGCCCTCGAATGTAAGCATGTTTGTCTTTGACATCAATGGTTGTATTGGTTCTTTTTTCAATTTCTTTCAATGTTCTTCCACCTCCTCCCATTACTAACCCAATTTTGCCAGGTGGTAATGGAACTTTTAATGTGTATTTCTGTCTTTCTAATTCTTTGTCCTAGAGATAAAATCAATGAAATGTTTCAGAAGCAAATCCAGGATCTTAATTTGCATTGTCATGCAATATGAAACCAAACGAAAGAGGTAAGAGAGACAAAGGGTGCTTTGGGGGGAGGGGTTATGAAAATTTGTGCAAGTGAAAATCAAAATGCGCCAACCCCCCTCCCTGTAAATAATGGCCAGTCCCTTATATTAAAATAATTTAAATTAGAGTAAGAAATTGAAACACTCACAATTACATCTTGCAGTAGTCTTTTGGCTTCAATAATTTGTTCTTCTGTTCCTAGGATATGAACTTCATTCTTCTGCTTTTTCATTCTAATACAATTATATTTGATTCCAGCTTGTTTTTCCAAATCTCTTAAATTCTTACCATTTCCACCTATAATTTCTGCAATAAGATCTTCATTTCGAGGTTCGGGAAGTGGAAATATTTCCTTCATTTTTGCAATGCTCTGATCTTCCTTGGGGAACTTTATCTGCAAAACACCAATAAGTTACGAAATCAAAAAATAGATACTGTAAGCTTATTTTTAATAGATTGAAAACTAAGTTAATTGGCAATTTCTCAATGACTATTAATAGGCCTTTCTTAATATTTTTGCATGAAGTCCTTGTAGCCTCACATTAATGCAGCTCAATTATTACACTTCCGAGATATGCTTCTGCTGTTTCTACATCCAAATCAATGTTTTTAAGGTTGAAAAATATTCTCTTAAATGTTTTTGAACCTCTTAAGCATAATAATGCAGAGCTTAAGGCAATGGGCTCGCGCAAATTTAACCGATAGATTTTCCTATAATTTTGCATATAGATAGTTTTTGAGATGGACAAAACAGAACAACAACAAAAATCGGGGGTCATCGACATAGATTTTGCGCTATGTTAGCTTGAACACGGCACTCCCAAGCGAGTCTAGAACGAAAACAACGCTTCTCAAAGTATTACGTCTAGTTTAATTCTGGTGGCTGCAATATGAAAAACAGAGGCTTTCAGAGGTACTAAAGTAAATAAACTTCCTTGAAAAACAGTTTAATGTCACAAAGTTCAGGAAAAATGCTAAGTTTTGACATTTCCAACTTGAAAAACAGTCGAAATTACGTGCGAATGTCAAGTCTTTTTTAGATGATGTTTCACGATTTTCTCGAAAACAAACCGATAGATTTTTTATTTTTTTCGATATGTACTAGCTTTAGTTAAAAACATCGAATTCGGGGAAAAATTGTATAGGTCACCGTATTCATTTACAAGATATAAGTCGTAAAGCAACGCAAAATGAAGAGCGACAAACGGAAAGCACACAGGTAGCCCAATCCATGGGTTTTGTCGCGCATGCCTCGAGTCATCGAACATACACAAAATGACTGCATGCGACTAATTGTCAAGTTATATAAATACAGTGTATTGTTTCACATTTTGGTCAATATATTATACAATTCTAAATAATAAAAAAAATGCGCACGAGTGCGCGAGCCCATTGCCTTAATATGGAAAAATAAAACTTTAGCTCTAATCCATGAAATTGTTTTGGAATAATAAGCTTACACCTGAAGAGGTCTATGAATTAATTTCCTGTACGATAATTTTCTTTACTTTCAAAACATGGATTTAATGTGCTATCCAGTACTTGATATTCAGAAAGAAAACCTCTTTAAGATATGTATATACCAGTCCTATATATCGACGCTGATTGTTAGTTGTTTTTGATGTACGTAATGCTAAAACAATTTAGGGGAATCCCCCATTCTACTCGAATTTACAGCTTCCCCTAGAAAATATGCATAGACTTCTTAATAATCTAAAGACAGGCAAATAAATACAAAAAAGACAAGGAAAATTGTGTTTTACAAGTAAATGTGAAGTCTATTTCGACGACCTAGGTCTAACTGCATCACAAAAAGCAACAAATCGTAGGCTTTTAGCTCTGGGGCAGGCATATAATTTTTGAAGTGAAGACAAGAGCAAGAATTAAAGCTATATTTTTCGTTTGCAAAGTCTATTCTACTAGTTTTTAAGCCAATTTATAACAAGTTAAGAAAGACCTTTAAGCTCCAACGTTTTTATCACGTACCTAATAGTGCCTAAAAGTTGAATTTTTGATTTGGATCCAACAGCAACCACTCGATCGTCGACGCGTCCTGGCGATTGAAGAAAGTCGGCGAAGCATGGATCACGAACCACAGGAATCCCAATCAGCTTTTATGACTCCAGATGATTTGAAGCCGAGTGTCCCTTGTTTATGGTACGGGAATGCAATGGAGGATCCATTCTAGGGGCCCAATAAGGTCTGTACTTATTTTATCATCATAAACTTTTTTTAACTGTTAGGGACTTGTCAGAAATTAGCAGGGGGGGGAGGGAGGGTGGAAAAAGGGGGAGGGTCATAACTTTTTAAGCCCTTGAAAAGGAAGGGTCATAAAAAATAGGCAGTGAAAAGAGGGAGGGTCACATATATTTATGCTCTTGCAGATGCCCTTCAAGACGCTGAAAATCATATTTCTGAGGCTCTCAATTTCAAAATTTCTCGAGGGGGGGAGAATCGCCTGAACCCCCTAGGTGCTCCCCCCTTCATCAGTCATTACCCTTACTCCCAGCACTCCCAAAAATGCCACGAGAAATCATATTTTAACAAAGACAATATCGATTTAATTGTTTAGAAGGGTAAGAAAAAAAAGCTATTAAGCAAATACAGTAGTAATTCTTTGAGGCAAATTTTAGACCAAATTTCACTTCCTTGGGCCAATTATCTTTCTTTTTTTTTTTTCACGTAACCTGAAACATTGTGTTGGGCATCAGGATGACAATGCCTAAACTAGCTAATTAGTAGAAGCCCTAATCAACTTCCCTTTGCTTGCTACTTTCTTCAATCATACAGTCGCTATATAAACTAGTGAAAACGTTGTAGGGACTGGAAATTTATTAGAGGGGGGGTTGCTGGTGCATTTTAATTTTGCCTGACGCGGTTTTCAGTGATACTGTTCTGAAAAAAAGTGGCCTCCCAATAATGTGTTCATGAAATGACACAATTGAACCCTCAGAAGTGCTTGCATAATTTTATGCATTTCTCCTTTTTTGACTACATGAAAAGGTATCACCCCTCCCCGGCCCATTTGCACCAGCCCACCCCCCCCTTTAATAAATGTCTGGTCCCTTATTATCAACATTATATTTTTTATCAATATTAGATTTTTGCATAATGGCACAATATTTTTCTATAATAATAAAATATAAAATGCTAAAAATCTCTGAAAATCTCAAAAAGGGATTGGTTGATGTGCATGTTCACTACCTCATAAATTAAAGTTTCAAAAAAGAAAAAAGTGACTGAAAATATTCTATTTAAAATCCATCTCTGGTTGACACATGAATGACAAAGCCTTACATCACATGAAGTATCACTAAAATAAATTGTTTACTTATTAATTGTTTTTGATGATGATATTGTCATCACTATAAGGACAGACTAGAGGTCCTTTTTGAAAATCATTTTTAGTGAAAAACTCCTCAATAAAGATTTATTTATTATTATTATAATGATCATAATTATAGTACGTATAACTTCCCTGTACAGGTAGGTTAAAAACATTAACCATAACCAAGTAAAAAGAATCTCTTGAATCACTGGTTGTACATTCATGATTAATAAGATCATTAATGTTCCAAAGATAGCACTTTTCTAGATAAGTAAAGATAAAATATTTCAATACTTTATTTAAAGAGGGTAAATATTGTGGGGTGTCCTGACGGAACCCTTTCACCCCTCCCATAAACAGTCTACATTTTAATGATATACAATTAAATGTATTAGAGAAATCAACCCTTTTGAACCCTGAGGGTATATTCACACTTGACGCCTGAGTGTTCTCTGTCTGGTCCTGGCCCTGAGCACAAAATCATGCGCAAACCCAAGTGCAGAGTCAATGTCCATGTTCAAGTTCAGCTCAATAGACTTCGTATCCAGATCCTAGCTGTAGCTAGTGTGCATACTCTCTCACAGTCAGTAAAGAAAGACCTGTCGGTTAAAATTTAGTGGCCAGTGAGAACTTGGCCAGGACTCAGCAACATGCAAGAGAACCCCTAGAGCACGAAGTGTGAAAACACCCAGACACAGCTTGGTGTTCTTAATTCCTATTTTTCCATATGAGGACCAGAAATATTAGACTGAACACCTCTGACAAATGTTAAAAACTGAGGTAATTTTTGGACGATCCTTTCTGGTTCCCATTTTCCACTTGTCAGAAGCCTGTCCCACTCGTCACAGTGAAGGTGAATGTCAGTCTAAAAAGAATTAATAAATTGAAAGTCAGACGATAGCACTGAAGGAATGAATATATTCAATGAAAGAAAGAATGAATGAGTCAATGATATCCTATCAATCACATGATTGATTGACTGCAGTCAGACTAATTCTGATTGGTTGATCGTCTTTATTTTAGTAGTGACTTCATACCCGAAGCCAGAAAAGAGCCCTTTTGAAAATAAAGTTCAGGACCTCCAGACAAATTTCATGGAAATGTAACTTTAGACGTATTTTAAAACAGCATCAACATTAAGGTTAGTACTTTGCTTATTTGAAGTTAAAATGGCTAGTACAACTTCTTTCCTAAATAATATTATTGTACTAGTAAATTAGACTTAATCCAGAGGTTTTTTGAGGTCAAACATTGACCTGACTTGACGAACTTCTCGTCCTCTTCTTCGTCTTCCTACCTTTGTACATTCTTTTTGGCCACTTCGAGTGACATCCATAATGTCTTCTTCTGATATTGTGATAGAGAATCCAGGCTCTCCTTTAACTTTGTAGGGGTAGCTTCTTCGGTGACATTTTCGCCAGTAGTAGAGACAGTAGTCGCCAGGATTGCCTGGCATTTCTGAGTCTTCTGGCATGTGCACTTCCTTGTTATCGAATGATATTTTGTCCAGGTATTTTGTAACGTTTTTTTCAAACTCTTCAGCTTTGCCTTGTTGATCATCAATTGGTGAGACTAAAAAAAAAGGTCAAAAATGAATAGTTGCTATTGTAACTTTTTCAGAACCTATAGTGCTGCTTTCTCTTTAGGAAAAAATACTGGGAAAAAGAGGGAAGTGGATGGGGAGGGAGGTTTTTACATAATAGTACAGTGTAGTTTAAAAGGTAAATGGGCCAAGTTACACAGTGTGCATCCTAACACCTCCCCCTCCCCCCACAGGCCTCAAAGGTGTACATTTTGGTACTCAAGGTGCAACATTTAGACTGCAGTTTAACACTAATAGTTTGGCATTTCTTGGGAGGGGTTTGATGATTTTTTTCTGTTTGATCCTCCACCGGCAATGCTTAACAGCCACATTTTAATAATAATAATTAATAAATAATAATAATATCTGGTTTATTAGTTCCTCTTGCAGTATGAACTGAATTACAGGAAGTTGTGCAATACACAAATTATTATAATCATAATATTGGAAATTACTTAATTAAATATTAAATATTATTATTATGGGAAAATATTATGATGTGGGTAAAGAATTACTGATATTTCAGTGCAGTGCTATTTTTGGCTGGATTTGGTCCACTATGGCATTGGTTGCTCCCCCACACACACACACAAAGTCCTGGATACCGGCCTGTATTATATAAAGGTATCTGTATTGATTATCCCTGTAACATGGTAGATAATTATAAAGAAACCTGTGCGTATAGCCAAACGGCAATCCATTCCTTCTGATAATATCATGATATTCACTCTAGCTCTGGTTTGGAACTGGTCACAGAGCATATACTTTGGTGCTGGAGATGCCTCTGATACTTGCTGTGGATCATGCTCTCTTATGTCTATATCTCGGTGAGAAAAGGTTGAATCTATATTACCTTGCAGATCCATGAAGATCTGAAAAATGAAAGATAGTAAGAACACTTAAAGGAAAATGCATAATCCTTATTATAGAGGTTTGGAACATGATCAGCCTATACTCTTTTGTTTTTGTCGTTTGGTCAAAAGAACAGACTTTTACAGCCTCTTTCATTTTTCCTTTTCATTTGCATTTCTTTTCACAGCCTCTTTTCTTTTGCTTATCCCTCCTCACTTCTCCTCCCCCTTCTTGTCCTCCTCCCTTCTCCTCTTCTTCTATCTCCTCCTCTTCCTTCCATCACCTATGGTATGACACATGAAGGATGGCAAGAATGTGACCTGTTAGTGCATAAAGCCTAATGTGGAGGGAACTTACTTTAGCCCGAATGCTGGTGCAATACGGAGTGTAAAACTGAAAATCATGTCTAATGTGAGGATCAACTGTACAAGATCCTTTATTATATTTTTGCAACATTTTTTCCAATTTTTGAAATTCTAAGTCTTCAATGGCAGGATGAAAGCGAAGTTTCCAGGATTCCTTCTTGTTCTTTTTAAATTCTTTCTTGAGGTCACTCAACTTGTATTCACTTTTCTGGTCATCTAAAAGAATTAAGAAACGTTTTCAAAAGCTGCAAGTTTGCCACAGTTTTGAAAAATTTGGCATGCTTCAAAATGGCAGTGTTTTCAAACCATCTTGATTACATCACAGACCTTTCTTTACAATATAATCCTTTGAGTGTGATTATTAGCAGATTCTAGGCCATTCTGGGGTAAATACTTTTTTAATGTATAATTGTTTTGCTAAAACATAAAAGCATAATTATTTTTTATCATTTTTATTATACCTTCATCAACGTTGCCAATGTACAAGTGTCCAAAATGACAGAACAATTCAGCTTTCACTTCTTGGCCTTTATTTTCTTCCTGTACTTCCTTCAGCACCTCGCAAAGAAATTCTTGCAGTTCCTCTGTATTCAAGTCTTTGGTATCATGCAGTGCCTGTACATTCTAAAATTATTAATTTCATTAAAGCTTTTCCTTCATGGTGGCACTTTTTCCTTATGATCAGTAAATTCTTATTAAAAAAACTATAATTGCTTTTATTAGTCTAATAAAAGCAAGGGACATCATGAACAGGACTAAGGAGATGACCCTTGAAAGTGAGGGGCCGTAAACTTAATAACCAGCTGAGTTGATCGACTTCCCCAAAAGGAATTATGGGTCACTATTTTTGATTAGCATTTCAGTTGGAACATTTTCCGAGTATACATGGTAGATTTTTCTAACTGTTGATTGAAAATATTTCCGCCAGGAGTTCAACTAGCATTTACAATTAGTTTAAAGAAGGAAGAACTCGTAAATTCAAAAATTCTTTTTGCAGAGTAATGGGAAATGCTAATCAAAATAGGATGTTGAATCCTCAATTATTCTGATTGGTTGACCTTGAGTTTGTTCTGAAGGTCAACTCAGCTGGAATATTTATGCACACACCCCCTGAGATATCAAGTCCATGGTGACAAGACAAGCAGATTCCTAATAAACTAAAACATCTATCTTGTTGCAAAAAAAAAATTAATTTCAAGCAATAAATATGAAACAACTGTCATATATGAGGAAAGTCTAAAAAATTGTCAACAAGGTTTACCGCTATTCTAAAACATTTTGCAATAGTCAAATGAGATCCATACCTCCTCTTCATCTATTCTGTACACTTTGATCATGAAGTGCTTTTCTCCATTCCAGGAAGGGTTGGGACAATCAGATTCTTGTAATTCATAGTTTGCACATTCATTAGCATGAAGAAAATTAAACTGCCTTGGAAGTGGATTTTTATTGTTTACATCAGCCTGCCAAACAAACGTTTCTAATGAATAGCATTCATTGTTAAATATTGAGTAAACCAAACGGACAAAACAATATTAGTGCATGTTATTTGTGCATGTATAATTAGACCATGATCATTCCCACCTTCATTATCATCATTACCATCATCATCATCAACACCATAATCATCGTTTTCATCACCATCATCTTCATCTTCATCATCACCATCTTTATCAGCATCGTCACCATCAACACCACCATCATCTACATCAGCATTATCACCATCATCATCTACATCAGCATCATCACCACCATCATCTACATTGCATCATCACCATCATCTTCACCACCATGGTCCTCATCAGCATGACATCACCATCATCATCATCACCATTATCGTCTTCATCAGCATCATCACCACCATCGTCTTCATCAGCATCATCACCATCATCGTCACCACCATCATCTTCATCAGCATCATTACCACCACCATCATCATCACCACCATTGTCTTCATCACCACCATCATCATCTTCATCATCATCATCACCACCATCATTTTCATCATCAACTTTGAATTAATCAAAACAAAGAGAGAAAAAAAAGGTTATATAATTCTGTAATCATGATGGGTGCTACATTTCCCACTGACATGAGATCAGTTAACGTACTATATTAAAACTCAATGAAGTTATGGTAACATCAAAACTTACAGCTTTGCTCTTTATCTTGATAACTGCTTTCTTGCAGTTGCTGGCTTCACCACTGACATAAAGTGCATCCTCAATATCCTCAATGCAAGCTCCTGTTTCCTTCTTAAATTTTTCTATGTTAGAAAATTGATAGCCAACAATACGACCAAGTTCACAGTTTGGAGGTAAACCTACTTTTATTTTACCATCTGTGCTTGGGGTGCTCTAAGATAAGGATGGAAAGAGGCATTTAATAAATGCTGAACTACTATTATATTAATTACTGCATACCATAGCTTTAGCCTGGTGATCATTTTGGAATTATACTGTAAAATTGCATAATTTATTTAATAATGATTGAAAGAATGAATTATTATATACCCCTTGCACGTTGGAATGTAGCTCAATTTGGAGGACAATATGAAACCAAACGAAAGAGGTAAGAGAGACAAAGGGTGCTTTGGGGGGAGGGGTTATGAAAATTTGTGCAAGTGAAAATCAAAATGCGCCAACCCCCCTCCCTGTAAATAATGGCCAGTCCCTTATATTAAAATAATTTAAATTAGAGTAAGAAATTGAAACACTCACAATTACATCTTGCAGTAGTCTTTTGGCTTCAATAATTTGTTCTTCTGTTCCTAGGATATGAACTTCATTCTTCTGCTTTTTCATTCTAATACAATTATATTTGATTCCAGCTTGTTTTTCCAAATCTCTTAAATTCTTACCATTTCCACCTATAATTTCTGCAATAAGATCTTCATTTCGAGGTTCGGGAAGTGGAAATATTTCCTTCATTTTTGCAATGCTCTGATCTTCCTTGGGGAACTTTATCTGCAAAACACCAATAAGTTACGAAATCAAAAAATAGATACTGTAAGCTTATTTTTAATAGATTGAAAACTAAGTTAATTGGCAATTTCTCAATGACTATTAATAGGCCTTTCTTAATATTTTTGCATGAAGTCCTTGTAGCCTCACATTAATGCAGCTCAATTATTACACTTCCGAGATATGCTTCTGCTGTTTCTACATCCAAATCAATGTTTTTAAGGTTGAAAAATATTCTCTTAAATGTTTTTGAACCTCTTAAGCATAATAATGCAGAGCTTAAGGCAATGGGCTCGCGCAAATTTAACCGATAGATTTTCCTATAATTTTGCATATAGATAGTTTTTGAGATGGACAAAACAGAACAACAACAAAAATCGGGGGTCATCGACATAGATTTTGCGCTATGTTAGCTTGAACACGGCACTCCCAAGCGAGTCTAGAACGAAAACAACGCTTCTCAAAGTATTACGTCTAGTTTAATTCTGGTGGCTGCAATATGAAAAACAGAGGCTTTCAGAGGTACTAAAGTAAATAAACTTCCTTGAAAAACAGTTTAATGTCACAAAGTTCAGGAAAAATGCTAAGTTTTGACATTTCCAACTTGAAAAACAGTCGAAATTACGTGCGAATGTCAAGTCTTTTTTAGATGATGTTTCACGATTTTCTCGAAAACAAACCGATAGATTTTTTATTTTTTTCGATATGTACTAGCTTTAGTTAAAAACATCGAATTCGGGGAAAAATTGTATAGGTCACCGTATTCATTTACAAGATATAAGTCGTAAAGCAACGCAAAATGAAGAGCGACAAACGGAAAGCACACAGGTAGCCCAATCCATGGGTTTTGTCGCGCATGCCTCGAGTCATCGAACATACACAAAATGACTGCATGCGACTAATTGTCAAGTTATATAAATACAGTGTATTGTTTCACATTTTGGTCAATATATTATACAATTCTAAATAATAAAAAAAATGCGCACGAGTGCGCGAGCCCATTGCCTTAATATGGAAAAATAAAACTTTAGCTCTAATCCATGAAATTGTTTTGGAATAATAAGCTTACACCTGAAGAGGTCTATGAATTAATTTCCTGTACGATAATTTTCTTTACTTTCAAAACATGGATTTAATGTGCTATCCAGTACTTGATATTCAGAAAGAAAACCTCTTTAAGATATGTATATACCAGTCCTATATATCGACGCTGATTGTTAGTTGTTTTTGATGTACGTAATGCTAAAACAATTTAGGGGAATCCCCCATTCTACTCGAATTTACAGCTTCCCCTAGAAAATATGCATAGACTTCTTAATAATCTAAAGACAGGCAAATAAATACAAAAAAGACAAGGAAAATTGTGTTTTACAAGTAAATGTGAAGTCTATTTCGACGACCTAGGTCTAACTGCATCACAAAAAGCAACAAATCGTAGGCTTTTAGCTCTGGGGCAGGCATATAATTTTTGAAGTGAAGACAAGAGCAAGAATTAAAGCTATATTTTTCGTTTGCAAAGTCTATTCTACTAGTTTTTAAGCCAATTTATAACAAGTTAAGAAAGACCTTTAAGCTCCAACGTTTTTATCACGTACCTAATAGTGCCTAAAAGTTGAATTTTTGATTTGGATCCAACAGCAACCACTCGATCGTCGACGCGTCCTGGCGATTGAAGAAAGTCGGCGAAGCATGGATCACGAACCACAGGAATCCCAATCAGCTTTTATGACTCCAGATGATTTGAAGCCGAGTGTCCCTTGTTTATGGTACGGGAATGCAATGGAGGATCCATTCTAGGGGCCCAATAAGGTCTGTACTTATTTTATCATCATAAACTTTTTTTAACTGTTAGGGACTTGTCAGAAATTAGCAGGGGGGGGAGGGAGGGTGGAAAAAGGGGGAGGGTCATAACTTTTTAAGCCCTTGAAAAGGAAGGGTCATAAAAAATAGGCAGTGAAAAGAGGGAGGGTCACATATATTTATGCTCTTGCAGATGCCCTTCAAGACGCTGAAAATCATATTTCTGAGGCTCTCAATTTCAAAATTTCTCGAGGGGGGGAGAATCGCCTGAACCCCCTAGGTGCTCCCCCCTTCATCAGTCATTACCCTTACTCCCAGCACTCCCAAAAATGCCACGAGAAATCATATTTTAACAAAGACAATATCGATTTAATTGTTTAGAAGGGTAAGAAAAAAAAGCTATTAAGCAAATACAGTAGTAATTCTTTGAGGCAAATTTTAGACCAAATTTCACTTCCTTGGGCCAATTATCTTTCTTTTTTTTTTTTCACGTAACCTGAAACATTGTGTTGGGCATCAGGATGACAATGCCTAAACTAGCTAATTAGTAGAAGCCCTAATCAACTTCCCTTTGCTTGCTACTTTCTTCAATCATACAGTCGCTATATAAACTAGTGAAAACGTTGTAGGGACTGGAAATTTATTAGAGGGGGGGTTGCTGGTGCATTTTAATTTTGCCTGACGCGGTTTTCAGTGATACTGTTCTGAAAAAAAGTGGCCTCCCAATAATGTGTTCATGAAATGACACAATTGAACCCTCAGAAGTGCTTGCATAATTTTATGCATTTCTCCTTTTTTGACTACATGAAAAGGTATCACCCCTCCCCGGCCCATTTGCACCAGCCCACCCCCCCCTTTAATAAATGTCTGGTCCCTTATTATCAACATTATATTTTTTATCAATATTAGATTTTTGCATAATGGCACAATATTTTTCTATAATAATAAAATATAAAATGCTAAAAATCTCTGAAAATCTCAAAAAGGGATTGGTTGATGTGCATGTTCACTACCTCATAAATTAAAGTTTCAAAAAAGAAAAAAGTGACTGAAAATATTCTATTTAAAATCCATCTCTGGTTGACACATGAATGACAAAGCCTTACATCACATGAAGTATCACTAAAATAAATTGTTTACTTATTAATTGTTTTTGATGATGATATTGTCATCACTATAAGGACAGACTAGAGGTCCTTTTTGAAAATCATTTTTAGTGAAAAACTCCTCAATAAAGATTTATTTATTATTATTATAATGATCATAATTATAGTACGTATAACTTCCCTGTACAGGTAGGTTAAAAACATTAACCATAACCAAGTAAAAAGAATCTCTTGAATCACTGGTTGTACATTCATGATTAATAAGATCATTAATGTTCCAAAGATAGCACTTTTCTAGATAAGTAAAGATAAAATATTTCAATACTTTATTTAAAGAGGGTAAATATTGTGGGGTGTCCTGACGGAACCCTTTCACCCCTCCCATAAACAGTCTACATTTTAATGATATACAATTAAATGTATTAGAGAAATCAACCCTTTTGAACCCTGAGGGTATATTCACACTTGACGCCTGAGTGTTCTCTGTCTGGTCCTGGCCCTGAGCACAAAATCATGCGCAAACCCAAGTGCAGAGTCAATGTCCATGTTCAAGTTCAGCTCAATAGACTTCGTATCCAGATCCTAGCTGTAGCTAGTGTGCATACTCTCTCACAGTCAGTAAAGAAAGACCTGTCGGTTAAAATTTAGTGGCCAGTGAGAACTTGGCCAGGACTCAGCAACATGCAAGAGAACCCCTAGAGCACGAAGTGTGAAAACACCCAGACACAGCTTGGTGTTCTTAATTCCTATTTTTCCATATGAGGACCAGAAATATTAGACTGAACACCTCTGACAAATGTTAAAAACTGAGGTAATTTTTGGACGATCCTTTCTGGTTCCCATTTTCCACTTGTCAGAAGCCTGTCCCACTCGTCACAGTGAAGGTGAATGTCAGTCTAAAAAGAATTAATAAATTGAAAGTCAGACGATAGCACTGAAGGAATGAATATATTCAATGAAAGAAAGAATGAATGAGTCAATGATATCCTATCAATCACATGATTGATTGACTGCAGTCAGACTAATTCTGATTGGTTGATCGTCTTTATTTTAGTAGTGACTTCATACCCGAAGCCAGAAAAGAGCCCTTTTGAAAATAAAGTTCAGGACCTCCAGACAAATTTCATGGAAATGTAACTTTAGACGTATTTTAAAACAGCATCAACATTAAGGTTAGTACTTTGCTTATTTGAAGTTAAAATGGCTAGTACAACTTCTTTCCTAAATAATATTATTGTACTAGTAAATTAGACTTAATCCAGAGGTTTTTTGAGGTCAAACATTGACCTGACTTGACGAACTTCTCGTCCTCTTCTTCGTCTTCCTACCTTTGTACATTCTTTTTGGCCACTTCGAGTGACATCCATAATGTCTTCTTCTGATATTGTGATAGAGAATCCAGGCTCTCCTTTAACTTTGTAGGGGTAGCTTCTTCGGTGACATTTTCGCCAGTAGTAGAGACAGTAGTCGCCAGGATTGCCTGGCATTTCTGAGTCTTCTGGCATGTGCACTTCCTTGTTATCGAATGATATTTTGTCCAGGTATTTTGTAACGTTTTTTTCAAACTCTTCAGCTTTGCCTTGTTGATCATCAATTGGTGAGACTAAAAAAAAAGGTCAAAAATGAATAGTTGCTATTGTAACTTTTTCAGAACCTATAGTGCTGCTTTCTCTTTAGGAAAAAATACTGGGAAAAAGAGGGAAGTGGATGGGGAGGGAGGTTTTTACATAATAGTACAGTGTAGTTTAAAAGGTAAATGGGCCAAGTTACACAGTGTGCATCCTAACACCTCCCCCTCCCCCCACAGGCCTCAAAGGTGTACATTTTGGTACTCAAGGTGCAACATTTAGACTGCAGTTTAACACTAATAGTTTGGCATTTCTTGGGAGGGGTTTGATGATTTTTTTCTGTTTGATCCTCCACCGGCAATGCTTAACAGCCACATTTTAATAATAATAATTAATAAATAATAATAATATCTGGTTTATTAGTTCCTCTTGCAGTATGAACTGAATTACAGGAAGTTGTGCAATACACAAATTATTATAATCATAATATTGGAAATTACTTAATTAAATATTAAATATTATTATTATGGGAAAATATTATGATGTGGGTAAAGAATTACTGATATTTCAGTGCAGTGCTATTTTTGGCTGGATTTGGTCCACTATGGCATTGGTTGCTCCCCCACACACACACACAAAGTCCTGGATACCGGCCTGTATTATATAAAGGTATCTGTATTGATTATCCCTGTAACATGGTAGATAATTATAAAGAAACCTGTGCGTATAGCCAAACGGCAATCCATTCCTTCTGATAATATCATGATATTCACTCTAGCTCTGGTTTGGAACTGGTCACAGAGCATATACTTTGGTGCTGGAGATGCCTCTGATACTTGCTGTGGATCATGCTCTCTTATGTCTATATCTCGGTGAGAAAAGGTTGAATCTATATTACCTTGCAGATCCATGAAGATCTGAAAAATGAAAGATAGTAAGAACACTTAAAGGAAAATGCATAATCCTTATTATAGAGGTTTGGAACATGATCAGCCTATACTCTTTTGTTTTTGTCGTTTGGTCAAAAGAACAGACTTTTACAGCCTCTTTCATTTTTCCTTTTCATTTGCATTTCTTTTCACAGCCTCTTTTCTTTTGCTTATCCCTCCTCACTTCTCCTCCCCCTTCTTGTCCTCCTCCCTTCTCCTCTTCTTCTATCTCCTCCTCTTCCTTCCATCACCTATGGTATGACACATGAAGGATGGCAAGAATGTGACCTGTTAGTGCATAAAGCCTAATGTGGAGGGAACTTACTTTAGCCCGAATGCTGGTGCAATACGGAGTGTAAAACTGAAAATCATGTCTAATGTGAGGATCAACTGTACAAGATCCTTTATTATATTTTTGCAACATTTTTTCCAATTTTTGAAATTCTAAGTCTTCAATGGCAGGATGAAAGCGAAGTTTCCAGGATTCCTTCTTGTTCTTTTTAAATTCTTTCTTGAGGTCACTCAACTTGTATTCACTTTTCTGGTCATCTAAAAGAATTAAGAAACGTTTTCAAAAGCTGCAAGTTTGCCACAGTTTTGAAAAATTTGGCATGCTTCAAAATGGCAGTGTTTTCAAACCATCTTGATTACATCACAGACCTTTCTTTACAATATAATCCTTTGAGTGTGATTATTAGCAGATTCTAGGCCATTCTGGGGTAAATACTTTTTTAATGTATAATTGTTTTGCTAAAACATAAAAGCATAATTATTTTTTATCATTTTTATTATACCTTCATCAACGTTGCCAATGTACAAGTGTCCAAAATGACAGAACAATTCAGCTTTCACTTCTTGGCCTTTATTTTCTTCCTGTACTTCCTTCAGCACCTCGCAAAGAAATTCTTGCAGTTCCTCTGTATTCAAGTCTTTGGTATCATGCAGTGCCTGTACATTCTAAAATTATTAATTTCATTAAAGCTTTTCCTTCATGGTGGCACTTTTTCCTTATGATCAGTAAATTCTTATTAAAAAAACTATAATTGCTTTTATTAGTCTAATAAAAGCAAGGGACATCATGAACAGGACTAAGGAGATGACCCTTGAAAGTGAGGGGCCGTAAACTTAATAACCAGCTGAGTTGATCGACTTCCCCAAAAGGAATTATGGGTCACTATTTTTGATTAGCATTTCAGTTGGAACATTTTCCGAGTATACATGGTAGATTTTTCTAACTGTTGATTGAAAATATTTCCGCCAGGAGTTCAACTAGCATTTACAATTAGTTTAAAGAAGGAAGAACTCGTAAATTCAAAAATTCTTTTTGCAGAGTAATGGGAAATGCTAATCAAAATAGGATGTTGAATCCTCAATTATTCTGATTGGTTGACCTTGAGTTTGTTCTGAAGGTCAACTCAGCTGGAATATTTATGCACACACCCCCTGAGATATCAAGTCCATGGTGACAAGACAAGCAGATTCCTAATAAACTAAAACATCTATCTTGTTGCAAAAAAAAAATTAATTTCAAGCAATAAATATGAAACAACTGTCATATATGAGGAAAGTCTAAAAAATTGTCAACAAGGTTTACCGCTATTCTAAAACATTTTGCAATAGTCAAATGAGATCCATACCTCCTCTTCATCTATTCTGTACACTTTGATCATGAAGTGCTTTTCTCCATTCCAGGAAGGGTTGGGACAATCAGATTCTTGTAATTCATAGTTTGCACATTCATTAGCATGAAGAAAATTAAACTGCCTTGGAAGTGGATTTTTATTGTTTACATCAGCCTGCCAAACAAACGTTTCTAATGAATAGCATTCATTGTTAAATATTGAGTAAACCAAACGGACAAAACAATATTAGTGCATGTTATTTGTGCATGTATAATTAGACCATGATCATTCCCACCTTCATTATCATCATTACCATCATCATCATCAACACCATAATCATCGTTTTCATCACCATCATCTTCATCTTCATCATCACCATCTTTATCAGCATCGTCACCATCAACACCACCATCATCTACATCAGCATTATCACCATCATCATCTACATCAGCATCATCACCACCATCATCTACATTGCATCATCACCATCATCTTCACCACCATGGTCCTCATCAGCATGACATCACCATCATCATCATCACCATTATCGTCTTCATCAGCATCATCACCACCATCGTCTTCATCAGCATCATCACCATCATCGTCACCACCATCATCTTCATCAGCATCATTACCACCACCATCATCATCACCACCATTGTCTTCATCACCACCATCATCATCTTCATCATCATCATCACCACCATCATTTTCATCATCAACTTTGAATTAATCAAAACAAAGAGAGAAAAAAAAGGTTATATAATTCTGTAATCATGATGGGTGCTACATTTCCCACTGACATGAGATCAGTTAACGTACTATATTAAAACTCAATGAAGTTATGGTAACATCAAAACTTACAGCTTTGCTCTTTATCTTGATAACTGCTTTCTTGCAGTTGCTGGCTTCACCACTGACATAAAGTGCATCCTCAATATCCTCAATGCAAGCTCCTGTTTCCTTCTTAAATTTTTCTATGTTAGAAAATTGATAGCCAACAATACGACCAAGTTCACAGTTTGGAGGTAAACCTACTTTTATTTTACCATCTGTGCTTGGGGTGCTCTAAGATAAGGATGGAAAGAGGCATTTAATAAATGCTGAACTACTATTATATTAATTACTGCATACCATAGCTTTAGCCTGGTGATCATTTTGGAATTATACTGTAAAATTGCATAATTTATTTAATAATGATTGAAAGAATGAATTATTATATACCCCTTGCACGTTGGAATGTAGCTCAATTTGGAGGACAAAACAATAGGTTCCAATTCTCAGGAGATCGAAATTCTTTTGTTTTATCCTGCAAAATGAGCTGCTGTGACATCACGTGCAAGGGGTCTATTGTATAAACTTTAGAGAGGGGTCTTCACCTTTTCCAAAACTTCTTGTATTTTCAATGCAGCTCGTTTCTTATTTATGGGTGAACCTTTTATGTGAGCAGCATTTTCTTTCACATGAATTTCACATGAACATTCCCTTTCGATATTTTTTATTGCACTTCCATCTTTACCCATGATCAGACCAGTTTTTTCTGGTGGCAGTGGAACCACTTTATCATCTTTTGATTCTTCCTGTCGCTTCAATTCTTTTTCCTATAATACCAAATGAATAAGAATAGTTAGATTGGAATAAATTTAGATTCAAGGATGGTAGAGCACCCATGATAGTGAGGTGTACCTAGATTTGAAAATATCAAATACTACAATAGATTGAGTACTGTTACCTTGAACCCCAGATGTCTTAAAATTGAACCTCAGATGTCTCAGACCTTTTCTGGGGTAGTGAACATGGTGCATTGTGGTCTATTCACAAGCTTTGGTACAAACATGTTTTGTTCACCATGCCTTATATATATGGCATGTTCTGTTATCATGAACCCCAGATGTGTCAAATTTCCCATGGATAGTGAACTAGTACAAACATCTTTTGTTCTGACACCATGTCTTATATGGTGTTTTTGTATTGAAGCTACACCACAATGCATCTTGTTTATTGAACTCAGAAAAGGTCTATTATTTTGAACTAATAAGCTCATGTCCTGTGGACTTGCATCACTATACAATTCAGGGGTGGATCCAGGATTTTGTCCAGGGAGGGGTGCAGGGCACAAAGTCAGCTTAGGGGGGGGGGGGGGGTGCAACCCTCAGAATCAAAGAAAGAAAACATTGGGTATCTTTAAAATAGGGGGGAAAGTTGCTCTGAGGGGGGTGCGTAACCTCTGCACCCCTCCCCTGGATCCACCTCTGCAATTTTACCCTAAATATCTTGAACCCCCATTATTTCGAAAAACCTTTTCCCTGTTCCCCAGGAGGTTTGAGATCATCTTAATTATCTACATTGAAATAACTGGAAATTCAGGATATTAAATGTATAGATAATCCTCGACTGAAGAATAGGAAGCTAGGTATAAAAGATTAATCCATCAATAGATTAGCCCACTTCTGAGATATGCTTCACTTGTCACACCCAAAAGTTTCAGCACGAGACTCCATGCTAAATTAAATGTATTCTTTTCTCCTCAAATTGAAAGGTTTGTGCATGATAAGCCAAGCACAGCTTGGAAGTGACTGGGCTATTTAGTAATTATACTTACTATGATGTCGTTCAATAACTTTTTAACTATTTCCACTTGTTCTTTAGTCCCAATAATATGTACTTCATTTTTCTTTTGCCTGATATCATAAGGCTTGATTTTAGCTTTCTTTTCCATGTGTCTTAGATTTTCCCCTTTTGGACCTATTATCTTCTTGATGATACCTTTGTTTTTAGGTTCAGGGAGATGAAAGGTTTCTTTTATCTTTTCTGTCATGGCTCTCTTGTTATAGTATCTGCAGAGAAATAATTAAACTTCATGTTTAAAATAATCCTTGTTTGTTTATTTGCTCGCATATTTTTTTCAGGTTGAGACCATGTAAAGAATATGGTTGCGATATCAGCCCAGATCACAATAGGCCATATTGCAGCAACTATCTGTGAACTACTGTAAGTACTAGTCCATTGACTGCTCATTTGGTGGACTAATCAGTCAATCTCCATCATTTTAGATAAAAGCATTTGACACTTATTGACTGGAAGCAAGGGAAACAGTGTGTTTTGTGGTCCTGAGACAAAAATGTTTCTTGAGGCATAGCTGAGTATTGTTATTCTTCAGGGATTATAAAATGTATTGTTATATACGAAGTGTCAAAGTCCATTTTTCTCGTACTCTGATTGGGCGAGAGGGTATCACGTCAATGTCAATAAGTTTCAATGTTTCCCCGGCAATGGCTCTCAGTGGGCAATAATATGTTATCTATTGGGAAATAACGAAAGCGGAAGTGATTTCAGTGGAAACATAAGAGTTTTTGTAAGTTTTTAAAGTAAAATGTTTAAAAAATCGATTTTTTTTGTTGTTTTTTGACACTAGTCTTGGCATATAACAAATCACTTATTGGTGGGAAACAGTGAAATTTTATGAACATCAATTTGCACCCTCTTAGCCAATGAAAAGAGAGAGAAAATGGACTTTGACTTTTGGTATATAATAAAAATATATGATTTACCTGGTGGTGGTACTCCAATTTAACAAAGCGCAGGGATGATCGTTGTATCTTTTGGGGCTTAAAATGCACTCCCTCGCGCTCTTTTAGGGGTGAAAAAGTAAAAGTTGTTGATTTTTAGCACATACAATATCTTTTAGGGGTAGCCCCAAATATTAAGCTGGATATCAGTTATAACTATATTATCCTTGTCTTGTGTTTCAAAATGGCATCTTTTGACCACGCCCAAACTCTCTATTTTAGGGAGTGGATTAATTTTTTGATCCTGCCATTCTTATATGGGAGTACCCCTCCCCCAGGGGATTGAACATACGATTTTAAACTGATGGCTTTGCAACATGCAAAACAAACTTTACCAAACGTTTTTTTTTTAAATAGCCGCATATATGAGTAGCTTGCGTGCAGACGTACAGTATAAATTCATTTCCTGTGCGATAATTTTATTTACTTTCAAAAAATGTATTTTGAAAAATAGCTCAAAAAAATTTCGGTATCCAGTATTTGATTTTGAGAAGAAGAAGAAACTAAAAAATTAATTCTATTTATTCATTACATCGATGTTGACCGTTGTTTTTGATCACGTAATGCTAAAACAATTAAGGGGGAATCCCCTATCACAACAGCTCGATCATTTTGCAGCTTCTCATTAAATATGCATAGACTTATATAAAATCTAAAGATAGGCAAATAAATACGTATAAGACAAGGAAAATTGTGTCTTACAAGTAAATGTGAAGTCTTTTTCGACGACCTAGGTCTTAACTGCATCAAAACAACAACAAATCGTAGACTCTTAGCTCTGGGGCAGGCATATTTTGAAGCGAAGCCAAGCAAGAATGAGAGCTATTTTGCGTTTGCAAAGTCTATTCTACTAATGTTTTAGCCTATTTCTAACAAGTTAAGCAACCCCTAAAGACCTTTAAGCTCCAACGTTTTCATTACGTACCTACTAGTGCCTGAACGTTGAATTTTTGATTTGGATCCTACAGCAACCATAGGTCGTCGACGAGTCATGGCGAAGGAGCTGGCGAAGTGGCGAAGGAAGTATTATGAACCACAGGAATCCCAACCCGCTTTTATGGTTACGAGAATGGAAATGACGAATGCAAGTGATTTGAAGTGGTGTTTGTTGTTTATGGTACGGAAATGCAATGGAGGATCTATTCTAGTTGCCCGAGGAGGTATGTAATTATTTTATCATCATAACCTTTTTTTAAATTTGTCATTTTGCAACTTTTTAACAAGATTATGATGTCACATTGATTTAATTTTGATTCGTTAAAGAACCCCTCACCCAACTCCCAGAAAAATATGAATTCTTGAAATAGGACATGAGCTAATAACCCTGTCAAAGCTATACTATATTAGAAATAAATCTGCTAAAAACTAAAAATAAGAATTTTTACAGTAATTAAAGAAATGAAAACAAATATAAGAAATATTGTTAAAACAATATGGTTTGGAAGCAGGCTGTGCTGGGAAGGTGTCTCTTATCTGTGTTGTTAGGCGGGCTACTTTTCTGATAATTCATTGTGCCAAATATAATGTTTTCCCATTTTAGGCCAAATTTCACTTCTTTCTTATTTATCATGTAACCTGAAACATGCTGTTAGGTATTACAACAGGCCTGGTATCGTGGAGCATAGTTTTGAGTGGGGGTGGGCTAATCTGGGGGGGTTGGGGAAAGGAGGAAATTGAGGCTCTTGGAAATGCGATTGCCAGTTCCCCAGTTTTGTAGGGCAGAATACTTTTCTGATAATAGCCCACTTTCGATATTCTGGCTGAGCCATCACGCACGATGCAATTCAAAACGAGGCTCCGGGAAAATAAGAGATATATTAGGATTAATCCATTGTTTCCCCAAAGCCTCGTCTTGAATTACTTTGTATGTTATCACTCAACTAGAATATCGAAAGTGGGCTATTTCTTGGGTCAAGGAATATAAGAGAATATATTAGGATTACTCCATTGTTTCCCCAAAGCCTCGTCTTGAATTACTTTGTGTGTTATCACTCAACTAGACTATCAAAAGTGGGCTAATCCTTGGGTCAAATGTTTTTCCATTTTAGACCAAATTTGACTTCCCTTGTTATTTCTTTTGAACTGAAACATCAATCGTGTTAGGCATTACGAAAACAATGCCTAAACTAGCTTGTTCGGTAGAAGAAGCCGGCCTAAACTTTCCCTCGCTCGCTTCTTTCTTCGATCAGACAGTTGCTATAGAAACGAGCGAAAAAAAATTTATTATCAATATTTAATTTTCGCAAAGACCTACTGGCACTAGCCAATCAGATGCAAATAATTTATTAGGATATTAAGTTATTTTGATAATATACACCTAATTGCAACTGAGAATGTTGTCATATATGAAAATAACAAATAGGGATTTATATTTAGAAATATTTTTTTATTCTAAAGCCCACTAGATTGACGAGAATAACTGATTTAGTATATACTAACAATATTACCTCAAAAATATCAGTGTACACCTTCAAAACAGTGAAATCATTACACCTGTTTTGCAAAAATAGATAATGCCTATTTTTCATTCTTATAAAAGTTCTTGCAACTAGGTGTATTCTGTAAATTAGAGTTTCGAAAACAGAAAAAAGTGGCTGAAAATATATTTTCTTAAATAAATATAATATTACAATACTATATTTGTGGGAGTAAGAGACTTGGGGCACCGACACCCTCAAAACGGGTTTGATTAATGCGCGTGTTCGTTATCTACTTCATTTTTAATTAGCGTTTCGAAAAAGAAAAAAAACACATCTATTTTGAATACCAAATATGTGAGAATAGCATACCAAGGGTATAGTCTCCTTAGCAGCCGCACGGACATGAGAAGGATCTAGGCTAGTAGTTTCAACCCGACTTCAGTCATTTAGCCTGCGATACCAAACGATTGATTCTTAAAAGTACTCGATTCTGATGTGTCGAGAATAGGATTTCGTTGTGTCATTTGCATCCAAACAATGAAATCATACTCGTGGGAATGATACATTGTCTGAAATGGGCAAAAATTACGTCCAAGCTAAAGGTCTATTCATAAAAGCTCTTGAAATTACAAGTACTTTCAAAACATCACTCATAACTATCAACAGGCTACGTTCGATTTTTTTTTTAATTCAGACCAAGAGAGCATAAATAAGAGAGAGAAACTTCTTAATATCGCGCGCGCCATGTGAATTCCCGGTTGGGCTATTTTTAGCATTCGCATAAAGTCAATTTTCGCCTCACCCTACTCAAGTGCGTCAAAAATTGTGTGCTTCATCCAAACCTGGAAGTAGCGAAAACATGTAAAGATTTTTTGGGGAAAATATAAATTTCGCGTCTTTTTTAGTGTTCAACAGCTTCAGCCGGTCGTGTTTTATCAGAGAACAAAACATAGTCAATCCTGACCTTTTTGCTGTATCTAATAGATTTTGTCAAAAAATGTGAGAAAAATCAACGAAAAGTATGTTGTTTTTGAGCGCGCGCACACGTCCACTCCATCAAAAAATTAAAAACCAAACGACTTTGGATGCTAAAAATAGCCCAACCGGGAATTCTCATGGCGCGCGTGGTATTAAGAAGTTTCCCTCTTATTTATGCTCTCTTGTTCAGACTTGATTGTGAGGCTATAGTCGTATGGTACTTCATGTATAGTACAAACACATGGATCACCAAATACTTTTATTGTTAGGAATAAAACAATGTACCATATACGATGTTCCTACCTTTCGGCAATATTAAAAAATTGGTGGAATACTAGTCAGTTCACTACTCAACATGGTTATAATCGAATCTACAGCACTATTATTATGATGCTTTGCTTTACGTAAATATACTTCCAGTACGATCTTGACTGTCTTAAAGCAGGGCCATAGCCACCGTTTGATTATCAAAATGGGTACTTAAAGTGCATATCAGTTGTGACGGTTTAGTTTGAAAATCAATTTTACATGTAGGGTATAATACGATGGCACAGTTTTACAGGATATGGACTTCTCATTTCAGAGATAGAAAAATTTGAAAATGCAAATCAGATGACGTCGACCCAGGATTCATTTAAAATACGAAATTACTATCCTGTGAGGTAATGCAAGTTTTCAATTATTTAATGATTTTTATTACCAAAATATATGTCGCAGTAGAGTTTTGGTGAGTTTACTTGAGTCACTGGTAGTAAAGCACACAAGAAAACATGACAGATACCTTAGTCGACGTCATCTGATTTGCATTTTCAAATCTTTAAAACTTTATATCTCTTAAATGAGACCAAAAAATTAAATTTCTTAGTGTGGACGTGCTTATTGTGACATGAACATTGGTAACCAAAATATAATGGAATCTAAATTTCTTTTTGACAACAGGGTGTCTGCTTCTATTCACCATTAATAATACTGAATTATTAATAATTCAAAACTACATCAGTTAAAGAACTTTTCCTCGGGCAAGTTTTAATAACTTTCTCAGTTTTATCATTAGTTTTAAAACTCATTGATGCTTGTGAAAATTTAATAAAACTCATAACCAAAGTTCTAAGTCGGGGAGGTTGCAACTTCTTCATGAATGTAAGTGTTCTTTGCGAAAAGTTATTAAATTATGTCAAGAACTTTTCGCTATGTAATCGAATGTTTTGAACAACCTTGTCCCACTTTCTCTTCACAGCTTGAATTGTGAACTCATGAAGCGAATAAAACCAATGAGGGCTTAGTATTTACGCCATTACTTCAGCCAGTTCACAAAAGTGAAGAAAACTACACTGTAGCTCAGCCTTATTGTACACAAAGGCGGACGGCTTGTTTTCTAGAAAGTGTTTGTTTTGCCAAGTTGAGTATTTTAGGAGCTTGAATACGTACGAGGAAAAAGAAAATACTGTCGAGGAAAGTTTTAATCAAGTTGTGGGAAATTGAAGGATTAGAAAAAGAAGATAAGAGCCAAGATGGCTGTGGTTCTTCACAAGAAGGTAAAATTCATTATACATAAATAGTCCGCGTTGCAAATCAACTTTAATTTGTATAGTCGAAGCGTTGTGTAACTAGGGAATTTATAGTCCCTTTCCTCTTTGTTTTTCTACTTCTTCTTCTTCCTTTTATTTCTTGAATATATCCTTCAAAAAAAAATCCTCAGCCTATACTTTGCGAAGTTATTCTCCTACTCTGTTTTGGCCATATTATCGGTGAAAATCTGCTTAAATACTTTGGAAGCACAAGAGTAGAGAAGTGAGTTTTTTGTTTTGCTTTTCTTTCCCCCAGTTTCTTTTTTAGTCATTAATTTTTGACTAATCTCTTTTTCTAAGCTGTGGCTTTTTCAAATCAGCATTTAAAATTATGCTGAATTCTTCTTACAGATTATAGTTCAGTGCAAATTCTAATAAATTGCTTGGAAATAAGCGATTTTTTAAACACTTTGATATTTCGTCCTCAAATTTTGATAAAAAATTTGAGAAAAAAGATTCGCCAAAAAAAATGTCATAAGTAAATCGAATACGTATCAAAGTTTTCAAGTCTTTCGTGGCTAATGTATAAATAAAATTTAGAGTTAGAGCAAGTTTTTTTTCTCTCATATCTATCATTTTTTTTCTCTCATATCTATCATTTTTTTTGTATATCTTTCGAGCAAAGCCGTCCTTACAGTTTTCAAGAACAAATTTTTGTAAAGCAAATTTGAGATTATGAAGGTTTTTATTTTAATTTTTTTTGTTTGTTTTCAACCTGGTTTTTTTTTAATGCTAGTTTCAATTGCGTATATAATTCAATATTGAACCTTCCCTTCAAACTTTCATTATATAGGCAGGCTAAATTTTATCGATACCCTGAACGCGCCTGATCTGCACGGCTAACTCACAGATCGAATGAGAATTGGAATTTAGCGTGTTAGGTTTTGGGGTGGAAGGAAAACTTGCTTTTCACATTGCGTTTTATGCATTTCTATTTAATTTGGTGTTCCTCGTTTTTTCTATCGTTTGTTTATTTGTTTTCTCAAAATCGAGAAAACGTACGGTAGAATTAAGTTCAAGCACACATCACGAACGAAGCAAGGGGATCTTGTCAGAGGGATAGTGACGTAGCTATATGTACCCGTGATAAAGTTTAGTACTGAGAGAAATTCATCAGGTCATAATTCCTTCGAAAGACATAGTTCAGTGTAGCTTATCATACACCTGTTTTGTCTTGTGCTAATAGAAGGTATCTAAGTAAACGCATCTGATGACGTTGGGGGAAAAAACAATTCATTAGTATATGCATGCAAGTAGGATGATTTCAAGGAGGTTGCTAATCGAACCCTGAACAACATCTTGACTGATCTAAGTCAGGGCACGGCTAACTCACAGATTGAACCCTGAACAACATCTTGACTGATCTAAGTCAGGGCATGGCTAACTCACAGATTGAACCCTGAACAACATCTTGACTGATCTAAGTCAGGGCATGGCTAACTCACAGATCGAACCCTGAAACAAACTCTGGGCTGATCTAAGTCAGGGCATGGCTAACTCACAGATTGAACCCTGAACAACATCTTGACTGATCTAAGTCAGGGCACGGCTTACTCACAGATCGGATTGGAATTTAGCGTGTTAGGTTTTGCGGAGGGAGGAAAACAGTAGAACCAGGAGGAAAACTCTCAAAGAGGCCGAACAAACTCTGCTCGCATGTGATGCTGATTCCATGAATCGAACCGCAGACCCTATCCATAGAGATGAGAGGCGCGCATGTGTACTACTGATAAACCAACCTTGGTTACTTTACTCCTTATTCTTATTTCTAAAATTCTAAACTAGACGGGGTAACTAGCTACCCAGACATCCTCGTGGATCCATCTGTGCAATATCAAGTGATAGATTAGAATTGAAAACTCCAGCACCCTCCCTTTCCGTGCTCCTTGTAAGATCAAATATTGTGCTAATATTTGACTGGTTCCTCTTCCGAGATTTCACGCTGTCGTAACGTCATCTACGTTACTATAGAAACAGGCTTGATAATTAACACTTTTACTGAACTACCATCTGCTCTTGTTGACGAACATATATAGTTTTTATTCGGGGTTTGACTTCATTTCATTCGCTTCCTTATTAATCTTTCTTTCGTTCGTTCTTCTTCTCTCTTCTTGTTGACTTATTATAGTCTCGTTTCTTTTATCGTTTTCCCTTCCTTTTTTTATTATTGTTTGTTTTCTTCGGAGTTTCACCCTGAATTATTTCGGTCTCTTTGTAAAAACGTTTCTACAAAACTTTGCTCATCCTCTTCAGGTCTTGCATTGATGGAATGTTGTATTCAAGAACGGTTTCCAATAGTCAATCTCTACATGAAAGTAAATTGTTCTAATGCTCTCAGAGACGCTAAGAATTCCCTTTTGTTAATGCTATCAGATCGAATTTTTTCTTTTTTTTCTTTTCCCTCTTGATTTCCGCCAGTAAAGACTGGTTGTAAAAAGTGTTAGATTTCGTTTCGATAGGTCGCCTAGATTTTGTCGTTGTTGAAAACGTGTTTTCTAATCAAAATATATTTTGTGCGGACTAATTTACTGATAAAACATTGTGATAGAACATAACGTAGGACCGCGGATGGAAGCACCCTAAAAGTGGAGGGCTGAGATTGGAAAATTTAGTGGATATTGGCAAGAAGTGTGTGGACTACAGCCCCCTAGACCCCTTCCCCCAAGGTCCCAGTCTTTTGAGGGGGTGTCATTTATCACTAAATATGAAAGACAATCTCATCCTTATTGGATACAACTGCACAAATATTTAATTAATAAATAACCAGTGGACTTGAGAATATTACATTTAACCAAACGAAATCCTAAAGTTTAGTCGTATGAGTCAATTTAAATAGGGGCTTACCAGTTACCTTTAACGCTATAATAGGGACCTTAAGCAACTCGAAATCTAGAGTGGGGACGTGAGACCCGAGGTTTCAGAACTGTAATTTAATGATAGAGGAAGATCTGGAAATAGGACAATAACATTACTTTTGGAGGGCATATTGTTTATTTGTGGCCCAAGTAGCATAAATTTTGCGCCCGAGCGCAGCGAAGGTGCAAACGATGCTACAAGGGCCACAAATAAACAATATGTACGACAAAAGTCATGTTATTATCATTATCATTATCATTAATATACAAGACCAAATTATACAAAGTCTTCAATATCAAAAGTTAGAATTTTAATAAAACATTTTCATTCAAAAATAAAATTTTTATACATACAAAACAAGAAAACATCAAACGCAACCGCTTTGAAATGGTTTCCTTAAGATCTGATTGGCTGACAGCAGTCGTGAGACATTCTCTCAACCAATCAGATCTAAGCAGGGCGGTAAATGCATTTGCAGCCCGCGCGCTTGGCGTTTGGCCCTCTAGACTGAACGTTTTAGTGAGGGCAGTTTAATATTTGGCCTTGTATATTGATGATAATAGGTGTTATTTCTTGATCTCAAGATGTGAACGACGTGCAATTGCTGAAAATCGCATTTTGGCGAGAACGATATCATCTTTTCTCGTTCACATACTGACGTTCCCGTTCTAGATTTCGAGTTGCTTAAGGTCCCTTATTTCCCAAAGAGACCGGTTCTATGGCTCTGGATCCGCTATTGTTTTACTTAAGCTACAACAATGAACATTATTGAAATGTTTTTTTCTTTCCTAGAATATTGCCATAACCTTAGTCGTTACCTGGATAATGACAACATGCATCTCTGCCATCGAGAGGGAAGTTCATGAAGCACAAAGTTCTATATACGTAAATAAAACCCTTCTGGACTGTATACCACACAGTAAGTACACATGGTTTCCAATCAATCAACTATATCTTGACTGGATATATCCCTTTCACGTGATGTCACAGCAGCACAATACTCCCGTTTCGAGATCTCTTTTACGCTGTGTTAGCCTCAAAACCGTGTAATATATTCTTTTATTCAGTAACAGCCCGTGGAAATTCAAGAGATCTGTGTGTAAAGAAGACAATAAAAATACTTTGAAATTTCACGAGTTTTATCTAAATTTCTGCATAATTTACGCACAATTGAGGCTAACGCAGCGTAAAAGAGAACTCGAAACTGGAGTATTTGGAGGACAACTAAACAAAAGAATTTCAATCTCCTGAGAATTGGAACCTATTTTTTCCCCTACAAATTGAGCTGCATTCCGACTTGCTGCAAGAGGTATATCCAGGTGTCCGGAGCACGCACTAACCGTCCAATCACAGCGCGCTTCGATGCTTAGACAAGCGGCCCTTGCTCCAAGTCTCTTCCCAATACAAAAACACGCGTTTCAAAGAATTTAGAGAAAAAAAGTTGAAGTATACATGTTGTTTAAAAAATTAAAGTAAATCTTTGCGATCCATCTCCTCAAATTCTGTGAGATATATGACTTTAAAGACTCGGACGAGGGCCGCTTGAATTACAACAACAATCCTTTTCGCGCTTAGTTTTTCGTACAGCTGGATAACACGGGGTCTATAACAGGGGGTGTGTATGGTATTAAACATGACCCAAGCATGTAGTCCGGGTGAAGGGGGTCAGATGTGAATAACTAGATGGGCTCCAATAAATCAATCATCTATATCTTTATCTATTCCTATCTATATCTTGACTGTATAAGCCTGAACTGAAAGGACATGCAGGTCTTGAATCGTGCCAAGCGGCATATATCATTACACCTATATTTTCATAATTACGCGATCAACACAGTCCATAAGACGTCTGGGATTTTGGCTGCCGTCGATCAAAAATTTACTACCTCACACCATCGGAAGCCAAAAACCCAGAAGACTCGAATAGTGTGAGTTTGCAATGACAGAGATGTGAATAATTGTCCATGGTGTTAAAAAAAGGTCTCTGTCATTGCAAGCTCACCGTTCGTCTCGCTTCGATGCAAAGGCCCGGCTGCCTTTCAAGATGGTGCAGGAAACTGTGAAGGGGTCTATTATAGCTAGTCGTATGGATCGCATAATATTATGAAAATGGGTATAACAGTGTTATTTTTCACAAGTATAATAATGATAATGATAATGATAATGATTTATTATTTATATATAATGTATATATAATCAAAGGCGCTTTACAATCATGAGGGGTGGTTAATATAAGGTGTAGACACTGTGGGTGGTCACTGCCAGGGTTTCTTTACGTCCTCAGTGGTTCTTTTACATCCCTCCGTTATTGGTTAGTGATGAAGTGTGGAGAGACGGGACCGCCATTTAAAGTGGTCATCCGAGCCACTTGAAAGTCTAACCATTTGCAGATGTAATTACAAAGGCAGCACTTTCTCCTCAGTTATTTTAAGACCCTGAGTGTTGGTCCGGCCGGGACTCGAACCACGACCTCCCGCACGAAAGTCCGGTGCTCAACCAACTGAGCCAACTGGGCGGCGGTAATCACTCTACTACCGCTACTGAACTAGAGTGATTTTACTTGCACCGTAAAAAAAAAATAATATGATGCATATTAATAGACACTAATTGACTGTTACCAGCTGAGTTGACCTTCAGAACGAACTCAAGGTCAACCAATCAGAATTGAGGATTCGACATTGTATTTTGATTAGCATTTCAAGCATGTTCCAGCTCGGAAAATGCTAAACAAAAATAGTTGACCCATAATTCCTTTCGGGGAACGCGATTAACTAAAAAGAAAAGAAACAGAAAAGACACAACACATTTGAGTTCTGCAGACACTATTTGTCACTAATCTAAAATACAACTTTGTCTCACGGGCCAAGTCAAATTTAGTCCAGAGCCGGACCCACTTTTATCGATGCGCGCGGCGAGGACGATCCGAGTAGTGGAAGGAGACTGGTAAGAATTGTAAAGATTCTGTGTATTTCGCGCGCGCGCTTTTTTTCCTTTTATTTTTGCGACATAAATTAATCAGTTCCTGAGAAAAGTGGGTCCAGTTCTGGACTAAGTCAAATCACTCTATACTACTAACAGTTCTACACAAATCATACAGTAACATCCTTCTTCTTTAATACTAACAACTGAGGTATTTTTGTTTATGATAGATTTAAAGAACTTTAGTCGAAAAGTCGAGGCCAATGAACAATCATCAATAGTAACAGATGAAGGCTATTTCATCCCATTGGAGACAGGGGCTTACTCCTTCAGAGTATACGACAAAGGATCAAACCCATTTTGGGATGTAAAGCTATACAATGGCAAAGGAGGAACACCTATTGCGCAAAACTATTCAAGCGATGGCGAGTGGTATGAAAAAATATACCTTTTTCGTGGTTTTTTTTTTAGTCTAAAAACGCACTGCACATGTTTGTAAAGCCTTGATTGACGAGCATCGAACTCCTGTCGACAAAGGTCAATTTTAATATTACAGTGAGGACTCTCGAACCGTGAACGCTTTGAGGTTTTTTCATACTTTTTTTCTCCTTTATCCCTTGTGTGAATCGATTGGAAATATAATTTATTTTGAACAATAAGATTATTTGAGTTCAGTGCTTCATTTTCAGAAGGTTTGAAGCAGTAGAAAGTTCATAAAATAAAAAATATCAAGTGTTCATGGTTCGAGTGTCCTCACTGTAAGACCTTTCCCTCAAGACCATTAATACGGAAAATTTTGCTGGTCAGTATAGTTTGTTATTTGATCGAAGAGACAAGTAAAAAGAGAATAAAAGTAAAGTAAAAAGAATCAAAGTACAACGAAAAGACTAACACTATTTTAACATTATCATAAATGTATTTACCAATCGGTCTATGCTTGCTCGTGGTGTACAGTAGGCCATAATGGGAAGCGCCTCTCCCTGTTGAGCGCCTCCCCCGATTAAGCGCCGCATATGAGAACAAATAGACTGATTTAGCATCAGGACGCGAACGTCAAATACGACGGCGCGAGCGCATTTTTTTCGTGCGCGCGCTGTCCTCAATAAGGTTGACGTCCTCAACAGGACGTGAGAATGCTACAAATGGCGTCCTGTTGAGGACGGTGCGCGCACGAAAAAAATGCGCCAGCGTATTTTACGTTCGCGTTCTGATGCTAAATCAGTCTAATTATAAGAAGTGCTGCCCTCGAATAAGCGCGGCCGCATTCATTCACGACAATGCGGTGCTTCATCGAAGTATCATGAGACAGTAAATGACATTTATTTAAAATAACATGTTTATTTTGTTGTATACATTTGCTCGTTATCATTTATGATCTTTTAAAGAGCGCAGTCCTCAAATAAGCGCCGCCACCGAATTTTTTGTTTCCTTTGGTGCGTTTTCATCTATTTGATTATCCATCGTTTTCTTTTTCGATTTACTTCTAGGTACACAGTGCAGTTCAATCAAGTAATGTTAACAAAAGGCCAGGTATTCCAGCTTTCATTCGAATATAAAAACCTCGTTTACCAGGCTATTCCGGTAAGTTTTGCTTTCAATTCTGGAACAAACTGGACAAGCATTTGGGATCAACTTGTGAGATGCGACACAGGTAAACTAATAGAAAGTTTAAGCAATTCCGAAAACTAAGCAAAACAAAACTCACATCTCTTGGGGATTGAAATCTTTTTTAATGATGATATTGTTAATTATTTTGACCCCAAGGTAGGGATTAACTGCAAGGGGTCTTTTCTTTGTCCGAATATTTATAAATCAAAGGAGCGCTCCAGAACTGAGAACATTTCCAAAAACATTGTACCTAGTAAACTTACCACAATGTTTAGTTTCCTCACTTACTTCATAACTAACTTTTATTAGTAAAATTCTACTACTATACTATTGCAAATCCTGCATTCTGATTGGCTAACGTACTCACTATCTATCAGCCGATAGATAGTGGGTAGAGAAAGCCGGACTTGTTTTGAAAAAATGGCGGCTTTTCCTTCGCGCTTTTGTGAAGTTTAGTTTAGTTTAGTATAGTATAGTTTAGTTGAGATTTTTACTAAAACAATTAGAAGACTCACTCTCGATTTCTATCGGCTTTGATAGTTGACTCGGGGCCGGAGCCCCTCGTCAACTATCAGCCGATAGAAATCTCGAGTTCGTCTTCTAATTGTTAATTAGAATATATAGTAGTTAAGGTATGGGGGGGGGGGGGGGGGGGGTCTGAAGGGGGAAAATGGGAAATCTAGTAGTATTTATTTACTAGTTTTAGCTATTATTGTTCATCTATTTTCTATTTAATATTTTTTTTATTGATCTATTTATTAGTATTTTGTTTTGTTACCGCACATTTGATCATCATGCCATGGAATTTGCGCGTAAGAAAACAATAAATACTAATAATGATAATAGAGCGGTTCTCATAAACCCGTGAAACACACTTTAGCGTATTACACTCTACTTCACTCTGATTCTTTGGTTTTCTATTGTGTTTATCTGACTATTACACTTTAATAAGCACACTTTGTTTCACGGGTTAATGAAAACCACTCTAATAATAAAAATAATACTAATGATAATAATAATGATAATAATAATGATGATGATGATAATAATAGTAATAATATATACTCAGTACGACTTACTTAGATCGATGACGAACTTTCGACTCAAGCTAGAGTCTTGATCACATTATGCAGTCACGTGATCAACGTGATCAAGACTCTAGCTTGAGTCGAAAGCTAGTCATAGATCTAATTAAGTTGTACTGAGTATCCAAAAGTAAACTTTTCGATATATATTCAATACCAGTACAGATGAATGTACATTCTAATAATAATAATAATAATAATGATAATATTAATAATATTAATAATGATAATAATAATATAATAATAATAGTAGTAATAATAAAAAATATAATAAAAATAGTGATGATAATAGTTATTATTTATACCGTGTGTGAATAAAAAGACTCATTATTATCATTATCATTATTATTGTTATTATTATCATTATTATTATTATTATTATTATTATTATTATTATTATTATTATTATTAACAAACCGTTTCTAATGTTCACATAAAATACTTTCTGATTTAGGAGAATCTCTTAACGAACACAAATTCGTTGGTGAAGAATGGACCTCGTGGACGCCATGTAACAAGACTTGTGGTGAGCTTGGAAAGAGAACTCGACAAAGAGTTTGTGCAGAAAACCCATTTGTCTTAAATATAAAAGGCAAGTACGCAAGCCCGTCATTGCAAGAAGACAAGCCGTGCCTTGCAAATACCTCGTGTTCAGGTATGAGAAACCAGAGATTTGTTCTCAGGAAGAGGGAATGAAGGGAAGGAAATACTATACAACTGATTCAGGCAGTATGTCAGTAAGGGGGCTGTCATTTACTAGTGTATATATGGAGGGGGGGAAGTCGGCAAAATCACTTCTAGTCTTTTCAAATATTACCCAAACCCCCCCCCCCCCCTCCCCCTTCCTGGTTGGCAAAGATATCATATCCCCCTAGATCCCCCTATATTTCGTCCAGTTTTTTACTACCTTATTACATGAAATTTTCGCGACACTTTTTTTTCGATTTTATAGAATAAATTATTTATTATTTGCTTCCTAATATGCACAAATTCCTTTAGAAGACCTACTAGTTCCTTGGTTCCTTTCATTGTTGATCAGGATCAATAGGCACTAGTACTTGATTCTTAGTAACTACGTCTTTTATCCATGCTTTTGAAAATAGAGGGTCACTTAATTTTCGCGACACTTTTTTTCTAGACACTTTTTTTTCTAGAACTTTAATTCCGCGATTTTTTCGAAATCGCAAAATTTAAGTTTCGCAAAATTTCATGTGATAAGGGAACCCCCTATAAAGCTACATACAATTAGCAACAACACCCCCCCCCCCTATATAGCTTCCGAGAAAAATGTGACCCCCGCATTGTGCCTCACCCCCCCTCCAAGTGAGAAAGTTAGTAAATGGCTGGGTGGGTAAAAAGATGACTGAGTGAGATTTCAGTCAGTCAGCCAGTCACTGCTTGTCAATGAGTTCGTTCGTAAATGGCTGGGTGGTTAAATGGGTGAAATGAGAAGTCAGTCAGTCTGTCAATCAGTCAGTCGGTCGGGCAGGCAGTAAATCGGGCAGGCAGTAAGTCGGGCAGGCAGTAAGTCGGTGGGTCGGTCAGTTCGGCAGACAGGCAGTCTTTCAGTCAGTCAAACTGATAGCTGATCTAACAATATTCCTCGGGTGTAACTGGTTTATTTTTATTTTTGATGATTTCTAGGTGTTTTGTATGCACTTGCGCCAGAAAACTCAAAGTGTTCAACGTTTTGCCAACTACAAAACAGATTCTGTGCTTTAGAAGGCCATGACTTTCCAATATCTAGTGTCTTTCTGATATTTGAAGCCTTGGGGGAAGTCTGCAAGTCAAAGAATGACATTGAGTAGTAAGTATCTCCTTTCACTGTCACAGCAGCGAGGAGAGGTGCCAAGGGGATCATTCCCCTCCCCCCAGGCCCCTCATCATATAAGCACCCAATTTCAAGAGCAATTCTGTGCAATAGGTGGCTAATATTGATGGAAGGGTTCCCCAAAATGCGGGAGCTCTTCCCAAAATTCTGTGACTTTAGCCATAAACTTTCTCGTTATACCATAGTCTCCCTCGCAGCTGATTTGGTCCCAGATCCTCCCGGGCCGTCCCACGGTACTAACTGTGAGTGGGGAGTGGACAGTGGGAGCAACACTAGTGACGCCTGCGAGGGAGACAAGTCATACTAGTTAACACGTTCGTTTTGACCAATCGCATCGATCCTCTGAACAACCACAGGCCCAAGCTCTAGGGAGTAAATCATCTACAGACCCCTTGCAGCACGTCGGAATGCAGCTCAATTTGGAGGACAAAACAATAGGTTCCAATTCTCAGGAATTTTAAATTCTTTTGTTTTGTTCTCCAAATTTAGCTGCTTTGACGTCACGTGAAAGGTCTATTTACGTCATCGTTTTTGTTTTCGTAGTGAAAAAAACAACAATTTGATAGAAATAAGTAACGACGGGCAATGCCAAGGTTATAAAGATATTCCCAAAACATTCGTTTGTACAAAAGAGTCTTCGGATCCAGTGATATGTCCATGTGCTCCTCTGCCAGGTAATCGAATGTTGTTGTATTGTATTGTAACAAAACCAAGTAGGTCTGAGGGCAACGCGTCTAGTGGAATTCTTAAAATATCTTTTCTATAAATGATATTTCCTGCGCTTTTTTGAACAATAAAAAAGGGGGAAAAAGAATCCAAACTAAAAGAGGGCGGAGACCCATCGCCCCCTTTACATCCGAACATCCGACCATGGTTGTTTCTAAGGTCAATTGTAGCTGTTACGGTTCTGATAGCTGTTATTTTGCCGACAAAGTTCATTGTTTTGAACTTCAAGAATGGCCTATACACTATTGACAGGTGTATTTTTGCTTTTGTATTTTAGAAAAAACGTCATAATAAAACCATAACTCTCATGCAAACGGGAATGCTAGATTTAGCAATCTTGCCAAATTTGAGATAAAAATCACCAAAGCCTGCCGGGCGGAGTTATAGAGCTTTTAAGTGTGACGTCAGTCTTATGAAAAACTACTTCCGGGTCCAAAACGAAAAGCAGATCTATGAAGATTTTTCTTACTTTTTCTTTATGACTGGATTTGTTGTCCAAAGTTTTGATTGTTTCAGGTGGAGGTTATTTTTGAGCAGTTGGACCCGGAATACGTCACAACTTAACAGGTCTATTACGATAATAGACCATTTTCGAGATGCGCGAGCGCTTTCAAAAACATGGCAGGCACAGACATGATCTCGAGGTATTTTCGGACAGAGTCAATAGCGCGCGTGATCTTGCCCGAAAATGCCTCTTTTTCATGTCTGCGCCTGCGATGTTTTTGAAAGCGCTCGCGCATCTCGAAAATGGTCTATTGAATTCTAGAAGATTTTTTTGAAAAGGCACTCCTAGCCTTTCCTGCTGATCTGAGAAAAAATATTATCCTATCAGAATCTTCTTACTTAGGGTTGATTTGAGAGGAGGGAGGAAAAACCGGCCTAGGAGTTAGAAAGAAAACCAATTAACACAGCTCACACGAGGCGACTGGGATGTTTTTGGAAGTTTTTCTTCGCACCTCAGTCCCCTCCTATCCCCCATCCTCCTGTGAGCCTAAAGTTGAAGCTTAACCAATCCATTTTTATTAACTGTATAGTTCCACCAACCATATTTTTTGTGGAGCAGCTGAACGCAACAGCAATTAACGTGTCCGTGAACTATTCCACCGACAATCCTCGCCTGCCTTACTACAGAACAGTTGGTATTACACTAATGGACAGCAAAGGACACAAAATTGCACAGAAAAAAGACTATTCCATAAACGCCTGGATGGTTTTTAACGGACTCGTAAATATTGAAACATACTGTATTCAAACTAGTTCCTATTATGTTAACGATGAACAAGGAAACTCTTCAAGTTGCTACAACTTCTCATTGAAGAATGGTGAGTAGAGGAATTCGTAGTTGATCTATGACTAAACACTGTGTAAAGTAGCAGAAATAGGCGTCTTTCTTAAAGTATTTATGAAACCAAATGTTGGACCCTCAATTTTATCTCAAAATAATAAAATTCATTAATTTCTGAGTATCAGGGCTTCATTTTTTTCGAAATTCAGTGATCACAAATATGTTATTTTGCTGCGTTTGGCATCAAAAACTATCCGGTCAATTCGCTCGGCCAAACGCGCGATGTGACGTCACTGTGAGGAGTCGCCGATTTTCGACGCGAAAAATAACATTTGTGATCGCTGAATTTCGAAAAAATCATCATCATCACCATGATCATCATCACCATAATCATCATCATCATCACCATCATCATCATCACCATCATCATAATCATCATTATCATCATCACCATCACCATCATCACCATCATCATCATCACCATAATCATCATCACCATCATCATCATCACCATCATCATCATCACCATCATCATCACCATAATCATCATCATCATCATCACCATCATCATCATCACCATCATCATCACCATCATCATCATAATCATCATCACCATCATTATCATCATCACCATCCTCTTCATTATCATCACCATCACACCATCATCATCCTCTTCATTATCATCATTATCATCATCATCATCATAATCTTCATTATCATCATCATCACCATCATCATCACATCCTCTTCATTATCATCATCATCACCATCATCACCATCACCATCATCATCACCATCATCACCATCCTCTTCATTATCATCACCATCACACCATCATCATCCTCTTCATTATCATCATCATCACCATCACTATCATGTATCTATATTTCATGTCATCATATATCATCGAACTCCTCTAACCTCGACCCTAGACTATCCTGGTATTCATAATTGGGCCTCCCCCTCCCACCAGATATACTTTCATCCTCGTCATACAACTCTAACAAACAGTTGGATCTTCTTGACAGTTCCTTTAAGTGCCCCGGCTAACGTCAATGCCACTGCACACAGTCAAACTGCCCTAGCATCTAAATGGGACGCTCTAGAACCATCACAACTAAATGGCCAGTTGAGTACATATTCCTTGTACGTCATCCTTGAAAGGAACCTAACTGCCAGTGTTAATACTACCGACACGAACGTAACTATTACAGGTCTTCAAATATTTACCACGTATTGTGTACGAGTGTCTGCTTGGACAAAGTCTGGTGAAGGGCCCTTAAGTGACTGTTTCGACGCAACTACTTTTCAAGGGGGTAAGATAAATAATATTATATAGTTTGGATAGTACGCGCTGATTGGTCGAGAACTGTGCTTTATTAGTGAACGGAGCACGGTTTGGATGTTGTATTTGAGTAGAGTTGTTTGTTGGTTCTATCATGTGCTTCGAGGTTTTTTTTCCGGGTTCTCCCGCTTTTTTCCTTCCACACTTCAACTTCTAAATTCCAATAACATTTTTCACGGTTACTAAAAATAGATATCGCAAAGCCTTGTGGGATCAAAATGCGGACATATTTTGTAAAAAAGGCTTCAGTTACAAGGAAAAGAAGATCAATATCAATCGAAAAACCATGGTCTTTCCACGAATTAGAAACAACAAGACAAGAAAACATTGTCGCAGAATATTAGCATGAATTTTGAGCTTGGCTTGTCCGCATTTCAATCCCATAATGCATCATCGTGACGTCCTCCGTGGAAAGCGCTATTCGATATAATCGAACAGGGGCCACAGGTTTGTTAGCCACTGGCTATTTTAAATGCTACCCTCGTAAGACAAGGACTGGTTTTTTTTTAATTCTGATGCTACATTTTTTTTTTCAGTTCCTTTATCTGCCCCAAGATCTTTTGCCATTGGATACGTGATGGCAGAGTTAATTAACTTGGTCTGGGAACCCATCCTGTCTGATCGCAATCATAATTACCTTGCGGGCTTCCGTGTGTACTACATAGATTGTGACCACTTCGGTCGAACTCCCTACCAAAATACACTGCCAAGCAAAAATACTGTTAATATTACGAATTGGATAAAACCGTTCACTTGTTTCTATTTTCGAGTGGCTGGTTTTACGGGTGCAGGAGAAGGACCCTACACTGAATGGATCAATACCACAACTAAAGAAGGAGGTAATATTCAAAATAGAGAAGATGAGTCTAATCCAAATGTGCTTAGACGCCATTTTGAATATCATAAACCTTAATTAACGCGGAATAGACCCCTTGCACGTGACGTAAAAGCAGCTCAATTTGGAGGGCAAAACATTTTTTTTTTATCTCCTGAGAATTGGAACATATTGTATTGCCCTCCAAATTGAGCTGCATTCCAACGTTCTTCAAGGGGTCTATAGTCCCCTTAATTAATAGTTCCTTGGCCATCTTAAAAGGTAGGGCTCCCCCTTAAAGGAGCCGTGTCTTTGCATCGAAGCGAGACATGAGGTAACCTTGCAACGATAGTAACCTCTTTGAAACCTTGGACAATTATTCACATGTCTCCATCATAAATATGCAAATAAGGACGCACAATTTTAGGTCAGCGGACGCATTTTGAAATCGGGAGGCTGGGCACTACCTATCGATTACCACATCACAAATAGAGCGATCGTAGTATTTCTGAAAATATAAAGAAATACAATGCACGAGATCCTTCATAATTAATTAAATTAGAATAGATATTATATGACTGTGCAACATCACGGTACATGGGTCCCCCCATACACACCTACGCTCTAAGCCGGAAGTAGTATAGAAGGGCCTCTTTTCAATAACAAACTAAGCTGATTTTATAAAATGGTAGTAAATGGCTTATTGTTGTAAACGAGTTTTTTTTTCTCAGGTGAACGGAATCTTGAGATATTTCATTTTCTATCTTTGTTAGCTTATGGCCCTTAGACCTCGTTTCCATTCTCGTGTTTTAACCATTTTCCGGCTTAGGGTATAAGCGTGTATTAGCAAAGCCCTTCTGCTAAAAGCTAAAAGCTTGAGACGTTAATCAAGTTTATTATTCTTATGTTTATCATCAGTTATTGTTAGAGCAGATTTCGTTTGACTGAAAAGTTTAATACCCAGATAGTTTCTAGAATTTTGATTGGCTGATTTTTTGTCGCGAACGCGTTCGTGCCGTGAGCTCAGTTTTCACAGTCATACGAAATCTGTTCTATTACCGTCAAGGTACTGATTTGACGGCATCCGTTGAACCAATGAAAACGCGTCAGATTATGTTAATCCATTGAAAATATGCTACGACAATGTCTTGGTTATGGCACGGCAACGTACCTACCGTGGGTTTCTACGTGAAATCATACGAAACCTGCTCAATAAACGCTTGGTCATCACGACACGTTTAATGCGTGTCTTCGTATCCAAAATTGAAATTATACTGCCTTTTTTAACGTTGAACAACAGGTATTATTGATGCATGCAAATGAGACAACAAACATTGTATCGACCCGATAGCCTCACTTGTATGATTCTTAAAGGCGCGATTACACGGGCGATTTTTGGTGCGATTTTTGGTGCGATTTTGCGGTGGTTTTGGTCATTGTTAATAATGATAAAGGATTAACTTGTAAAGTTTTATTCAGGACACCAAGATTACCTGGAAAAATGTCTCTTTAGAAGCATGAGTTAAAATTTATTATATTTTCAAACATCGCCGAAAAAATCGCAGCAAAAATCGCGCGTGTGAACGGGCCTTAAAACAAAAGATTATCTCATTTGCGGGCGCAACTGTAATAACAACTATTTGATATCTTCCTTTTCCTCAGCTCCTACTGCTCCTCCAAGTGGACTTAGCTATCAGCAAGTAAACAAGTCTTCAGTGAACATAACTTGGCATAGCCTTCCATCAATCCGCGCTAATGGAGTGATTCGGGGCTATTCTATTTGCCAGTGGGACTTGTCGACCAATGCTTGCGATACTACCATAATAACATGCCCTGAAAGGTTACACAAAGTTATCAGTAATCTGGTACCAAAGAAATACTGCTTCAAACTAAGCGCGTTCACCGCTGCTAGTGATGGGCCTTCAAGTGAATGTCTTGATGTACTTATTGTGGCGGGTGAGTCTTCAGCATTTCCAATACGATGCGATACGATACGATACGATACGATACGATACGATACGATACGATACGATACGATACGATACGATACGATACGATACGATACGATACGATACGATACGATACGATACGATACGATACGATACGATACGATACGATACGATACGATACGATATGATACGATATGATACGATATGATACAATATGATACGATACGATATGATAGGATACGATATGATACGATATGATACGATATGATACGATATGTTATGATATGATATGATACGATATGATACGATACAATACAATAGAACCTCTATTTAGTGGCCAGTTATCAAAGTCCCAAACTTACTGAAATGTTATCAATCCTAAAACAACCTCTAGGCCGATCTAATGCAGGGCACAGCTAACACACAGATCGAACCCTGAAACAACCTCTGGGCTGATGAAAGTCGGGGCACGGCTAACACATAGATTGAACCCTGAAACAACCTCTGGGCTGATCTAAGTCAGGGCATGGCTAACTCACAGATCGAATCCTGAAACAACCTCTAGGCTGATCAAAGTCAGAGCACGGCTAACTCACAGATCGAACCCTGAAACAAACTCTGGGCTGATCTAAGTCAGGGCATGGTTAACACACAGGTCGAACCCTGAAACAAACTCTGGGCTGATCAAAGTCAGGGCAAGGCTAACTCACAGTTCGAATTGCAATTTAGCGTGTTAGGTTTTGCGTAGGTGGGATAACCGGAGAACCCGGAAAAAAATCCTCGAATAAAGAAAGAAAATTAACAAACTCTATTACACGTGATGTGACCTGAGACCCCAGAGGTGAGAGTGCACTACCACTGCTGAGTATTGTCTGAGTCTGAGAATAATAATAAAGGTTCTGATAATTGCAGCTCCCGATGGCTTCCCGCAAAATATTTCTGCTAGAAATATTAGTTCTACATCGATCAGCATCGAGTGGGGACAGGTCGATGCTGGTCTTCAGAATGGTGTCATCCAAGGTTATCGAATCTCTTGGAAGGAATTGACAGCCAATACAACGATTACTTCGACCGTGAATGGCTCAACTCAGTTACTAGAAGTAACCATGTTGAAGACGTTTACTACGTATTGTGTTAAAATACAAGCGTATACGACTAAGGGGAATGGTCCTTTAAGCCCGTGCGTCTTCGTGACCACAGATGAAGACGGTATGCATAGTTACCATAGAAACATTTACAATTAAAATTAAGGAAGTAGAATACTTCAATAACGCCAGGTTCAAACGTAGAACTTCTCATGAGCCGAACCTAATACCTTGAATTAAGTTCACCTATTTTAGAACATTTTTGAGGAAGAAAATGTCTATATTCCCTAAGTTACTATGAACAAACGCTGCAACTTTTCCTTCTCTGTGCACGGTCAACTTCATATAACAATGGAAAAAGTCGAACAAAAAACTAGTACAATAGGTTTCCAAACCATTCCGCTCCATTAACTATGGTTTTAAGGGAGCAAAATGAAAAATAACAAATGGGAACTAAACTGAATTGTAATAAGAATTTTAAGTGCGTCAAATTGTTTTGATTTAATTTTAACAAGTAATTAAACCAAGAGAGAAACAATGAAAAACGGGAAAAGGAAAAGAAAGGAAGAGAAATATAAAAAGAGAAAAAGGGAAAATGTAATGAAGGGAGAGTGTAAGCAAGGAAGAATGGGAGGAATGAATGAATGGGACATAAAATATCACAGTTTAAATGACGATAAATATTTTTCTTGTCTCCAGTACCATCCATACCTCCAACCAATGTCAATGTCCTAGGTACCACATCACGCATTATTACTATATCCTGTTCTCCTATACCAACGGAACATCTTAATGGCGTCCTCCTTGGATACAAGGTATATGTGGTATCTAAATGTAAACAGAGTCCCCAAAAGGTTAATGCTGGTGTTGTACCTATTGAAACTAGTGGTACAGTGGTGTATGTCACCCATCTGGCGCCAAACACTTGCTACACGTTTAGTCTTTCGGCCTACACGAGGATAGGAGAAGGGAACATCAGTCAGTGGATAAATGCTACGACTCTTGATGAAGGTGAGTGAATCGAGTTCATATCAAACTACAGGGACGGCCGGGGGTGGGGTCGGGTAAGGGGAGTATATTTTTTCCATACGGAGCTCGAACTAAAAGGCGCGAATACACGGAACAATTTTCTCTGCAACTTGTCTCGCCGTTGGCAACGGTGTTGCGACACAAGTTGCAAGAGGGTTTACACGGTGCAACGGAGACTCAATCGTGGCCAAAAGTAGAAACGAATTCTACTTTTACGCAACGATTGCTGCAACTTGTCTCGCAACATTTTTCAAATACTCCAGTTTCGCATTCGATGCAAACCGCTCATTTGCACAGACTTATACCCCATTCACACTATAGCTTAAACATGTTTTAAAGTAGTTTAACTAAACATGTTTTGAAAATTATTTACAAACATTGTTCACTCTTTGATGAAATAATACATATAAACTATCCTTCATATTGTGCTGAAGAGATTAGAGATAAAATAATTACATTGAAGCTTTCTAGTCTCTAAACATTTTGTTTAATAAAAACTCAGTTTAACTAAACAGGTTTTGGTGTGAATGAGGTATTAGCCTCGTTTATAAGTCATCTATTCAAATACACCATTAAAAGTCCGTGGGATTGCTATTATTCCACTTGCTTATTCTTTACATTACAGTTGGCTGTTGCTAATGATTTGCAAAAGTCAACTGTAATGTAAAGAATGTGTAAGTTGAACAATACCAATGTTTTGAAATCCCACGGATTTTAATGATGTCGTTGAATAGCTGACTCATTAACGAGGCTAAGTCTGTGCAAATGAGTCCGTGGTCTTCGAAAACAGCGGTTTGCATCGAATGCGAAACTGGTGTATTGCACTGTAGGTTACACACCGCAGTGCTCCATGCAACTTGTGTCACAACGCCATTGCAAGACAAGTTGCAGAGAAAATTGTCCCGTGTTATCCCGCCTTAAGACAAAATATTATTTCATTCTCGTCATAAGGACAATAAAGTGGGGCGGGGTAGAGGCAGCCCAGTTAAAAAGCTGTGGGCAAGTACTGGTCTAACTTGTGCTATTTTACCGTGGGTAACAATGAGTCAACCGACAATGAGTTTGTTTGTTTCAGCTCCAAGTGATATCCCACAAAGCATATCGGCTCACAACACCAGTTCTACTTCTTTCAAAGTCACATGGAATGAAATCCCTCAAAATAAACAAAGCGGTCTCATTTTGGGGTACCGAATATTCTACACCGGGTATTCAGGCGAACGATCCAATTTATCGAAAACAGTCAACGCATCTATGCTGTCTCTTGAAGTCACGATGGTCGCCAAATATTCTTCGTATTGTGTTCAAGTACTGGGCTACAACAGAAAGGGGGATGGCCCGTTAAGTCCGTGCGTCAATGTCACGACTGATGAGGCATGTAAGTATGGTTGTCTCCATGGTAACGGGTTTGTTGAGAAGGTATTCTGTTGGTTGATGGTTTGTAATGATATAGTAAGGGAAGGTGCGGTGTATACTGGGTGATTTCGGGACGTCAGGGAACGGATTCTTAGATCCATCTTGAATGCCGGCTGTTGGGACTTGTGGAGGGAGACAGCGGAAAATCGACGAAAAACCCGGGGGAAATCCTCTAGTCAAGCCTAGGGAAAGAACCAACAATTTTATCAAACCGCCCTGGAACAACTGACCTCGGGGTGGGTCTAGGCCAGGTCAGGGTAAACTCGAATATCGAATTGGAATATAGCTTTTTGGGGTTTTTGCGGAGGGAGGAAAACCGGAGAAGCCAGAGAAAACCCCTGGAATTAAGGGAGAGATGTAACAAACTCTACCCACATGTGATGTTGAGCTCGGGAATGATACCCGACACCCCAGAGGAGAGTCGAGTGCGCTACTATTACGCACGTCACCATTGATCTCCACATGGCTGCTACATGGGTAAGGTCCAGTGTGATAATAATTTGAATTATGTTTCAGTGCCATCAAGAGCACCAAACGTCTTGTACATCAATACCAAGGTCAAACTGATAACCGTAGTTTGGGAAACGCTCCCCAAAATATACCACCATGGCGTACTACTGGGTTATAAAGTTTTCCGTAGATCATGTTTATCTAATATTACTAGATTTTTTTATGCTCCACCCGATGCTGATAAGCAGGCTATGGATGCGAAGCCTAATACTTGTTATCTCTGCCAAATGTGCGCTTATAATCGAATTGGCTACGGTGTTAGGAGTGAATGGAAGAACTGCTCGACACCAGAGGGAGGTAAGATATTTCTAACTCGCTTGATAAACGCATCAGAACGAGAATCTTGAGTATGGTGGTGTATAGACCGAATGCCAATATGGCCGCCATTGACTTTTAGAAATAAAAACCTAATCTTAAAAATCGAGCACCACCTTCAGAAAGAGCAAACAGAAAAATGTGTTTTTGGAGTAGTTTCATTACTATAAATTGAATTCAAGTGAAGCTATTTGGAATCAAAATTACAGAGATTTGTATGTGTTCAGTGATCTGTTTCCTTGCTAGCCTCGTTGTGGTGTTTTTCACGTTTTTAAAATTAGCTAAAATTCTCAGAACTTCTCAAGGATTTAATATTTTTGTCTAAAACTTTCTAACTTTGTTAATGTCACTCTAATCTATAATTTTAATGTAGTGGTCAACTAAAATATGAATTTAAAAATTATGATAATGAAGTGGCGGCCAAATTGGCATTCGGTCTATGGTTGTGGTTTTTGATTCTCCCTAGCCGGCCTCCCATCCTTACTGACTACCACTACCCCAGTTGACTCACATTAGCAATCACTCACCCATGCAATGTCTATAAATGAACACATTTTACTGTTTCAAATGAATCTTTAGTCTTGAGAGTAACTTGAAGTAGTGACCTTCAAATTTTATTGAACCCTGAAACAACCTCTGGGCTGATCTAAGTCAGGGCAAGGCTAGCCCACAGATCAAATTGGAATTTAGCTTGTTAGATTTTGTGGAGGGAGGAGAACCGGAGAACCGGAGAACCGGCAAGAGAAAAACCCTTGATTCAAAGGAGCATGTAGCCGACCTAACAAACCTCACTTACATGTGATGTTGAGACCAGGAATCGAACCCGAGACCCCAGAAGAGAGAGGCGAGTACACCACCCTTGACCGTGTGATAATTTTAATTCACAGTTCCTGATACAAGTCCACAGGGAATCACAGCCAATGGCTATGAAACTACTTCGATTAATGTCACCTGGGGCGAAGTTCCTGCCTCCCAACAGAACGGAGTAATCCTCGGCTATAGAATATTCTGGAAAGAGTCTTCCTCGAACCAGAACAGCCTGTCACACACTGTAGACAAGTTCACGTTCTCTCTGCATATCAAAGGGCTTAATATATATACTTCCTACTGTATTCAAGTCCTGGCATTTACTAAAGTGGGAAATGGAACTATCAGCCCATGCGTTGACGTAAAAACCGCTGAGGATGGTACGTTTAAAGACCATGTGTCTTTCTCTTGAGAATAAGATTCTTTGTTTAAGTTGTATTAATGTTCATGTGTCTTCTCGTGCGCAACCATTAAACAAAGAAATGATACTCTAGGGAATAACATGTCACCAAATGGAATTTTGTTTTGCATATTTTGCGAGGCTTGTTAAGGCTTAGAAGCGACTCGTATACACACAGAGGCAAGCAAAAGATGTTGGTATCTAGTCAATGATAACCAATGATTGGATGATGCCTTTCCTATTCTAGATTGTCAAGATTCTCTTTCGCTTCCTTGTTAGTTTCTTTTAGGCAGAGTTCATTGAATGGGTTATGCATATATCATACAAGCCCCTTTGGAAGGAGTTGGGGGGGGGGGGGGGGGGGAGGGAGGTACAAAAATCACTGAAGAAAAATTACTTCAAAGATGTTTTAGACAGGGTGGTCACAGTAATTTGAGCCCCACACTGTATAGGTTTGCTACCCATACCCGCGTCCCTGTAATGTCAATCATAATAATAATAATAATAATAATAATGATAATAATCACAATGGCAATAACGACGACAACAATGATAAAAAATAATCACAATGACAACGACAATAATAATAATAATAATAATAATAATAATAATGGATCGTTAGACAGAATGTGAACATTGTAAAGAAATTCTATGGATATTCAACCTAAGAAAGGACTCTAATTAGCAATATTTATATATTCAGTAACAAAGCCCAGGCACGACCCGCTTGTTATTGTAATTGAAAACGACAGAGGAAAAAATAAAGATACCATAATAGTAATAATAATATTATGGTAATCGACTTTATTTATAGACGGTGACACTAATAAACTTGTGGCCCTCTTTTGTTTAACGTCTTTCAGTGATGTGGGACCGCCATTCAAAAATGGTCATCCGAGTCATATTAAAATGTTAAAATTGTTTTAAGGTTAAAACATGTCCTTATGATTCTTGTCTATTCTCTCATCTACAGTACCAATAGCATCTCCTTCAAGCTTAGTCGGTCGTAACCTGAGTAGCACTTCTCTAGAAATCAATTGGGTGGCTCCCCCGTTGGACTCCCATAATGGAAAACTGCTGGGCTATGCCATATATATTTACAGATTCATAGATGCGTTACGAATGGTTAATACGCCAGTTAGGATCACTCTGACTTGTCCGTACAACACCAGCAAAGTCATAGAGAATTTGAACTTAGGGGAGCTGTGCTGTGTCAAGGTGGCTGCCTTCAACAGGATGGGCATGGGGAATTTCAGCAACTGTGCAATGGTGAAGTTAAAAGAAGAACGTAAGATTTGAATGAACTTAAAATTAAATGCAATTAAAATCGAGACAGATGGGGTATCGAAAAGAATTGTATTGATCATAGTTTAGTGCTCTCTGCTCAAAAAGGGTTCACGTAGGCGGGGGACACAAGCATTTTTAGCCCAAATGATTTTCTGCTACGAGTTGCCTAATGCTTTGACATGATTTTAATGCAATAAATATGTTACAGTTGCCCCTCAAAACACTGGAATTTTCATTTTCGAGAGCCTCAATTTCAAACTTTTCAGGGGTTGCAGGAATTCCCCCGAACCCCTGGGATTAGTCCCCCACTCAAAACTATGCTCCGCGGTCCCAGTCAAAGTTTTGATGACTTAGATGTTTCATCAAAAATTAGATATAAGAATGAATACTATATGGCTTTAAAGTGCACCTAACCCCTGATACAATACTTTCAGTATTGATGCTACATGAAGTGAATAGTTGAATGGAGAAATATTTCTTCATTTGAGTGTTGCGTCTTTAAGTTATAAAGGTTTATACTTCCAATATGTTAATGACTGTGACGTCTACCCAGGCTTCATTAAATATACAAAATTGATCTGGTTCACACAAACAGCATTTAAAAAGTATCATCATTATACTCATGGTTTCCAAAATGTTTAGTGTAAATTTGGTGTCTCATAATAAGCAGTGTTTAGTGTTACAAGTAAAACAAATATACTCAAAAGCCTGGGTAGACGTCACAGTCATTAGCATATTGGAAGTATAAACCTTTATATCTTAAAGACGCAACACTCAAATGAAGAAATATTTCACCATTCAACTATTCACTTCACGTACAATAAATACTGAAAGTATTGTATCAGGGGATAGGTGCACTTTAAATACGAATTTTATCTTCACATTGTGAAAAATATCTTACAAGTGAATAAGATACAAGGACGGATCCAGAAATTTGCGAAGGGGGTGTCCGAAATGAAAAAAAAGTGACGATAGAGTGACGTCATCAATTATCCTGATCTGACTTATCTAATTTGTACCTAGATTTATTTGGGGGTGTCCGGCTGCAATAACATTATATAGACTATCAGTTATAGTCCACAGGATGACCTATGCTCCGCATTAGAGTTCCCAGTAGCTTAGTCCAGAGCTGGACCCACTTTTATCGATGCGCGCGCGGCGAGGACGAACCGAGTAGTGGAAGGAAACTGGTAAGTATTCTTTATATTTCATGCGCGCGCGCTATTTTTCTTTTATTTTTGCGATATGAATTAATCAGTTAGTGTGAAAAGTGGGTCCAGTTCTGGACTACCAGTAGCTCAGTGGTAGAGCGTCCGACAAGAGTACGGAAGGTCGCGTGGGTTCGATTCTCATCTGGAGGTCAGATGTTTTCTGGGCTCCTTTCTTTATATAAGAGTAAATGGTTTCTTTATATAGTTGTTTAAAAAGTTTAATTTCGTTTCTACATTATTATTTCTATTGTTTATTTGTTATTTTTAGTTCCTAGCAGACCTCCTAGAGAGATACAGATTGTTGATAAGACGGCTACATCATTTCGAGTCACTTGGAATTCTATTTATTGGCTAAGACGCAATGGCATTATCCTTGGTTATACACTGATTATAAAACCTTATACTACAACAACAACAACACCATCAACAACAACACCATCAACAACAACAACACTATCGACCGCGTATACTGCGAATCCATCAATAGCAACCACCACTAGAAGTCCAACAACGCCAGTAATTAGGGAAACTAAAGGCAAAAGGCGCCGCCGCAGAAGCGTGGGTTCCGAGATGGTTATCAACGTTGGACCAGACGTCTTTTCATATGAAGTAACGAACTTGGACAAGAATACAGAATACTGTGTGCAGCTGTTTGGTTTTAACTTAGCAGGTGGAGGGAACCAATCGGATTGTGCCTTGAGTAGAACCTTTGCTACAGGTTAGTGAAACATTCTAGAGCACTTTTCATGGTGTGTCTGTCTGTCCATCTTGCTTGCTGTCTGTCCTTCTGTCTGTCTATCCATCTGTCATGCTTTCCATCCGTCTGTCTGTCTATCCATCTGTCTTGCTGTCCATCCGTCTGTCTGTCTGTCTGTCTGTCTGTCTGTCTGTCCGTCCATCTGTCTTGCTTTACCGTCCTTATGTCTTTTTATCCATCTGTCTTGCTTTCCGTCCGTCTGTCTGTCTGTACATTTGTCTTGCTTTACCGTCCTTATGTCTGTCTATCCATCTGTCTTGCTTTCCGTCCGTCTGTCTGTACATTTGTCTTGCTTTACCGTCCTTATGTCTGTCTATCCATCTGTCTTGCTTTCCGTCCGTCTGTCTGTCTGTACATCTGTCTTGCTTTCCGTCCGTCTGTCTGTCTGTACATTTGTCTTGCTTTACCGTCCTTATGTCTGTCTATCCATCTGTCTTGCTTTCCGTCTGTCTGTCTGTACATCTGTCTTGCTTTCCGTCCGTTTGTCTGCGGCTGTACACCTGTCTTGCTGTCCGTCTATAAGGCATTATTGGTTATTCTAATATGGTGTCATTTTCTTTTATAGACGACATCATTCCACAGCTCACTTTAAGGACAGGCTCAGCTTCTGTACAAGTAGACTTAAACATCAGTGATTTTAACAACTTGGTCTCTTCGGGTTTTCTAACGCATTACGAAGTGCAATACAAAATTAAAAGTGTTTCCGGGATCCCCGTGGAAGAAGGCGTGTTCAAGTCGCGGTTCTTCAATGCTACCACCCAGACTCTTATTATAGACGGGCTTTCTCAATACACATCCTATATCTTCCAAGCAGCAGTGATAACCAAGTCTGGCAGAGGGAATTTCTCTTATCCCGTGGTCATTGGTGAGTACTGTACAGTGGGCTCCATTGAATCCCCCTTTGTGAGATCTTGTGAAGTCAATCATGTTCTTTATACTCAGAATAATGAAATTGGAACCATTGGGCTCATTGGTTTAAATCTTCAAAATCAGCTAAAAAAGTGCAGAGGATAAGCTCATTTTTTGAATGTTAAGAAAATTTGTATTTTTTGACTATTAACCAAAGCCTATACTTTGCCACAAAAACGATGACCAGTTTTCATCTTAGAAGCGAAATTTTCCAGCGGCCATGTTTATTTCAGTCTTGGACAATTTGGCGCATGCGCGTTCGTTTTCAGCCCTTAACAATTAATGCAAAGTTTCTTGATCTCTATGAAAGGATATATTTCTCTCACTGGCTAAGATTGTTTTCTTATGTATGTATTTTAACGACTAGAAACTTGCCATTGTCCCAACATCTTCTACACAAACTGGTACGTTCATCCTCCTTTCACAAAGTTGAAGAGCAACAATCAAATAAGCGGAATTATTCCTTCCATTCTGGATGATGTCATGAGAACTGCATGCAAGTACTGTGACCTTAACAACGGCTCAGCTGCGATTGACTACTACTACGATCACCATGGCAACAGAGAGAGCATGAAAAACAATGACAGTGCCATGAGGACGAACATCACATCCTCCGCCCACATTTCTTTTCCTCTGACCCGAAGGAACAAAGAGCTGAAATATCAAGGGACCTACATGCCTCTGTTGTATATTCCTGGACTTTTGATCATGAGTAAGAATGAGTCGTCAGTCGAGAAGTACGCGAGGGTCGTGGCAGGGTCTATATATGACATATGGCCTGTTATTGTGATCAATATGGTCTTAACTCTACTAGCAGGGACAATTATATGGCTTCTGGTGAGTCAGTCTTTTACATTGTTTTAAGAAGAAGGAGGAAAGAATGAAAGACAGATAGACTTAACAATTTTCCGATGGTTTAGCGTGGTATGGCCTCTTTTTACTACGATATGACGTCAAAAAGTTGGTCAAATTGTTATGTACCCACTCGGATACGCCTCGTGGGTACGTAACTAATTGTGACCAACTTTTGACGTCATATCGTGGTGAGGAAAGACAATAGCCCCTTTCACAGTTCCCTTTGCCATCTTGAAAGGTAGCCGTTCCTTTGCATCGAAGCGAGACGAACGGTGACCTTGCAATGATAGAGACATGTGAATAATTGTCCAAGGTGCTTAAAAAAAGGTCTCTATCATTGCAAGCTCACCGTTCGTCTCGCTTCGATGCAAAGGCACGGCTACCTTTCAAGATGGCACAATGCACAACTGAGTCTATGTGTATTGTTTATGCTTATGCATATGCTTGAGATTGCAGGTTTGAATCCACATCATTAATTCAATATTGGTATTGTCACATTAAGATCTTCATTATCATCATATAGCATTATTATCCTACAAACCGTTCCCATGCCTTTGTATTTGTTACCATAGGAACGTGGTAGCAACAGCGAGCAATTTCCCGTTTCCACCCTGAAAGGAATTGGAGAAGGAACGTGGTGGGCCTTCATCACCATGACAACACTAGGGTACGTAGTCTCAAGTGTCAAAAGTTAAAGAAGCTATTTCTCCACGTATAGACAAACCCCTTGCAGCACGTCGGAATGCAGCTCAATTTGGAGGACAAAACTATAGGTTCCCGCAATTCTCATGAGATTGGAATTCTTTTGTTTTGTCCTACAAATTGAGCTGCTTTGACGTCACGTACAAGGGGTTTATACTCTAGATGTACGCTGATTGTTATGGCTGATAAGGTGTTTTTTTTCATTTTGTTAAGGTACGGGGATCGAGTACCGATCACTCGTGCTGGTCGCATTTTTGCAGTCATATGGGCGTTGGTTGGGATATCACTTTCCTCCATCATGATTGGTTCGTTGTGTTCTACTCTCACCATTACCGTGGTAGAAGAGTTCGGGGCTGCTGTTGGGCGAGGATCAACGGTAAGGACTGGGTACAACTATCATACGACCACGTCCCTTGTACTTGTGGTCAGCGGTCATACATAAAGCATTCAATCGAGGCTATCCGGCAAAGAATTATAACCTTTCAAAAAATTATAACTTTTCAAAAAAAATTATCGATATCCTGAAACAACCTTTGCTGATCCAAGTAGTGTTAGTGATAGAGATGAGAAATGCTTTTTTGTGCTTAAACATTATACTGTTATTATAATAGATTGGTGTAGTGGCTCTCACACCTGATGCTGAGGTAGCAGATGACGTGTGTCGTGGACGCGCGACTGGTGAGTACAACCACAGGAAGCCCAAGGCTAATTAAAAGAAGTGGTTAAGTGGGAATGGCAATGGGACTGTCGTCGGTATCCAGGAAGAGCAGCTACTTTGTTATTAGACCTCCATCAGCTGAGTTGACCTTCAGAACAAACTTAAGGTCAAAGGTCAACTAATCAGAATAGGCCTTTTGCATTATGCGTCATTTACTACCACTACCAGAATCCCTTGCACACTTTCTTTTGTTCAGTTAATTAACACCAATTGTCTTACTATTCTCTTGAGGAATTACAAATTTGAATAAGAAAAAAAATTCGAGAAGCATTTTGGTAGTAGAAATAAAGTGACGCCATCATGCAAAAGGACCTATTGCCATGATTCTAATTAACTTATCTGTTTTCAATGTTTTATGCAGTTAAGACTTTCCCGAGTGTTGTAGAGCTGGTAACCGCACAAAAGAGCGGAGAAGTCGATAGTATCATAGTGGACCACTTCACTGCACAAAGCCGTAAAGATCTGTTCAATGGCACGTGGTACAAGATCAGCAGTGTCATCAATCAACCGTTCACTTATGGCGTACTACTGAACGGGGAGGCTACCAAGCTAGAGAGATATTTCAAAGAATACACTGCGACGAATGTCTCTAAAGTCATTGAGCTTGCTAACATGGTTGACAAGAGTGGAAAAGCGAATGAAACGGTTAGAAAACTATTGGTTAATTCTGGTTAAGTCTAGTCTCCTTCACAGCCGTCATTAGTTTCGGTCCCAAATCCTCACGACTGACTGACTGACTGACTGACTGGCTGGCTGGCTGGCTGGCTGGCTGATTGATTGATTGATTGATTGATCTTCTAGGAGCAGGAGCCCGTTCAGCTGGTCATCGAGACCGAGACAATCAACTTTCTCGACCCCTCCAGTTCGATTTTTGGAACAACGTTCCTCGTGCTTGGTCTCACGTTGTTGTTTTCCTTCCTGTGTGGGCTTTCTTATCACTGCCTTGTTACCAGGAAAAACGGTCAGTAGACTATTACAATGGTTTATTTTTAATTAGTACAACAGGGGCGTATCCAGGGGCAACACCCCCGGACACACACACTGGCAGTTCATTTGTAACGTTCAGATGCGCGAGGAGGGGGAAGAGAATGATTTTGAAGGGAGTGTAACTCCCCATGAGAAATCTTAAAGCGCCCTAGAAAAAGATTCCTCTGCATTTTTTCTTATCGGTCAGTTTGTTTTGTTTTCTCTTTAGAAAAAAAGAAATCTGAGTTGGTTTGTGGTTATAAGCAAAAACTAGAAACAATGAGATGTCATCTCCAGGAATTTTATTCCCATGTTTGCACTTTGAATTCTCAACTTCGAACAGATCACAGTGACGTGTTACGACGAGTTCTTGCTCAGAAGAAAAAGGTAACATAACTGTAAATATTAACATAATTATCTACTAAAATACTCAACTACCTTAAATTCTGATCACCAACGACGAGTTACTTACCAACTTAACTTCCCTATCTACCCATCCACCTACCTATCTACCCATCCACCTACCTATCTACCAATCCAACTACCTATCTGCCCATCCACCTACCTATCTGCCCATCCACCTACCTATCTGCCCATCCACCTACCTATCTGCCCATCCACCTACCTATCTGCCCATCCACCTACCTATCTGCCCACCCACCTACCTATCTGCCCATCCACCTACCTATCTGCCCATCCACCTACCTATCTGCCCACCCACCTACCTATCTGCCCACCCACCTACCTATCTGCCCATCCACCTACCTATCTAACCATCCACCTACCTATCTACCCATCCACCTACCTTTCTACCCATCCACCTACCTATCTGCCCATCCACCTACCTTTCTACCCATCCACCTACCTATCTGCCCATCCACCTACCTATCTAACCATCCACCTACCTATCTAACCATCCACCTACCTATCTACCCATCCACCTACCTTTCTACCCATCCACCTACCTATCTGCCCATCCACCTACCTATCTACCCATCCACCTACCTATCTACCCATCCACCTACCTATCTGCCCATCCACCTACCTATCTACCCATCCACCTACCTATCTGTCTACCCACCTACCTATCTTCCCATCCACCTCTCTATCTACCCATCCACCTACCTATCTACCCATCCACCTACCTATCTGTCTACCCATCCACCTACCTATCTGTCCATCCACCTACCTATCTACCCATCCACCTACCTATCTGTCTACCCACCTACCTATCTGCCCATCTACCTACCTATCTACCCATCCACCACCTATCTGTCTACCCACCTACCTATCTTCCCATCCACCTACCCATCCACCTACCTATCTGTCTACCCACCTACCTACCTACTTACCTAACTATCTACCTACCTACACACCCACCTATCTATCTATTAACCCACCACCAACTAACTAACCGACCTACCTACTTACCTAACTATCTACCAACCTACACACCCACCCACCTATCTGTCTACCCACCTTCCTACTTACCTAACTATCTGCCTACCTACACACCCACCACCTATCTGTCTACCCACCTTCCTACTTACCTAACTATCTGCCTACCTACACACCCACCCACCTATCTGTCTACCCACCTACCTACTTACCTAACTATCTACCTACCTACACACCCACCCACCTATATGTCTACCCACCTACCGACTTACCTAACTATCTACCTACCTACACACCCATCCACCTACCTATCTAACCATCCACCTACCTATCTACCCATCCACCTACCTTTCTACCCATCCACCTACCTATCTGCCCATCCACCTACCTATCTACCCATCCACCTACCTTTCTACCCATCCACCTACCTATCTGCCCATCCACCTACCTATCTACCCATCCACCTACTTACCTATCTGTCTACCCACCTACCTACTTACCTAACTATCTGCCTACCTACACACCCACCCACCTATCTGTCTACCCACCTACCTACTTACTTAACTATCTACCTACCTACACACCCACCCACCTATATGTCTACCCACCTACCTACTTACCTAACTATCTACCTACCTACACACCCACCCACCTATATGTCTACCCACCTACCGACTTACCTAACTATCTACCTACCTACACACCCACCCACCTATCTGTCTACCCACCTACCTACTTACCTAACTATCTGCCTACCTACACACCCACCCACCTATCTGTCTACCCACCTACCTACTTACCTAACTATCTGCCTACCTACACACCCACCCACCTATCTGTCTACCCACCTACCTACTTACTTAACTATCTACCTACCTACACACCCACCCACCTATATGTCTACCCACCTACCTACTTACCTAACTATCTACCTACCTACACACCCACCCACCTATATGTCTACTTACCTACCGACTTACCTAACTATCTATCTACCTACACACCCACCCACCTATCTGTCTACCCACCTACCTACTTACCTAACTATCTGCCTACCTACACACCCACCCACCTATCTGTCTACCCACCTACCTACTTACTTAACTATCTACCAACCTACACACCCACCCACCTATATGTCTACCCACCTACCTACTTACCTAACTATCTACCTACCTACACACCCACCCACCTATATGTCTACCCACCTACCTACTTACCTAACTATCTACCTACCTACACACCCACCCACCTATATGTCTACCCACCTACCTACTTACTTAACTATCTACCTATCTATCTACTAACCCACCACCAACTAACTAACCGACCGACTTACTTGCCTGTGTACATGCCTACCTCTCACGCCCTATTACCCACCTACCCAATTAACCAACCATCCAATCACCACGGTACCCCACTTATCTACTTACCCACCAACTCGAGAAAGTGGAGAGAGATTCAAACAGATTTTTTTTTGTTTCTTCAGCAAAAGTCCAGTGATGTCTCTTATGTACATTGAGGAAGTCTATTCTCATCAGATCCCTAGCTTCAATCATCTGATGCACCAACAGATTCGAATGTTGCACGTAATTGCATGCACGTACTTAGATGAATGGTAAGCATTGTCCCCAGGCTCTTATCCTACAATTCACTTGCTTCTAGGCTTCTCTCTTTTGGGTTCAGGTCTGGGTATACTTCTTTTCTGAGAGGGATTCTCTTAGATAGAAAACATCGTGCATTGTGGTCTAGTTTTGGCATAAACATATAATCATGCCTTATATGGTGTTTTTTGTACCGAGGCTAGACCAGAATGAAAAGGTCTTTGGTACTGCGTGAGAGACTGCAAGTTGGAAGTACTAGTTTTGTCTCGGACAGAAGTTAAAAATGGTGAAAAAATTTGCACAACACTAGGCACTCTAAGACTTCAAATTTTATCAATACCTTGAAACAACCTCTCTGAGCTGATCAAAGTCAAGGCATAGCTAACTCACAGATCAAATACACCAAAAGCGGGAATTTTGGGCAAGATCACGCGCGCTATTGACGCTGCCCGAAAATGCCTCGAAATCATGTCTGCGCCTGCGATATTTTTGAAAGCGCTCGCGCAACTCGAATATGGTCTATTGGAATTCAGCTCGTTATCTCTTGTGGAGAGAGAAAAACCAGAGAACCCGGAGAAAATCCTTGAATCAAGGTAGAGACCTAACAAACTCTACTCACATGTGATGCCGAGTACGAGAATCGAACCCGAGATCCCATAGGCGAATGCACTACCAAACTTTTTTCTTAGCTTATTAAAATAGACAAAGCCTTCCTGGTGATTTTATTGGACAGCTAATCTGATGTTGACCAATTAGCGCGCATTTAGTAAATTGGACCATTAATACGGTGTAACCACAGGAAGCCCAGCCGGTAGCCTTTCACAGTAGTATTTTATTCGGCAAAAAATTAATTCAATTTTGCATAACCTGAAGTTTCGATAGTAGAAACGAATTCCCCTTCCAGGCGCTCAATGGAAGACTGGTAACCAACTTAACGATTTACATTGAATGGTGTGAATGAACATTAAGACGCGAGTAAAAGGTTGCTCTAGTGTATCCAGATTGTTACCAGTCTTCCATTGATATTGGAAAAGGAACGTAACAGACAAACTTTGATCGAATTTTAATTTTTTTTTCTTATTCATGTTCGCGATTCTGCATGAGATATACTGTTATCACACCAGTGGAGGCAATATGCATGCGCCGTCTCTCATTCTCTTATATGCAGGATTAACTTCGTTCATTTTGTGCCGAATATTCATGTAAAGTTGCGTGAAATTTCAAAAGTTTGGTTTTCTCATCATTTTCCTGTCAATTTCATTTTCAAAATACTTAAAGTAGTGTGCATTGTTTCACTTAATCAACCCTCGGTATTTATGAACTTTTAGTATAATATTAGACTTGGATACAGAGTTTCGAGCGCTGTGATTGATCGATCTAGATCTATCGAGCGGTGATTATGAAGTTTACCAAACTTTGTCAGAGTGCAAGTAATACTAAACGTCCCCCCCCCCCCTGAATTTCGTGTTTTCTCTGATATTCAAGTCTAAACTTATACTAAAACATTTATTCATCTCGGGCTTAGTGAATATGTTGAATATTTACCTCGACTACCCTTCGGTAAATATTCACCTTCGGTAAATAATAGGCCTTTCGCAACATGCATTTAATTTACTACCACCACCAGAATCCCTTGCACACTTTCTTTTGTTCAGTTAATTAGCATTAACTGTCTTACTATTCTAATGAGGAATTAGTGAATATGTTGAATATTTACCTCGACTACGTTTCGGTAAATAATAGGCCTTTTGCAACATGCCGTCATTTATTACCACTACCAGAATCCCTTGCACACTTTCTTTTGTTCAGTTAATTAGCATTAACTGTCTTACTATTCTCATGAGGAAATACAAATTTGAATAAGAAAGAAAATTGTGAATCTTTTTGGTGGAAGTAGGAAAATGACGCTATCATGCAAAAGACCTGTTGTTAAATAGTCTACCCTGCATGGATGAGCCCGCAGTCACAGTACACAGCGGTGTTTTACGAATTTCCAAAAGACGTATTTCATTATGTAATATTTCTTGATTTATTATCTTTACAATAATAACAATATCACTGCATACAAAATGTTGAAATCTCTTTAAAAAGCTCAGTACTGAATTCGAATCCACATTCAACATATCGCCTATTTATCGTAAGACTTTTTCAAAACGACAAAAGTTTACTTACCCTAACCTCCCTTCCTAATACATTTCCTTTGCGTATGAATATCTTATTTACAGCCTTGTGAATAAGTTTTGAAATTTTATACATATTTTACTTCGAATTCCATCTTTCTGCCTTTCTTTCTTGACTGATCTGACGTCATAACACAGGTAGCCCAAGCTCTTGACATGATTTCGAGAACTAAGTGTGAAAACGGATCCTAAAACCGAAAAGAGTCCAAAAAATATTTTGCCAAATGTGGCCTTTTTTTTGTGTGGTGAAATCATCTGGATTTCATTTTTTCGAAAATTGCTTCGTGTAATCGCGCCTTAAATCTTACATAATATTTTCACTTTTCAAAGACGATCACGGTAACGCACAACATACAGGTCAACTGATAAATTCCCTTGCTGATTGTGTAGTAAAAAGACGTCCGACCCAAGCTAACAGAGCAAATCCTACAACCAAACAATTTCATGTCGTCTAGCTTTCCTTTGCTTAGCATACACTATCCATTGTCTTCGATGTTTTTCTTTCAGCTCCGAGTGAGTCTTTGATATTTGTCTGTGGAATGTTTCCAGTAGAAATCGCATTTCATCTTTGGTTCTTTTGTACTGTTCAGCGGGGCTTGGGTCTTTTTACATGAAATTAAATGTGTTGTATTCTTACTAAGATACTCATTATTGTGGACGAAAGAAGAAAGATATAAATGCTCAAGGAAAGGTTACGATAGGTGGGATGAGTTTATAAAACTCTTTAAAAGCATTCCTCCCATTTCCCCCTCCCTTCAGCCAAAGCCAATAAAAAGAGGTGTAGTGGCTGAGTCTTTGGTTTGTTTAGGAACAACAAGCTTGCTGTCAGGGCGATTCTAGGGCGGGATCTACGTCCCTGTTGTAAGCCATTACAGTACTGATATGGATATGCAGGTTCGTCGCCAGGGGTGATTCGAACCTGGTGTGAACGAACTCCCCTCGGCTTCAAAATGCATTATTGTCTGATCAAAGGACTTACTTGGTACTTGGTCGTACTTGTCAACAGCCTTGTTCTTATTCCAAGAGTGAAATAACATTCCTGCAACAACAGCACAACCAAGAGCAGCCAGTAGAAAAAATACAGTCAGTTGATACATCATGGTGCTTGGGTTAAGAAGATCAATATCTTGGCGTACTGTTTGAGAATGGACGTGGAATTGCTGGAAGAAAATCAAGGCGTCCTTGTCACAGGCTACAGGATTTACTAGGAAGGGGAATAGACCTTATTCGTTGTGGTACAATGTTTTTCCATTACGACCACGTGTCATTCTCTTTAGAATAAGATTCTTTGTGTTGCATCCATATTCATGTATCTTCTCGTGTGCAACCGTTAAACAAAGAAATGATACTCTAGGGAATGATACGTGGTCTGTAACACACCGATGGTTACTGTCCTGTCATCCCTTCCCTCCAAAAACACATGCAGTGTTTTTTAGATTCATTTGGAAGGGGGGCATATTACAAGCATCCTAGATCCTCCTATTCAAGACCGTGGGCTATGCACAGTTATTATAATAATCCATTTCGTATAAGTGTAAAAATCACGGAATCACAGTCCGGTATTTGACGTCCGTTGAACAGTTACAAACAATATTACGGCTCATCCAATCACAATGCTCGTATACGGTACCGACACGGTCACGGCACGCACACCTGTACTCGAAGTTTCACTCACAAAATCTCTTCAGAATGCGTCTATAATTACTAAAGTAGGGAGGGGAGAGATAAGTGGATTTATGGAAGCGCTAGGTCTACCACACCCAAGACTATTTCGCGTTCAACACAGAACAAAAGGAAGCAATATAATGACAAGAGACTATGCTGATGATACAAAGCCCTTACATTGGATACAAGTTTTTTTTCTCTCTCTTGTTGGAGCAGCTTGATCTTCACTTCATATGTCGTAGTGGAATACTCTTGGAACCTCTTTGCTAACCTGGCTGCACCACCACCAATATTAACACCATAGTAGAACTTCTCGTTCAGTATGCTAGCAACTTTGTACCACGAACCATTGAACAGGTCTGTTCGAAATCCTGCCATGTACATATCGACAATGATCCCCTCGGCCCGGCCAACTTTTAGAGCTTCTGCTAGGTTCTCAAGGTCTTCGTATGTTGTTCCTTTGCGGAAGAGAAAAATCTGAGTTGTTCGTAAAGTGAATGTCTGCGAGACATTCGTTAGTTGAACGCGAAGTAGGAAGTGGTCGTGAGGTGTTGGTATATAGACCCCTTTCAAGTGACGTCAAAGCAGCTCAGTCAATTTGGAGAACAAACAAAAAAATCTCACAAACACCTCAATCTCCTGAGAATTGGAACCTATTGTTTTATCCTCCAAATTGAGCTGCATCCTGTCGTGCTGCAAGGGGTCTATACAGTTCCTATATAAATAAGTGTGAAATGTTCACGAGGTATTTGTGAGCTGGTTGCACGTATTTCACGTTAATTGCTCACTAAAGCTTGTAGATTGTTACAGCAATAAACAATCGTTCCTCGTTAGATCATCAATGAAGCATCACGAGATGATCGTGAAATGATCGGCAGGTAGTCGTACTATGGTCGTTAGTTGATCGTAAAGTAATTGTTGTGTTGATTCTAAATGAGTGTTATTTTTTAATCGTATGGTAGTCGCTAGACGATCGTGGAATGATAGTGAGATATTCGTACAACGGTCGAAAGTCAATCGTGAGTCATTGTTTTTGATGTAAATGATGGTCATTTGTTTATCAAGAGATACGTGATCGTGAAGTCGTTGGTTAATCGTATTAAGTTCGTGAAATGATTGTAAGTAGGCATCACTACTGATTTTTCTTACGTGTCGTTGCTCTCTCGTCAACTCTCATCAAAGCCCTGTAATCCAATGGATTGTCAAGAGATGCTAGCTGAAATACACCACAAGAAATAATTAGTCTCTGAATTGACTAAAAGAAAGGATGAACAGTGAAGGTATAGTACAGCAAAGGTAGTACACGCACTCATCAACAGTAAGCAGTTATGTGCATAGAACATATAGTAGTGAGGGTGGAGGATGTGGTATACATAAACATAACCACTTGGCTAGGGGGAGACTTGGTAATGACTCCCTTTACCACGACGTAAAATAAATATTTATTTCTTTTGTGTTAAGAAAAATGAAAATACCTTCTTGTCTCTTTTAACGTAAAACTGTTCGTTTAGAATCTTGACGGAGAGAGAAGACGTTATTGAACCAACCAATAGCGCAACAGTAACTAATCCTATGAAGAACCATACAATACTGAACACCCGACCGATATGTGACCTGGGAACTCTGTCACCATACCTAGAACATACACGAAAAATAGGCGAGAAATATATATTTCTATATTTCATTTACTGGCTGGAATTTAGAAAAAAGAGTCAAATCAAGAAAATGATTTTTTTTTAAAAGATTTAATAAAACTTGAGGTTTCAAAGTGATGAGTATCAAGTTGGACACTGCTGTAGTGCCATGGTTGTCATGGGGATAGGTGAGTTTACTTTAACCTTAACTCACCCTACGGTTGTCATGGTGATGAAGGCCCACCATATCGTTTCGATCACTCCTTGTGAGAAGTGAGCTGGTAATCTACTGCGGTCTGTAATTGCTTCCTAAGAATAAAAATAAGAAGACTTTATTTAAACAGGTTAGGGCCATGCAAACAGAACGAAGTAGGATTTGTACGGCACCCGAAATGATCTCCGACCTTAAATGATCCCCGACTCATTTCGAGTGCTGTACAGATTCCTATCAGAAATATAAATCAAATATTGACCATTATCAATCTATACTATTTCTATTCAGTTTTTTTTTTAACATAAAACAAAAAATCGGCTTAACTTGAAAAAAATAAGGGCTAAATCTCCCATCGCCACTGTCCCCAACCTTTTCGTAAAGAGCGGGTTCCCTATATTTTGTGCTCATTTAATTGGAAGTAAATAGTGAATAACTTACCAGGATCCACAAGACGAAACCCGATACTACAGTCATCGATAAACTAATGGCTACAATCGGCCAGCAGTTGAACACCGAAGATGCTACTTGTCTCGCATAAGCCATTTCTGTCTTGACGGAAGTCAAAAATGCGAACCCGGGCACTTCCAGGAGGGGTATATAGTACTCTCCATTGTAAGTTGTCTGTCTGTCCTTTGATTGCCGAACGGGAAAGATAAAATCGACCTTATCTCGATCCATTTCAGTGTCTCTGATTCCCCTATAGGAGCTTTGAGTGTCGAGTTGATAAATAATCCGAGGGTGACCATGTTCAGAGCATTGCCCGCAGGAATAACCCACCATATCGGAGAGGAGTTGTGGAATTAGACCAGTTGGGGTGGATGTTGGTGAGAGGACCGCGTATGGAGGGACTGGGCTCCATAATGCTTTCATAATGGGGTTACACCTACATGTGGCTACAAATAGAATACACAAATTGAAGTCAGGTAATAGTAAAAGAGTTGTTATTATCACGTGCCGTGACCGTAAAGTTACCGTGTCATTGGCAGGGCAGTGACCTCGCACACTGTGCCCGGGTTTCAAAGGACGGCGTCATCTGTTACACCGTGACCGGCGAGCGTGTCGTTTCACAGATATAGACCCCTTGCAGCACGTGGGAATGCAGCTCAATTTGGAGGACAAAACAATAGGTTCCAATTCTCAGGAGTTTAAAAATTCTTTTGTCTTGCACCAAATTGAGCTGCTCTGACGTCACGTGCAAGTGGTCTATATAGGAAATAGAGCTAACGCTTATCTACAAATTAATCCAAAGACAGGACGAAAGTATACAGATACCTGCAGACAAAACAAGTCTTGTGCGCCCCACTCCTATTCTGATCAGCGGTCGTATCTCCACTCTATAAACTGTGTAGATCCTCAAGCCTGTCACAGTAGTGTGCGTGACGTTTGCTGTCACGTTCATGACATACGTTTGTTGATTCTCTAGGTCTTTCTCGGCGTGTTCAATTGCAGTATATGATAAAAGATAACCAATCAGATGCGTGCGTAGGTAACCAGGCAACGGTGCCCATGTAATGTTGAATGACGTAATTCCGGTGTAGTTATGTAGTGTTGTTTGTGGTAGTATATCTGCAATAAAAAGGTTGAATGTTTGCAATGGGCTGAGTTTGTTAGACCCTGAATTAGTTTGAGTGCAATGTTTTCCCCTTTCAAATCTCTTGGGAAGAAAGTTCATTCTAGACTTATCGAACATTGCTGGCAAATAAAGAAATAATTATCAAGGGAATGACAAGTCACAAATCTGGTAGAGTTCTTAGGTCTAACAGGCTGACCTTGGCTCTGGAAGAAAGCATGGGGAACTGGGCCAAGTGTGACATTAACGAGTGAAGACTGGGGAGAGCTCCAACTTACCTTCTGTCCATGTAATAATAGAAGTGCAGTTGCTTAATGGTCCATCTCCTTTACTAGTAAAGGCTAATATTCTAACACAATAACGATTGAACTTCTTAACTCCATTCCTAATGTAATAGGTGTCGTCACTTCCGGTTACAATAACATCCGGTTGACTGCTCGTTTTATTCATGTTGGTGATCTTTATTCTGTATCCTCGTAGAACACCATGTACATAACGTTCCTGTAGTGGTTGCCAGGTAACACGTATTGACGTCATAGCATTATTTACGACTTGCAGTGATGGCGAAATGCTTGGAACTGTTGGAGCATGAGCATCAAAAATCAGGTATTTTAATTTTATTCAATTTTATTAATTTAAATTTAAAATGGGGGCATTAGCACCCTTGCCCTCTTTCGTCCACCGCCTATGAATTTAGCCACCTTTGGAAAAATGTTTCTGGAAACTTGTTCTCGTTTAGCCAGGGCTTTAGATCCAACATGGTGGACTAGTTGTAGTGCATCACGTTAATCACTCACCGTCTTCGTGTGTCTTGGCATACGTGCAGCCATTTGATCCTCCTTCATCAACACTAGTAAGATATTCCATTTGAAAACAATAAAGAGTATATTTTTGTAATCCAGTTAGAGTTACTGCTGATAGATTTCTACTAATTATCGTAGTGAACGTCCTAGATATCGATCCAGGTAGAGTCATGTTATGCGTGTAGCTTAAGCGATATCCAGTGATGTCTTTAGGAATGTAGTTATGGACGAAATTCCAAAAAACTTGAATTGTAGTTGAGCTGGTTGTAGCTGTTGTTATATTTAGTAAATGATCTGAAAAAAATCAAAGCAGTAAATGATCTGAAAAAAAATCAAAGCAAAGTTGATAAAAAGGCGGGATAAAATGCAGCTAAAGTTATCAGGCGCAGAGCAGAGCGGGTTAGAAGAATGATAAGGCAATTTGCTTTATCCTTGCAATTTCAAAATGGCCGCCCGGCCTTTCAGCCAAACAATCCATGCATGCTTTGCAGTTGCATTTCGGGCCCAGTTCCCCAACTCGTTTTGTTCCTTGCGAATATGGTTGAGAATTATTCCTAAGAGGTTTTACAAGTAAATGGAAAAAGATATATCCAAAGTAAAAGGGTCTGTTATCTTGTACAAAATAAGGTACTGCAAGGGTAGTCAAGTTTATCCGATATATGTAAATACTAGTAAAACAATGGTTTCTCGTGGTATACCGTGAATATCCCACGAGTCACTTGTGGTTTTTAGTATACACACGAGCTTTAGGCGAGTGTTTATACAAAGAAAATACAAGTGACGAGTGGGATATCCACGGTATGCCACGAGAAACCATTGTATAACCATGTTATCCCACACCATAGAAAATACATATGCGTATAGATTCAACGCGCAGGATGGGAATGAAGAGTGAAATACCAACAAATATAAAACGGCTTTCCTGCTTTCTGATTGGCTGTATTTTTTATAGTGTGCAATAAATGCAAATAGCTTTTGTGGTCGCTTACATCGCTAGTGAAAACCAGGCTGAACGTCGTGAATAATGGGAAGGTTACTTGAAGGATGAGTTGAGACTGGGGTCGAGTTCAAATGACCTTACCTTCAGTTAATGTAAGTATAAGAACACACTTGCTGAATGGCCCATCTCCTTTACTGGTAAAAGCTAATATCCTCACGCAATAATACGTTTGTCTCTTGACTCCATTCTTAATGCTATAACTGTCGTTACTTCCGGTTACAATAACTTCCGGTTGACTGCTTGTTTCATTCATGTTGGTGATCTTTATTCTGTATCCTCGTAGAACACCATGTAAATAACGTTCCTGTAGTGGTTGCCAGGTAACAAGTATTGACGTCATAGCATTATTCACGACTCGTAGTGACGGTGACATGCTTGGAACTGTTGGAGCATGCGCAATATACCTTAACAAATTTACAACGGTTTCTAATGGTATACCCTCTTAGATTTCGTGTCACTGTGAATAATTCAAGGTATAGACATGGCGTGCCGTGCCGAGTCCAAACCGAGATTTTAGTTGGATAAACAATAGCCCGGCTGTTGTTCTGATGCCATTGGTTTATAGGTTCTGGTCATTAATAGCCCACTTTCGATATTCTGGTTGAGTGATCACGCACAAAGCAATTAAAGACGAGGAACCGGGGAAACAATGGAGTAATCCTAATATATTCTTTTGTTTTCCCGGAGCCTCGTCTTGAATTGCTTTGTGCGTGATCACTCAACCAGAATATTGAAAGTGGGCTATTCGGCACCGTGCATGTGACGGTGATGCTTTCACAGTAATTCGAAATCTATTCCATTTCCTACAGTTTGCATCATCAAATCATCAAAGATGTCGTAAATGAGGTGAATCAAAGCGGGCCCATTTATGCTTTTTTGATGACATGATAGTACAAACCGCGGAAAATAAGAGCGTAAGTTTGATGATGAATTTGGTTTTTACTATATTAAAGCTAGATGATGGAACAAGACAACAGTGTGACAAAACAAAGATTTGAAAGTTTGTTGGAGCGCAAGCTGTGCGCAAGCAATTACGCCACTCACTGTGGTCTGGTCTCTTGTACTACGCACTCTAAGCGTCTCAAAAAGCACATTTTTATCATTCACAGAACGCATACGTATCAAAGGAAAATAAGAATAGTTTCGCTTGTTGTTCAAAAGAAATAATGAATTTCTAACACGTTTAATATTTTATATTACTGTAAGTCACCCCCTTCCAACCGATCCTCGATAAAAGCGCGTCTTTCTTGCCTTAAGCCTAGTTCACACGAGCAACGCAAACACAAGTGCAAGTGCAAGCAAAACTGCGTGTGAACTACAGCAACGCAAACACAAATGCAAACGCAAGACCAAAATGTTTTTGATGTAAACAATAACTACTGCGCTTGCGTATCTTACTTTGTTTACGTTTGCGTTTCAAGTTTAAACACTGCTTTCGTTTGCGTTTGCATTCGCGTTGCTCGTGCGAACCAGGCTTTAGGAATATGTATTCAAATACTCACCATCTTCGTGTGTTTGTGCATATGTACAACCTGAATCTCCTTTGACAGTACGGGCAATATATAAAATTCGAATACAATAACTAGTGAATTTCTTTAATCCAGTTAAAGTCACTGCAGATAATCTCCCATTAAGTATTGTGCTGTACGTCCGTTGTGTGATATTCTGCCCGTCATCTCGAGGTATCGTGGTGTTATAGCTGTATAATAATGTATATTCAGTGATTCCACTTGGAGTAATATTATCGACAAAATGCCAGAAGACGTTGATGGAGGTTGAGTTCGTTGCTATGGCAGAAACGTTAAGAAAATAATCTGGAGAACACACCAGGAATGGATTAGAATGAATTCATGTCAATAAAATATATACCATCAAGAAAAGTAGAAAATCCAAGATTCAGAAAAGGGAAGTCGGAGGGGGGAGATTGCAGATACCGAGTCAGTATCATATCTTTGTTTAGCGCTTGTGCACAAGAAGACACATGAATGTGACAACTCAAACAAACAATCTTATTCTCAAGAGAATGACACGTGGTCTGAAATGGGGAAACATTATGCCCGAGCTAAAAAGGCCTATTGTAAAGATTACTGAAGAAAGAGGGATAGGACTTCCAAGTTCCTGGATCCCTTTACTGGATTTTCCAGATATTAACAAACTATTTTCTTACCTGGTAAAGATGGTGGTTTTACTGGAAAATATTTGGAAAAGTTGCATAGTTTGGTAACAGGATCCACTGGTCTTATGTATGTGTCCTTGCTTCCACCACAAACAATCCCACAATCCGTCTTGAGTGAAGAACATTGTAAAGAATCTAAAAACAACAATAGATGTTTGCATTGTATTATTGTAAATGGGAAAATAAATAAACATACGATATAATAATGTTAATGATACTCACTATTTTCGTACGGAACTAGGCGTCCATTATCTATATCTTGTAAGTCTTGTTTTCCTGGAGAGATTATTCGAAGGCGAAAGTGATCTCTTGCCTTGTGGTTAGAATGTAAAGCTTCCAAATAGTATACCACGTGACTTTCTAGATTTTGTGGGCATGACCGCTGTTCAGCAAATCTATAACATTTATTCACGGAATGTATATTATCTTATGCTATATACATAACAAGCAGCACTACTCACATGTGATTATGGGCCCAAGGATTGAGCCCACGATCGCAGATGTGAAAAATGCATTAGAAGCGCATGCGCACACCAGGTCAGTGTCTCCCTTACCTGTAGACTATTTTCAAGACGCGCGAGCGCTTTTAAAAATATCGCAGGCGCAGACATGATCTCGTGGTATTTTCGGGCAGAGTCAATAGCGCGCGTGATCTTGCCCCAAAATGCCTCTTTTTCATGTCTGCGCCTGCGATATTTTTTGAAAGCGCTCGCGCATCTCGAAAATGGTCTATAAGTACATACCTATTCCATTCGTTGTATCCTGTCTTGTGTTCCTGATCCAATTGAATAATAGTATGTCGATGTCTAGGATGTTCATCTTTACTGAGTACAACGTTACATTCAGAGTCACAAGTCGCTACAAAAGTATAATTCCCACTGATGCTCGGTATAAAAAATGCACTAAGTCGTTGACCGTAAAATGTTGAAAAGCTCTGAGGTGGATTAAAGGTTTCTAGGAAACTTTTTTCATGTGGGTCGTTTTTTATGAAACGTTCGTTTTCTGTGAGATGTGTTAGGAAGTACCCTCCATTCAAACCACGAAATACTTCCCGCCGTACACCATGGCGTACTGAAATACAAACAGAAAACAATGAAAAGAATTATGCGATGAAATGTCAGTAGTACACCATATCAAAACATGGTGAGTTAAATGAGCAATTGTCCCCTTCACAGTTCCCTGCGACCTTGAAAGGTTGCCATCGAAGCGAGACGAACGGCGCAGGGAACTGTGAAAATCGATGGAAATTGGAAATTATTGAAAGTTGGTTTAAACGTATCTATATGGCCAAAATAGTGGCCAAGCAACATGTTTTCTACTCAGTCAAAATTGGCGGATAAAAATTATAGATTTTTTCCGCATCTAAATTATGAGTCATTTACTCAACCCTATGTAAGGGTTAGAGAATAAACGCGAGTGCTTTATGGGATTTAGAGTTCCAAGCATTGATAGAAAGCCACGAGGGCGAAGCATTGAAATACTGATTGCTGATTGGTCGAGTTAGTACGACTATATTCTAAGTAAGGGTTAGAAAATAAACGCGAGTGTTTTATGGGATTTAGAGTTCCGAGCATTGATAGAAAGCCACAAGGGCGACGGGTTTATTCTCTAACCGATTTAGAATATAAAGTCATACTCACAAGATCATTGTTTGTATGCATTTGTTTGCTACGTTTTTTTGTTCCCCTCCCAAGAGAAAATTAATCTTTGAATAAAAGTAATATACGACATATTTTTTTAGCTTTGAAATAACAGAAATACAATGAAATGTTCTGTTCATTAAGAACATGTATATGATGGTCTGTCCCGCGAGACTTAAGAATTTTAATCGAGAATTTACATAGTCAGTTGTAACTGTAACGTGAAGAGACGTAAGCGGCCAAGGTTTCTGTCGACAAGTTTCAATCTAATTTCAAGACAAAGTTGTAAGTACAAGTTTTGAAGAAAAAAAACACGCTTTTTGAGTTTTATCTTATAAAATGTTAAAAATGTTAAAAAATTGTCTCATGAGACATGTCTGACAAAATGTTAATATTATATTTATTTCGAAATACAGTTTGACTAGATGTCAGAGCGAATGTAAAAGACCATAGTATGTCCATGCATAACAGTTAAAAATACTACTCCAATGCCATGTGCATACGCCGGTAAGAAACCAAAACTTATCTAAATTAGTAATACGTCAAAGAACGCAAATAAGTTGCCGTTTGAAGGCTGAAATTTGCAAAGTTAGTACAAGTGCCAAAGAAATATATATTAAGCTACTGCCTGTTAAGATTTACTTTAGAAATAATATATTTCTGTTATGATATATAGCTAATTCAATTAACGTTGTAGATGAAAAAAGCCTAAGTCTAAACTTTATTTGAGAGCGGAATCATGAAACTTATTTCACCGTGGCATTATAACAATCAGAAACTCACTTTATACTTGCAAATTCTACGACTTTGACATATATATTCCTTATTTTTTAAGGGGCTCCCACCACTTGACACCCTAGTTTCTCTATGGGATATAGAGCATTGAAATACTGATTGCTGATTGGTCAAGTGAGTATGACTTTATTCTAATCTTCATTTAGTTTTGAACCAAAATTTCTCAACTGCAAGTGGCTCCCAGGCTAAAATTTTCGCCAGTCTGGTTTTCATAATCATAATTGAGTCATATTATCCTAAAATATTTGAATTATTCGGACTTTCAAAAAATGGGGCATATTCATTTAAGAGGCTGTCTCAGTAAAAACCGCCCACTCAACTTAGTTTAAAAAATATTTTTTTCTCAAACTCTGGCTATTGAAAGACTTTATTGGGGTGATCACTGAAACGAATTTGGTTTGGTTCAAAAATCTTTTTTGGCTACGCTAGGAGCCGTTAAAATTGTTGACGGCCTGGGGCCTGTGATGAGCCCTTGACGACCGAAAATTTAGCACTTATTCACAGCGCTGTACACAAATCATTCCGTAGATTTCAGAATCTTTTTTTACACCGATCTGTAGGCACACTATTGTAGTTTCATGAAATAAAAAGCTTCATCCAATCGGAGTAGCCGTAAGCAAGAAAACTAGGATATTGTTAGCCCTACTCCACACGCTGTCAGAGAGGGCTGAAAATGAGCAAAATATAAAAGCTTGTTCTGAAAAAGTGGGACCTGTCTACAACCTTTTTCCTATATGATCGAAGAGTTCTATCATTTATTGATACAAATCAGCAATAACCTGTGTACGTTTTCATTTTTTTTAAAGTTATGGCCGTTTCTATTGGTATACCTTGGAGAAATTTTCGAGTTGAAGTATCAAATCAGTATCGCATCATTCGAGTAGATTTTAAATAAAATTCCGCTTACCTGCTTTCTAGGCTAGCCTCTTTTCCTCTCAAGCCATGCTAGAATTCTTTTAGATCACAAAAAGGCCATAAAGATCCCAATCGGAGAGAAAATTCATACTTCGTAACATTCATTCATTAGCCAAAGGTGTTCCTGGTCAATTATCCAAGGCTCGATATCTTGGCGTTTCAGGAAGTAAATTTTTCCTTTTGAGATTGGCCAAGCATTATATTTTCCAAAGTAGGTTTCCCACAACACTCAAGGCCAAATTTCAATGGAAAAAAGAGAATAAGGAGGGCTGAAAACCCAAGAAAACTACTCACAAACTTCACGTTAAAATCATAGCACTTCGTATTATTGCTGCTTCCGCAGGGGTTCGACAGTAGCTTTTTGGGGGGAAACCGCTGCTTTAATACCGCAGGCTCACAAATAATTTATTTTAGCTTTTCATCTTTTTGGCAGCATTGCTGAAGGTTTTTGATTTTTTTTTGCAGCATTGTATTCTTCTTCCTTCTTAAAGTGGTCATTTAGTGCCAATTTCCCAAGGCCTACAACTATTCAAAATCCTGGCTACTTTAATTCCCTGATATCAACAAATTTTACGAGGGGGTCGTTTACACATTAAAAAAAATGTGTTGAGTATTAAATAATTCGAAGTCTATAAACCTTCTTACTCGCATAATATTTGGTAATTTTTGGCCGGGTTTTTTTTCCTTTGGTTTGGCCGTTTTTTTGGATGATGTTCTGAAAACAGGTTTTGGGCCCCCTATAAAGTCAAACTCTTGGCTACGTCCCTGTATCTAGCACCTAAGAGAAATTCTATAACCTGTACAACACCGGCAAAGTTTGAGTTTTACGAGCTAAAAATTGCACTAGTGCCGTAAAAAAATCAATTTTCTTGAGCTCAACGTCACACTGACGAATAATACCATCCACAGCGGTACAATGCATGTGCATTTCCAAGAGCCTCGATTTCCAAATTTCCAGGGGGTTGGGGATATTCGCCAGAACCCGCCCTCAGATCAGCCCCCTTCCCTCATGCTCCGCGGTGCCTGTAATCATATTTATTTAAAATCTGAGGAAGATTTTATCATCAACAAAAAATTGTAAGATCTCTATTTCATCCATTTTCATGTAAAATTTAGTCAAAAATCTAGAAAATCCCCTTCACTTTTTTTCTCATGCTTAAAATTAGCTTCTTTTTTCTGTAATCTGATTGGTTAAATGTATGCTTTCCGCAATTTCATTAGCTCTTCATAACTCGTGATTAAATCACACTGCCGAGAGTTAATTTAGATTGCGGAAATCACCAGTGATTTCAAAGTTTATATAGTTAACAAGTTTATAAGTAAATGCTATAAACATACGAGATCCTATTGCGATGTTTTTTCCAAGCAACAGGCGGACTTCCCAGTTAGTATCTGTATTCACAGCGTTTCTGTTCTTGAGCGGTTTCTTAGGGCCGGAGTGCAGAGGGTACCGGCAGGTTGGAGGCGGTCTCCATTTTCGTCCCATGCTTCCACGATGTTTTTCGCAAATCAAAAGATTTTCTACCTGACTAGATGTTAAATCAAATATGCCTGCCCTATTCAAAATCAAGTCACACTCTCCCACAAAACCAATCATCTGTGACAGGTGGCAGGCGCTTAGGTGACCTGAAATGTCATTCTGGCACTCTGATAAACGAGTAAGATCAAAATCACCACATCCACTTTCCCCCCTAGCTTCTAATAAGCATTTGCATTTTGCTCAATAAAACCACAGCAAAATAATTTTTAATGTAACTATGAAAGTACTTGATGTTAGCGGTTTCCCCCCAAAAAGCTACTGTCGAACCCCTGCGGAAGCAGCAATAATACGAAGTGCTATGATTTTAACGTGAAGTTTGTGAGTAGTTTTCTTGGGTTTTCAGCCCTCCTTATTCTCTTTTTTCCATTGAAATTTGGCCTTGAGTGTTGTGGGAAACCTACTTTGGAAAATATAATGCTTGGCCAATCTCAAAAGGAAAAATTTACTTCCTGAAACGCCAAGATATCGAGCCTTGGATAATTGACCAGGAACACCTTTGGCTAATGAATGAATGTTACGAAGTATGAATTTTCTCTCCGATTGGGATCTTTATGGCCTTTTTGTGATCTAAAAGAATTCTAGCATGGCTTGAGAGGAAAAGAGGCTAGCCTAGAAAGCAGGTAAGCGGAATTTTATTTAAAATCTACTCGAATGATGCGATACTGATTTGATACTTCAACTCGAAAATTTCTCCAAGGTATACCAATAGAAACGGCCATAACTTTAAAAAAAATGAAAACGTACACAGGTTATTGCTGATTTGTATCAATAAATGATAGAACTCTTCGATCATATAGGAAAAAGGTTGTAGACAGGTCCCACTTTTTCAGATCAAGCTTTTATATTTTGCTCATTTTCAGCCCTCTCTGACAGCGTGTGGAGTAGGGCTAACAATATCCTAGTTTTCTTGCTTACGGCTACTCCGATTGGATGAAGCTTTTTATTTCATGAAACTACAATAGTGTGCCTACAGATCGGTGTAAAAAAAGATTCTGAAATCTACGGAATGATTTGTGTACAGCGCTGTGAATAAGTGCTAAATTTTCGGTCGTCAAGGGCTCATCACAGGCCCCAGGCCGTCAACAATTTTAACGGCTCCTAGCGTAGCCAAAAAAGATTTTTGAACCAAACCAAATTCGTTTCAGTGATCACCCCAATAAAGTCTTTCAATAGCCAGAGTTTGAGAAAAAAATATTTTTTAAACTAAGTTGAGTGGGCGGTTTTTACTGAGACAGCCTCTTAAGTGCCCCTTTGAGTAGAAAGTTTCGGTAATTTAGTGTCAAAGCTGAAACCGAGAATTTTTGCACGTCAGCCGGGTCAAGGAGGATCAATAGCAGATATCAGAGTTACACTCCATTGTTGCCTCCTCCGATCCGCAGGCATCTCCTTTGGGATCCTTGGGCTTCCTGTGGAAAGGAAAAACGAAGGGAGTCTGGAAACGAAAAACAGCACCCTCGCGTTCCGTTGGCAAAGCACAGGAAGCCCGCTATAGAGTTAAACCGCGCTTGCAAGTGAGTAGTGAGGAGGCTAACTTCATTGCCTTCAAACAATTGTTAAGTAATTGTGGCATTTGGATTGTCAATTATTTTACTGGGACTGTATTGCCTTGACTTGAAACAATTTTTGAAAGATATAGAGTGTAACTCTGATATTCCAGCTTGTAACAGGGTCATAAATGAGTCGAAGAGGACAAGAAGAGATAGTAGCAGAGGAGTCAGAGGAGAGAGAGAGAGAGAGAGAGAGAGAGAGAGAGAGAGAGAGAGAGAAAAGAAATAATTAAAGACTACAATCTAAAATGTCCTTGAAGCGTCCCATCTTAGAAATATAATTTTCGAGCATTCCTTTGATTTTATCAGTTTTCTATTCCAGATTGCTTTATTCTCTGTCTCTGTGCTTCAAATTTCATAATTTTTTACACCGCAAATTCTTATTCGATTGAAGAGGGGAAAAAAAACAGTAAAAATCCAATTAAGTTCACGGTTAATGCGGTTTTTCAGACTGTAATCAATCCAAGATGGCTGGCGTCAGTCAAGAGTGCATATAAACTTCTAGCCGATGTTTGTACGAGAACGTTTCCTTTTCCCCCAGGGACCTAGCTGCTAAAAGACCTTTGATTCAAGTTGTCACTTCAGTTACCAGTTTTATCTTTTCAGCAATGAATAGTGCTCTATTGATGAAATGATTGATAACATCCTATTGAACCAAATTCGTGGCATTAATATACCATTCTACTGTAGGGTATGTATATCCGGCGTATCTACAAATTCCGTATCTACTTCAGTACACCTGTTTTAACTGGTTTATGACTCATAACATTTAACTATTCATAACCAAAAGCGTTATCTTTGTAAACAATTTGAGATGTTCTTCCGCCGTGGCTTTGGCCAAAGACCGATCTTTTTCCTTAGGTATCAATGTAAGAAAAATTTCTAAAGCTGTTCATCTGCATTATCCGTTTACTTATTCCCTCGAGTATTTTTGATATTCATTTCAGTTTGGGGGGATGTGAAATTTAATCAATAAAGGGGAGAGGATTCACAGGCACCCCAGGAACAAGGTTATGCCCTAGTAGCGATGTTCTCGCCAAGGAACTTCGACTGCACGCAATATTGGGAACAGCAAAATAAACTCACAGATTGGAATTGAGCTGGTTAGGTTTTGTGGAAGGATCGAGGAAAATTTGGAGAAAAACTCGCGAATATAGAGAAATCTAACAAACTCAGTCTACTCGTCTGTGGTGTCAAGTCCGGGAACTGAGCCCAACACCTTAGAGGTGTCGGCATGTGAGGCGAGTGTAGTACTGACCCTTGATTCCTAAATGAACAAGCGAACATATAAGTGAATCGAAAACCAATTTTTTAATTTAAAGGTCATTTTGAATCGAAAACCAATTTTTTAATTTAAAGGTCATTTTGAAGAAGTGATAAACAAATCTAACGCGAATAAACGACTATGTTTTTAAAATTAATTATTTCTTTACAGGATTTAAAAATGCAAATACGATAATAAAAGAAACTTCAAAAGAAGCGCGCGATCAAAGTGTTATGACTTTACTCCCAATTTCAGTTTTTATTCAATGAAAAGCAATTCATCAGCTCCACAGGGTTCTTATTAAAGAATGCTTTGACGTTCTAGCGTCTATACAAGTCATTCCGTTTACCGTGTGCGGTTCATAAAAAATTAAACTTCAAAATCGACAAAAAACTCCATCGGCCGCCTGAGTACACTAGAAGATCAATGACTAAGTTAAGTTATTATTCTGTGGGTATGTTTGAACGTTCAATTTGAGCCCACGATGTGCGCGCGCACAAAATCCGCTCAAAACCGCATAACAACCTTCAATATTTTATTGAGGAAACATACACGTTTTGAACTTCAACAGGGCAAAAACCCCAAATTTTGCACGGGACTGTATGTTTTTCTTTGAATTTCCTAAAACAACAGGTAAAAATCAATCTTTTGAGAAAGTTTGAAAAAAAAGGAAATTATTAGAACTTATAAAAAAGCATTTTATGTGTTTTTGTTGTTGTCGTTTGAGTACGATTTTCGGTTTATTGAGTTAACTAGATGCTAGCTGAATATTTAGCTTATTTTTAAAACTTTCTTCAAATATTTTTAGTTAGTCTTCGAAAATAAGGTTTAAAGTAGATTTCCTGAGAAAATTGCTTCCAGAGCTTTTTTAATTTTTGAGTTATGATTTTTTGTGTGCAAAGCTTGATTTCCGCCATTTTTCTTTCGAAAACTTGTCAAGATGGTCATATTCAAAATTCATTATCTCGAAAGCGAGCTCGGGACACCCCATTTTTCTTTTCATTTTTGGAATCAGCGTTAAATTTTGCGTAAAATATCTTTCTAAGAACATTTTGTAATTATTTCTTGCTAAAGTAGTCAGTCACCTTAAACAAATAGTTGAAGAGAGGAGTAAACACTTATTTTGAACCAGCTGTTCTTTGTTGTCACTTCTCTTGTTACTTATCGTGTCTCGTCTTCTCTTGCCTCTTCTCTTCTCTTGGCCTCTTTTTCTTCTCTTTCCTTCTCAAAAAAACTCATTGCCAATGAGGAATAAAATAGTCAAAAACTTGAAAAGTTCAGAAGCAAGCAAGAAGGAAACGAAAAGAAAAAGAAAAAGGAAAGGAAAAGAAAGGAAAGGAAAGGAAAAGAAAGGAAAAGAAAAGAAAGGATAGGATTCGATAGGAAAAGAAAGGAAACGAAACGAAAAGGAAAGGAAACACGACAACGTGTTACATAAGGAGGCAACTAATTTTTCTCAATGTTTAAGGACTGATTTGTATGCACGCTAGCGGCTCACTATGTCCAAAGATTACTCCATTACACCCGAAAACTAAGTAAGAAGCACTCATCAATCGGTTATTCAGTTAACGCAACTTTTTTTTATTTTGAAAAAAACATTCTGTAATGTACTCCGACATAGCCTCAAAGCAAAATTATGCAGCGTCTAGCCACTACTTTTAAGATTGCCTTTATTTTCAGGATTTTTTCTATAGAAATGAGTGTTTGCTTTTACCATATCAATGACCGGGTTGATTCAATAATAAAGACATGAAAGCAAGCACTGAAGACATATTTTTTAGTTCAAAAAAACAAATACCATCAAGTTAACAGTTGCCCCCCAAGTAGTAGGAATAAGAGCTAGTATCTATCATTACCGGCACTGAATAGGCTACTGACCAAGTACCAGTATTTTCTTGTCTATTGATCTGATATTGCCTTAAGGGGAAATGTCATGATTTTGAGCAAAATGCTAAACGATCGTTTTAACGACTTCCAGTGAAAATGGATAGAGAATGCAGCGATGAGTTGGCGATATGTGTAACCTATCGCATAGATAATGCTTTTTGCCTAGGGAAATATTAGATCGTTTCGCTCTAAATAGGGCTCCACAACTGTGACTATATTCACGTCAATCTTTAAGCAGTGGATTTTAGGAGCGCCACTTCTCAGATCATGAGATCCTATGCTGAACTATACTTATTTCAATAAAGTTAGTCACCTGAAAAGCTGCAAAGCTGAGACCAGCAAGGATTATGGGTAGATACATTTTACATGTTTCAACCTCTAGATCAGTAACTATTTTCACAGATTTGAGATCTTTTACAATTTTGAGTTACAGTTTCACCTCCTCTGAGCATCCTCTAAGCTGAAATTTGCATTAAAAAGCTTTACTGGGCAGAGAACGGCCACACAAGTCGCAGATCGCCTTTGAATTTATAGCCTGTTAGGTTTTGAGGAGGGAGGAAAACTGGAGAAAAACCCTCGAATCAAGAGAGAAACCTAACAAACTCTACCGGCGTCACATGTGATGCCGAGTCTAGGAAACGAATTTCTCTATGTACTTATTAATGGCTATTTATGGTAATGCAGCCATAATGAGACAACCTGTTCCTGAAATGTATCGCTAAAAATAAATATACAGGAAGTACCAGATGTATAGATCTCTTACAAAGTTATCTTATCGAAGTTTGAGGCGGACATACAGGAAGTTCTAATTAAAAGAAATGGCAAAATTTCCATCAAGAAAAAGTGTATAATTTCTTTTGTATTTTCCTCTACTTTTTACTAGAATATTGAATATTTTTTACTATTTCTTAAAATGCTTTGTAAAATTGTTTTAATGAAGTTACCTTTTGTCAAAAAGATGTGAAACATGATTTCAGGAAGTTGGTTTTAAACTTAATAATGTCTGGCGGGAAAAAATGTATTAATTGAAGACAGAAACGAACAAGGTGCAAACAACAGCTTAGGCCTCCTACATTGAAAGCTTTGCAAAAATTAAAATTAGGGAAAGGAAAGCTGCCATTATAGCACGAAAGTGCCTAGCGTTTGATTCGCTCGGAGACAGAAGCATGCAGAGAGAAAGAAATGAAAGCTGCCATTATAGCACAAAAGTGCCTAGCGTTTTATTCGCTTGGAGACAGAAGCATGCAGAGAGAAAGAAAGGAAAGCTGCCATTATAGCACAAAAGTGCCTAGCGTTTGATTCGCAGCGCCAGAAGCATCCGCACACGGCGACAGAAACGTACAAACTGAGAAAGAAAGGGAAGGTGACAGCGCGCACGCTTAACCTGGTTCGTTGTTACGACCAAATTCATAAACGCGTTAAAGACCAACACAAGATCATCAAATATTAGTGAGAGAATTGTTATATCTATCTCTCAAGAGTGCTGACTTCCGCATCTTCTTCCCCAGCTGAATCGTTCTTGCCACTACAAACAATAAAATATTCTCTCTCTCTCTCTCTGAATACATTACCTGTTAATAGCAGGTAGGTGAGGCTAATTCTGAAGCATTTCTTATCTACTCTAACCCCTTTCACATTTAAGGTATTATCATAACCATCTAAACCCAGACAGTCATCCGGTGCTTCTAAAACCCGCAAATATAAAAAACAAACTTTTATTTAAAAGTAGCCTTTACAACTGACATGGCCCGGTGACACGAGTAAAGTGGATTACATTAATTTCTAGTGGTTTTTGTAAATTGATAGGTAATGTTTTAAGCCGTCTTCAAAAGTTTCAAGGGTGAGGCTCAGGTTTTGAAGTTGGTAATAAATTTTGGTTATTTTTTTAAAGAAGGTGTAAATAGATGAAAATTTTACCGGTAATTTGTCTGTTCAACATTAGTTTTATAGTTGTAATGACGTCATTAACGACAGGTTGCCATTTTTGAGGAGTTAAACTCACTGAAAAGCAAAAAATATTGGCAAAAACAATTCAAAATTTGTCAAATTTGCTAAGTTATATAAATAACATGATCTTTCACTTAATTATAATAGATTTTGCTCCCCAAGCAGTCTGTTTTTTTTAAAAGCGAAAATCAGTTTTATCGGGATTTCGATCGTTTTATTTTACCATCTTTATCAGTACTTAAGTCTATACCAGGATGCCTTGCGTGGAACATATGACGTCATTATTAGGATTTCTTTCATACATGCATCACTCGTTTCCCCTAGCAACACTGATATTTTCTGGAGTTTTCGTTTTAGATCTATTCAGATATTTGAAATAAGTGTTTACGGAAGGGTGGAACTGTATAGTTCTCAGACGATGCTATCGCGATTGATGATCACAGGAGGAGATTCTTTTAATTTCCTGAGCTAAACCATGAACAATAACATAACCAATAGTTACCTAGAGATTTTGTTTGGCCTTCTGCCGTTTTATCTTTTAGTCTATTTCATGTATCGCGACTTAGGTAGTTGTAAGCTGGCCTAAAATCATCGTTAGGGGCGGGGGAAAAACAAGTTTTGTTGGGGGAACACATTAATTTTGGCTTCTTTACAATAATAGATACTGAGAAAAATTCAACTTATCTTTTCTGACCTGCATGGTTTTAGGTTAAGATGGAATAAATGTCACGACAAGACGACTCTGAAATAAAGTTGTTTGCAAAGTGTATTTACTTTGCTCTCTTTTATCGTGGCAGTTGATGCAAATAGGGGAAGAACATGTTGATTGAATTCTTGATATTGAAGGATTGGAATATGGAGTGATAGAATAGTGTAGAGGAAAAAGAGATGGACCATGAAAAGATGGAAAAAAACAACACAAAAAGATACTAAAAATAAAAACAAGGAAAGAAATGAAGGAAGAAGACAGACAGACAGACAGACAAAAGAGGAAGAAGAAGAAGAAGAAGAAAAAGAAGAAAGAGAAGATCTAGAAGAAGAAGAAGAAGAAGAAGAAGAAGATGATGATGATGATGATGATGATGATGATGATGATGATGATGATGATGATGATGATGATGATGATGATGATGATGATGAAGAAGAAGAAGAAGAAGAAAACACGATAAAGAAAAAAAGGAAAGAAACACATATAACATTTTCAAAAATTCAAACGAAAGGAAATGAAATGAAATAAGAGACAACATTTGGCGCATTGGTTTAGCCCGCTTTAAGCCGCTCATTAGCTAGACAAGATGTTAGTTATTTTAGCATGCATGTCCGGCTGTTTCTCCGATCCCCTGACATTACAATCACCATCTCGACATTAATGAACTATCCATTTTTTAGCTTGAGAGCTAGCTCTTGGGGTATGTGTTACCTAAGACACTTCTTTCATATAAAAGTCCACATGCAAAGTGTAGTTATTTTCACTAAATGCTCTTAATCAAAACGGGGTTCCCAAGTTAAGGGCTGACGCTTGTACAGACTGGTTGGAGTTTCTTTGAGGTTCTTGATTAAGAGAATTGTGACAAAGACTAAAGAACAGCATGTAGGATGCACCAGCACCAGCAACAGCCGGCAACAACAGCAAAACAACGGCGAAAAAAGCTGCTTAACTTTATTAAAGGGCGATCACGTCACCTCTAGGATAGTAATGAAATATTGTTCCACATTAAAATATGTTAACATCTTGAAGCCTTAACTTGCATATAAACGTTATAGAAGGTGGAACAGTTTCCCAAGAAATTGCTTCTTCGTCGAGGAAAAATTAAAGCGGCAGTCGCAGTTTTCATTTCAGTTTATCTACTTAGCGACAAAAGTTAATCCCTAAAAAATTATTCTTAAGACAGCATTATCCAGATATCACTTAGATATTTTTTAATTACTTCGATAGAAAACAAGATAACCTTGATTAATTTTGCATTTTTTGACTATTTCAAGCTTCGGATCGTAAGTAGTTCGAGCTTTGAAAGTTAAACCGTAAATGAGAATTCATAATTCACAAATGTTTGTCTTCGGCGTTCAGCTTCAATAATTGCCTAACGTGGCTTAAAATGAGTTATTCAAGTCATCGACTCTTAATGTGAAGGATATAAACAGTGAGAATACTACTTAAGAGTTTTAAAACAAACACAGAGTACAAATTCCATGTTCATCGAATCTTTCCGTTTCGTCAGTCGCTTCTAACATCTGCCTGAACATGATAATGTGCATGAAAACTGCTGCTAGAAATATGGGACGGGAAACTCTGAAGAAATCAGCAATTTTAGTAGTTTATAGACATCATTTATTTTGTCTATATATACTGTCTGCCTCTAGGTTTGCTTGTATAACTTGGAATCTAATTTCTACTTTAAATTTTTGCTTGAAGAAAAAATGCTGATTGAAACCCTTTGACACCGCTCACAAATAATCAGTGACCAAAACTAATCACTGTATGAATTCAGTACCACTGCTAAATATTTTTCAAAAAAAAAAGCTTCAGTATTTTTTCTAAATAAGTTCCCGTTGAGTCTGCCGGATTTCTGACTCTTTTCAAGTCCATTTTCATGCTCATACGTACAGGTAAAAGCATTGCCGGTCTCCATGGCTACAGAAGGCAGAGTGGTGAGCATATTTGGCGGGCAAATTTTATTCCGTACTCATCCAACCGAAAGAAATGAAAAACCTTGAAGTAGTTTCTAAAATCACCGAAAAAGAAAAAGAAAATTGATAACGAAAATAACTGATAAGTCTATTAGTAGAAAAATAAAATTCATTTTGTGTTTTTGTTTTCTCAATAATTTTTATTGAGTGCCTTAAACTTAGTCACTGACAGCTTCTTGAATTCAAAACGAATTTTTTATTAACTGCACATCAAGTCGAGTAAGTACTTTCGTCCAAATGCCCTCAAATATATTGTATATTCTATTTATTTTGATAGCAATACCTTTTTGCTCTGTCTTATTTGAGAAGCAAGTTAGTTTATTGATCCATATGAGTACAATTTTATGGATATATCGTACTTTCCTCGTCTTACATCAACCACTAGAAACTACCTCTGTACGACTCTGTACTCAATTGTTTGTCCGGAATATTTTGATGAAGTTTTTCTGGTAAATTCTAAATTACTTGTTAAATCGAATCTCTGTGGAACATTAACTGTGAAGACAACCTAAAACAAAGATACTATGAAAAAATGCTTGGAATACATTGTTTATAAAGGAATGAAATTCAAAACAAATCTGGGAATTTTGTTACTCGAAAATGAAGATTTTATTTTGGAATTGTTGATTTGGTTTGATACAAAATTTGAATGAAACTATCGAAGTTTTTAACCGTAATCAGATCTTAGCCATACCTTAATTGTATCATAAAATGAGTTGATTGTAAAAGAGGAATGGGAATATGAGATTACAGAAGTCTTAATAAAGGGTCAGTTAAAGCAAAATAAAAAGATAAAGAACTCGAACCTTCTTGGGTTGATGAGATGTAAATGGATAAAACTGTGTAGTTGATTATTCTTTTGTAATACATAAAGAATTTGCACAAAAAAATATAATCCAAGGTCTTTAGCATGTGTTTGAATGATAATTCATGGTTTCCAAAGAAAGAAGTAATGCGATGAATAGAAAGTAAATATATAAAAAAATAGGTAACTTACTTAAGTGCGTTGAACAATCCGAAGTGTTTACAGCTGAACCGAGCGTGGATAACCATAGCAAGACCAAAACCACCTGGAAAAAATATTTTTAAGGGTTAGATTATCTACACATGTAGTCGACCGCGTTTTACAACATTGAAATTTAGAACGTTGGTTTGAATTTTAACTCCAACAAGGATTTTACTAAGTATGAGGTCTACCTCGTGGAACACCATCTTGCCGTCCACTCAGCCAATGAAGTCGAAAAACACAACGTTATCTCGAAAAGTAACCCCCTTTAACCATGCAAAAACATTTCTTAGATTCCTGCTTGTCGTAGCTTTATGAATACAAATCGATAGAGAGCGAGAAGAGCCAATAGAAACACCATAAAACGAAGCACAACCTATTCCATGTTTGAATTATTTAAGAGCTCTCGCCGGGAAACTAATGACCTTCTGAATGGAGGATTTCGACTCCCAGCTTGGGCTTTGGAAAACGCGTCCGCTACAAAAATGCGCGCGCTTTTGATTTAGCAAACTTCCGGTTGTCATTCACATCCGCTAAGACATTTATATTACTTTTGCTCAGAGTTTGTTCGAAAATTGACTTCAGGTTTCTAATTATAATGGGAAATATATACATACAACCGCACACAACTTTTCCTCAATATTGTTGCCCTGGGCTGATGTTTTTAAAACCATTATGGCACAATTATCAAATTTTATCTAAGACTAAAACGACATAGTGTTGCTTCCTTGCGATTGGTCTTCATTTTTTTACTGATTAAAATTGAGAAAAATGCAAAAAATCAGTTACGCTAGACGAATAACGAAAACACTGAGTTTGCACGCCGTAACCAAATATTTAAGAAGCTGTAACTTTTTCCCCCATTCTATACATTTGCTCGTCAAATACGATGCACTAAAAAGGCAGGTAGATTGAAGTTATGTTTATTGAGCTAAAAATAACAGTTGATATGTTCTCAGCTTCTTGTTAAAAGCTCGAACGAGCTTATTCACTAAATTAATTAAAACAGATTGAAAAAAAATTTATCAAAATGCTATAAACAACCTTAATGAACAAGAATCTTATATCCAGCATAAGAATAGAACAGGTTCGTTTGCCGTTAGGTCCTAATAAATCTATAGACCTCGTTGCTTAGCAACACGTGCTACGCGTGCGCATTGGTGCTTGCTTGATTATTTCTTGTTGTTGATGATCAAAACTATTCAGCTTTTACTTTCCCATAAAAATATTTTTTTTCCAACACGTTCATGTTCCCACCAATTTACTCTAATCTAGGCTTTTATGAGGCAAACAAAATTTATGCAGCGACGATTGTTCACTGCGATAACAAGTTGGAAAGCATTTTTTTTACTCCCACGATTTAAAAGTAGTTTTGAAATTTTGTTTACATCCTTGTAGTTTTTTTAGCTTTTAAAAAACTTTATTTAGACTCACGAATTTTGGAGACTATTTCACTTTTATTAGCTGATTTTGAACTTTACTTTATGTTTAAGGATGGAGAAACTGACATTTCTTGCACCAAAATTGAGAAAAACTGAACAAAACTGAAAAACAAAATCCTGTTGAATATTCAACATTTTTAGACCAATTCACTTTTCTTAGCTAATTAAGTTTGCTGATTTTGAATTTTATGAAATTTAGTCCTAAAGTAAACACTGAAAGAAAACATTTCAACAAAAACCCAAAATCCTGTTGAATATTTAGTGCTTATCTCAGTCCTGCTGGAGTCGAAGTCTTTATTCTCTTCTATGAATGAGAGTTTAACTTGTTTATCCCAAATCTCATGCTTATACTGTCTTCTTGAAGACTGTTTGTCGTCGAACATCAATAAAATACTACAAGTCATTTTTTTGAGTTGACAATTCAATCACCCAAAGGAGGAACTGTTTGTCAGTGATATCAACAATCAGTTCAATTGGCTGACTATTTAAAACTTGGTTGACGGTTCTCAGGAGATGTTATCAGTTCATTTCTTTTTCAGTTTGCCTGGAGCTACAAATTTATGTTAGCCAGATGATAAAGCCTAAAACTAAAAAAATTGATAACGAGCAATCTTAGTTGACCTTAAAATGTTATCGAACCTTAACTTAAAACTCCCCCTGGGCTTGTTTCAGTTCAGGAGCACAACAGTCTTTGAAAATAAATAAACAAATGAAAAGGAGAAATATGGATCATGTCAATAAGTTGTCAAGCTAGGATTTCAAAGCCATTAAAGTGTCTAAGACCCAGCCCACAATATACTAGAATAAGCGCTAGATTTATCATCATCTGTCTGCTTTAATAGTTTAATGCATTTAAGCTGACACTATTTTCAGAAAGGTTCGCATGTGCTATTTCATATAATCTTCTGAGTCTCCAATGTTATTCGTTTTAAGGACATTTACAGGTTAACGTAGGACATACAGGGATTAGAAAGACGAAGTACTTTTGTGTGTGTGCGTGTTACCAAGTGTTTTAGTTTATTAAGGCGTAAACCGCTGACCAAAAACAACATGAGCCCAGTCCAAGGAACGAAGAACCCAACTCTCTCTCTCTCTCTCTCTCTCTCTCTCTCTCTCTCTCTCTCTCTCTCTCTCTCTCTCTCTCTCTCTCTCTCTCTCTCTCCCCTAAAAAGAAGATATTGCCATGGCATGATTACCTCGCTTTTATTTTCCGGCAGAATTCGAAATTGAATTTGTTAAAACTATTTTGGTATTTAAACTTCACTTCATGACTTCACTTAAGATTTGTTGATAATTTTGGTACAACGTTTTTCATTTCTAAATGCTTTCCAGTAACTTGTTTACACTGAATAATCCTTATTTCAGTTTGTGTTCACTGTTAATCTATTTCCCGAAATATTTCCTTAAAAAATAAACATTATTAGAACTTCAGTTTCAGTTTGTAAAATAATTTTAATTTTCGTTATAAAGTTTTCCATTTGTTTTACTTACCGGTTACTAGTTTATCGTAAATTAAATTGCATTTCAGCTTGTTTTTCCTTTTAATTTAATTTATTTATTTCCCAAAGTTCTATAAAACTTAAAGGCCGGAATTAAAACTTCATTCAATCATCATACGCATATCATGTTTATCATTAAAACTTCAGTGCGAATTTGTGAATTAGTAATTTTGGTATGTTCCAAGTCAGCTTTCTTTTATCTTTTTTTTTTCTTTCTTTCAAATTCTTTCTTCTATTTATTTTAGCTTCCCAGCCGTAATTAGTTTACACTAAATTAAACTTTATTGAAGTCTGTTTTCCTTTTTGCTTTATTTCCGTAATTTACCTTTTGAAAACTAAAGATTAAGATTTTAGTTTACACAAAAAATCCATCATTTTTTCAAACACATGAACTTTTCATTAACTCTATCCCATCATTAATGAACACACCATTGTCATTCGTTATTGGCAAAGATAGTAAAACTGTCATTACTGAGTTTAATAAATGAAATTCGATTCATTTTCAAAGTTCATTGTAATGCAAATACCTTAAAATTCTATTTACTAATACTGATTTGAGCACGAAAAATTTAAGAAAAATTAATGACCCAAACGCAATTGAATTTTCAATCTACTCTACTAAAAGATGACATTTGGGAATTTAATAATTCGAAGACTATTAATTTTCCCATGCGATTTTCTAATTGCTTGTTTTTTTATTTAAAACTCTTAAATTTCTAATTTGATGATATAACGGAAAGTAAAGTTAGTGACAAGTTCATTAAAATTTATTCAAATTCAGTTTTAATCAGTGGAAGCTCGTTGTCATTTTGTGATGATTTATTGACGCTTAGTACTCAGTTCATCTAAAATTTAGTGTACAAAGCACGAACTGCACGCACTTATTTATTTTATTACCTTGCCAGCATAGGTCTTTTTGCAAGATAACACAGATATGATGTTCAAGATCGTACGATCGAATCACCACCAGATGACTGCGCATGCGTCTCCTCTCGTGACGCGTCGCCTTATCAAAAGCTTTTTTTTTCCACGGTTTTCTGAAGGACGAAAGTTATTTTTCAATCCGTCTTTCCTTGACATCGAAAACTAAAATATTTGAAATAAATCCAGGAATTCTTATGGAATCAAATTACTAATTTCAAAAGACCCCTTGCACTCGACTTCAAAGCAACTCTATTTGAAGGACAAAACAAAAGAATTTCAATTTCCTGAGAATTGGGAACCTATTGTTTTGTCCGCCAAATTGAGCTACATTTCGAAGTGCTACAAGGGGTCATAACTCATACACATTACAAATAAACTGCCAACAGAAAAGGTATTCACAGGCGCCCCAGGGACTTCTTAAAAAGCCCTTTTTCAATTAACGTTAGAGCCAAATTAGAAACATATATTGACTTTCTTAACGAGACACGAGGAAAAATATTTAACCGCGGTTCTTAAACTGTCATGTTTACATTTAATACGCTTAATTTTGTACTTTGTTTCCAAACACTGATTGAAGTGAAAAAATACGAACGGTAAAAGCATCGGAACTAAGAGACGTAAGAGGAACAAACAAATCGATGTTGAACATAAAATAAAGTTTATAATAGCAAACAGCTTTTACATCTAAATTATCCACTCCTTTTTGGAACTGTTATTTTTTTCCCCATGAAGATAGATCTTTATAGCTTGGGTGCTTTGTTGTCCAATTTCAGACCACGTGTCATTCCATAGAGAATCATGAGAAGACACATGAATATGGATACAACTCATACAATGAAGATTATTCTCAAGAGAATGACACGTGGTCTGAAATTGGACAACTAACCACCCAATCTCAAAAAAGGTAGATCTATTGGTTTTGCTCAATTTTGGAGATTATTTTTGTATATTGATTGTTTAGTTTTATTTGATAACAATTTCCGAATCTGTTTGTTTTATTCCTATAACCTAAACTATATCGTAATGAAATATTCTTGCAATAAAGTAATCAGGTTCTATCTCTTATAAAGTAAATATTTGGACATGCGAAATGAATCAAAAAGTTAAAGTCATTTTTGTTTGATCAACAAAATGCAAAACATTTTGAATGCTTTAATAATGACATTATTCTAGCGAGTTTCTCAATATAAACAAAATTAATCTATGATTTTTTGCTGTCTGTTCTGTCTGTCTGTCTGTCTGTCTGTCTGTCTGTTTCATGTCTTATCTCAGCTGTAGTTAACCCCAGCCGTTGATCATAAAGTCAATAGTTATTATTAAGTTATTATTAAGAAGATAATAATCCATTGACCAGTGGATAGCATGTTTTTATGTTTTCAGATAGAGACCAATTTAGATCTAGGACGGGAAACTCGGTATATCGCATGACAATATCAAAGGTATAATGAATGCCTGTATTACCCGGGGGAGGGGGGGGGGGTGGGGGAGCACTCCCATATATAGCCTATACGGGGATGTTCCGCTGGATAGGGTATGGTTTTTCGAGATTTTGGTTTAAGACAGGGTATACGATTTCCATGATATTTTCTTGAATAGGGTCATCATTCTTGGATAGTTTAGGGGTACTAGTGTTATCAAGTCTTAGATAGGGCATTCAATTTTAATCACTGAACCAACCCTAGTACCCCACCCCTCCCCCCTTCCCCCGGGCTTGATGGCTTTTAAAATCTTCGATATAACCTCTTTATCATAGCCGAATTCTTCTTCAAAGATACGTATCGTACACTTTTTGCATCAAATTATTTCATAGTCCATCAAAATGTATCAGGCTATATCGATCTATTCTATCTTCTAAATGGAGGCCGAAAAGGTTACCGTATTTAGGGTAATGTATCTAAGTGGCGCGAATTTACGATACCGGCGTAACACTTAAATGGCTTCCGCTTTGAACCAATAAAAACCCATCAAAATGGCAGTTTATGTTTACGCCGAAAGCTTGGTTACGACACACTGTTACCTCTCTAATAATTCGGAGTTTTGCCGATCGGAAATGGTGAAAACAAATTTAATTATATCTAGACCAATCTTTAACTGTTAGCATTCATCAGACATCCCTCAGTCATTCCTCAGTCATTCCTCAGTCATTCCTCAGTCATGGTTTTCGTGAACGACCCAAAAATGTTCTGTAAGCCTTTTGTTGCCGTACACTATTTTACGTTAAATATGCTTTTTGACCGCATAACTCGCATAATAACACAATGGGAAGCCATTTCAATGTTTCAGCACGTACACGGTACGTTTAATACGCTGTAACCTTAAAATGGCTTCCCATCGTGTTATGTGAGTCAGATTCTGTAAGATTTCCCACTCATACAGAAACAAAACTAATTAGCGAAAAACAAGCTTTCTATGAATAGTTACGCGTTATATTTTCCCTCCTTTATTTTTATAAAATTTATTTGTTTATATATAAAAAACTAAACAGGGGAAAAAACGAAACAAAATTACTAAAAACAACCCAAATTTAACAATCATCTTGAGATTGATTGCAAGTAAAATTATTTCAGTAAATTTCTACCTAAATCACTCCAGAATATTCTTATTCCTTCCAAAGGAGATTTTCCCTGTGAGAATTTAATTTTGTGAACCGCGTTTCGTGCAGACGTCGATATGTGTTTATCTCAGTAATTAAGCATTTTATACATCGGTAAATCGGTGAAGAAATATGTAAGTTAACTGCTGTGAAAAAGATTGATTTTATGAGATGGAAAGTACCAGAGTGATTTTTAACTGTTATTGGATAATGAAGTTAATTTTAGCTCTCTTGGAGTCCAACAGACTAAACGCCACTTTTCGCACTAATAAAATACCTAAACAAATTAAAATATTTGCGGGGGAAAAAAGTTCCATGAGGCCAGAAAAATCGAGTGTTCATGTCCATTCTAGTTTACAATGAATAGATTATGATTTTTGAAAATCAAAAGAGAAAGATGTAGTATTTGATGTCTGAAAATGTCAACTGAATGCGGGCTCAGTGACCAGCGGATACGCTCATAATAAAACGTAATATTCATAATAAATGCTGTGAAAATTCGGCCAAGGTCAGAAGTAAGATTAAAAATGTAGGGAGGTGGGATAACTTATAATGGTTTTCAAAATTAAAGAGAAAGGGCTCGAAAAAATTAGTATTTGGTGTCTGAAAAACACCCACTGAACGCGGGCTCAATGACCAGCGGATATGCGCATGATAAGAAGTCCTCAGTTCATAATAAATGCTGTAAAAATCCAGCCAAGGTCAGAAGCAAGATTAAGAATGCAGGAATCAGTAGGATAGATATTCATGGAAGCATTAACTGAGTTTGTACTTATTTTTGATAACAGTTACCGGCGGATAGGCGCAAAGTAAAAAGTCCTATTCATACTTTGTGCTGTAAAAATCCAGCCAAGGTCAGAAGCAAGATTAAGAATGCAGGAATCAGTAGGATAGATATTCATGGAAGCATTAACTGAGTTTGTACTTATTTTTGATAACAGTTACCGGCGGATAGGCGCAAAGTAAAAAGTCCTATTCATACTTTGTGCTGTAAAAGTTCGGCCAAGGCAGAGAAGTCTATAACTATTAATGGACTTCTGGCCAAGGGCAGGAATAATATTAAAATGAATAGAGGGGAGTATAGATATTCATGGAAGCATTAACTGAGTTAAACGTAACTCGTACTTATTTTTGTTACTTATTTTTGATAACAACAAGCGAAAAGACATATTCATAATTTGTGCTGTAAAAGTTCGGCCAAGGCAGAGAAGTCTATAACTATTAATGGACTTCTGGCCAAGGCCAGGAATAAGATTAAAATGAATAAAGGGGAGAATAAATATTCATGGAAGCATTTGAGTTTGTACTTATATATATTTGATACTTATATTGCAATCAGTGTTTGATGACGATAGATGTGTCTTAGCTTAGGTTATCATTGCTGATCTAGTGAAGTTTACTCGATCATCGTCCGCCATCTTTGCTTTGACGCAGTTTCAAGGCACTAGTCGATTGAGCAAAGAAATAATGTGCGTTTTTTACTGAACACGTTTTTCAGTGGCTTTTAGTACATGTTCGTGCGTGACTAATTATTAAAAAAGGTGATTAAAAAACAACAACAAAACAAAAAAACCGGAATAAGAAAAGACATACCCCTCCCTGTAGGCATATATCCCTTGGGCGTTTTTAAAAATTTTAATTGGTCTGGATGGGAGGAGGTTAGGCTTTCATCTGAGAGAAGCATGTTTCAGCACGTATTGTTTTAGTGGTACATTTCTCTTATTTTACCAAGATAACACTTGCTTTATAAACACCTACATCAAGCTTGAGGCCCTTGTTTCATACTCAAATGAAATTTGGAATCGTTGAGTGTTTGCGGAAGGGAGAAACCAAAAATCCCTTAGAAATCCCCTCGAAGCATAGGAAAAATCCAACATGCAACTCTACTCAACAATAATGGCGGGAAAGGCGGCGTATTATAAGCAAAATCGACCCATATCCGTGCAGAAGTCTTTTGTATTCATGAAATTAACGTACATATTCTTGAGATTAGAGTGGTATTGGTTGAACGCTAGCACAGTACCCAGCCCGCAATAATACCAAAAAGTTTTGACTTTAAACCCACTGTTTCACTCTTTAATGCCGGAGGCAAGAAGATTTTAGAACTACGTAGGAACACCAATTAATAACCTGAAATGCATACATGCAGTTTTGAGCCCAACGGCGCCGCTTTTGAGTCCCGCGGAAACTTTTATCTTCACAGTAAAGGCTCGATCAGATACATTATCATGCAGCATTTTGAGCAACATTCCTTACAACATTACGATGATAACAGTACTATTTCAGCAGCCAAATCAGAGAAAATCTCGATTTTTCCGTTTAACTTACGGGGATGATACGAATGACATGATCAACAAAATATAACAGACGTTCAAATTTTTATATTTTAGTGTGATGTTGCACGCAATGTTGCACCCTTTGGACACCTTAACAATCTTAAGAAATATAATAAGTATACGCACCTTAACAATCTTGAGTAAAAATGTCATCCTTATTCTCAATAAATCAACTCAGTACTAATCGCGCTATTCCGTGTGTATCATAGCTTCATAATCATTCAAATTCCCCTACTGACAGGGCAATAGATAGAAATCTCTCAGCCAGGGGCATTTGTACCGTTTTAGTTTCTCTACATGGTGAGGATGAGCTCAATTTCTCGGGGTTTTGTGTTAATCGGATAAACAAACACAACGTAACTTCAGCACGTAAGTGATAAAAGCTCTAATATGTCGGTGTTAAGCGCACGGTTTTTTTTTATTACTTGTTTTCATATAAGGTTCCTTTAATGGCGGATAAGTATCAGTTCTTAAAGATTCCGTATAATCTGATAATTCATACCTCCGCATTTGCCTCTTAGCAAAACCACCAACAAACGAACCGTATCCATTAGGAACATTTCCTTAACTTTTCTAATAGTACCACGGCAGTAACCGAAACTGCCAAATAAAGAAGGAAATAGCTATATTTCGATTAAGTAGTGTGCCAATAAATTAGTCTAAAAGCTAGTCTTTCGGCTTGAATATTGGTCGAAGTCCATGCACAGCCGAGCGTCACTCAATCAAGGAACATAGCTTCTATTTGAAGATATAAATGTTAAATTTTTTAGCTGGTTTGATTGACATTTGTGAATGAAATGTAAACCGGCTCAATTTGAAGGCGAATTTTTTAGTCTAACGCACTGCCCTATTAAGTACTGCACGGAATATTCATTAAGACCGTAATGGCGTTACTTAACTAACTTGAAAGCATTTTCTTTTACATTGAGTCTAGGGTGTATAATAGTACTTAAGTAGAAAGCCAAAACAATGAAACTTGGTCAAGTTATGCTCGCAAGCTTGTTACAAATATAATGTTCTTTGACTTAAGAATTCAAAAAAAGGTTTTCTTTTTACCTTATCTTAGAATGTTGAGTGACCGGCTAAAGAGAAATAAATGGTACATTTCAAAGAGTTAATTTCGTTTTGACGAAGAATTCAACGGCTTTTCTATGACTTCTGAAGTTACCCTTATCGTATGTTAACATAACCTTTAACGTTCAAGGAACTGATATCTGGTGATAATACTCAATGATCTTCTTGGAATGCCGGTAATCGGGTATGAAGATGCGGTTTCAAGATCATAAGTTTTTCTCTAATGGCTGCATCTATCGCGCTATCAAAGGGAACTTGTACTAGCTGTTATTTGTTTAGTCGCGTCTCTTTCCGTCCTTTTCATTTTCGATTTTTCTTTCTTGCTTACTCTTATTCTTGTTTTTTTTTTTTTTTTTTTTTTGAGTAGATTTACTTTATTACCTTAATCATTTCATGTTACATCAGTCCATGCATGCATGCATGCATCCATCCAATAATCAGTCATCCATCCATCCATCTATCCATCCATCCATCCATCCATCCATCCGTCCATCCATCCATCCGTCCGTCCGTCCGTCCATCCCAACACTCAGTATCCGTTTATGGTATCTTTTAATCATACTTTCATTCCATTTTATCCCTTTTTCATGGTTTCATTCATTCCCATTTATTCCTTACGCTCCTTAATTACCCATTTCGTCCTTCCTACTCCATGTGGTATATCAAAACGACAACCTCGATAAAAGCCCTAAAATAGCCCGCCAGCAAAAACGAAGCGAAATCTCGGATCTCACTACCACAACAAATGACTGCACCGGCGATAAATCAAATTAAATTTTCTACACTTAAGGGACATTTTGAAAAGCCAAACTACATCTTATAACACTCCCTCTCGGTCCAAAATCCTCTTTAAAATATCAATAACTGCGGTAATAAAACCACAAATGATGAAGGATTTATCTCGATGATATAATATGTCCAAGGTAGAAAGTCAAATATTGGGACAACAATCAGAAGCTAGTACACAAGAAAATTGATTTGATTGATTTTGTCATGTGAATGGATATATGTCTGTAAAATTGAATTTTGAGAGAAATATTCAACATTATTATTGAGTCTGGTTTGCGTTTTGGAATAGCTGCTAAAAACATGATAATTTGCGATGTTTTGTCATTCTTTCTGCGACTAAATTAAATAAGACCCGCGTACTAAAATCTGTTTATGTGAAATTGTACCTAAATGGAAAGAAAAACGCCTGGCTTATCTAAAATAATATGACTTATGTTTAACTCTTTGAATATAGTAAAAAAGAAAACATATTGTGAACTTACCATTGAAATGTATTCTTGTGCGAGAACCATTTTTGGTCACACGATTCAGGGATTCATTTGCTAGGTATAGTATTGCTTGAGTGAGTGAGACCTGAAGATGTTTTGGTTACATTTGGTACGATTTTAGGGACGGAAGTTGCCTGATATCGAGACTGATTAATGCATATGGATAGGTATTGGTATTCATACAAAAATGAGGTAATAAATTTCGAATACAAAGGCGATGTAGTGTGGAATGTTTTGATGCCAGTTGTTCTGATGTAGAAATTCTTTCTCTTATTTTGCATCGATACCAAAAAGTAGAGAATTCTTGCAGCTAAAAAATATGTTTTTTACTATTAGAAAATCAACAACAAAAAACCACACACACACAAAAAAACAGCGTGCATCATTGGTGCTAATTTTATTTCATTCTTAATGATATTTCTACCTTGTTTTCAAAAATGAAAAACAAAAGTTTGCGTCACAGAGCGACGAATAAAATGACACGGAAATGTATCATTAAGAAAAACAGAAACCCGAGCATTCAAATTTCTGCTTTGATTTTCGTATTGGTATAAATATAAGTAGCCGAAGCAGGCTAGCTGAAAAAGGGGAATTTTGAAAATAGATATAAAGACAAATAGTCAAATCAAATCGAAATCTATTTTAAAAAAGCTGAAAAAGGGGGGGGGGGGGGGGGGAGAAAGAAAAGAAAACAGGATATTTACTGAGAGATTTTTGAACCATGCATCTCGCATTTCGGATATTACGTTCTCCCAAATTCAGAGTTGTTTTATCTATACTGGTATTAAATCTTAGCTCATATATCAGGCACAGCTCAATGAGCAATAAACATGGCTAATCTTCTGCCATCTATCACAATTTTGACTGCATTTCCCGGTAATATTATGATTATTGCACAGCTCTAAGCTAATATATGATATCATAAGGAACTTATCGAAAATATAACCTGACAAAATCACCTTGCTCGTGATGTTTGCCCTCTTGTTTCCCCGATCGTCCGGATATGTTATCGTACCATCGATATCGGTCATCAAAGGAAAAAATCGTAAATATCTTCGATCTCTCGATCCCGATTCGTGATTGTATTAATATACATCTTCCTAAAAAATTACGTCTATAAATAAAAAGCGTCGGACTTAATGTGTGTCGTCATTCATGAGGTATAGTTTCTTAATAAAGAAACCGTCTACGTTCTATACGTACTACTGCGAAGAGTTGTGAATCGTGCGAAAAATCGCATGGATATTGTATTATATTCTAAGCGGAGATAAAAAAACACTTGAAAATATGAGACTAATGATGGGTTTTCTTGATTGAATTAGCCTCGAGTCAGAAAGATTCAGGTGCTTTTCAGTACACTTTTGCTATTTCTGCAACTTTTTATTTTTATCCGAGTGTTTCCCATATTACAATGCGAAACTGTTAAGTTGAGTACTCTAAAGTGGTGATTGTCGATTGGTTTTCCATCAAATCAGTTGGACTCTTAGGTTAACGAAATTGTTATTTGCGGTGAAAAACTTATATCTTATGTTCTCCAATCTACTTCACTTTTAATTGAGTAAAACAACTCTTGAAAGATCATGAGGACTCGCCATGCACGTTTGGCGGGAACAATGACGTAACCCGACTTCTTTATTTTAATTAACTGCGAAATGGAAAAAAGCGAAGTAATTTTGGATATTTCAGAATAATAGTCACGTAAGAGAGATTTAGGTATCAATAACCTCAACGACAATCGCCTGTGGTTATTTGAATATCTTAACTTGAAAATGCCTCTTGAATCTAGCCAAGGTCAATGAACTATTAAAGCTACGCGGAGGCGGCCATTTTGAAAACTGTTTAGACCACGCAATTGCAAATAAGTGGTGATAACATAATACTTAGCTGTTATCATTTGGCAAAACTATTTCGATAAATGACGTTTTTCCTGGAATAGAGTTCAACAACTATATTCATAGCTTATTAAAAGCATGCATCTTCTTATAATAAACCGCCCAAAACTTAACCTCTCCTCGTCCGACTCGTTGTTTTCGCCGTCCTCTAACATAAATTCCTTCCTACATTTCTAAATCGTGTAACTGCTATTTTGAAGCCTCTAACAACAAGATTTCAACAACATTCGAAAGACATGTTATCAGTTTTCCCGCCCAAAAGGACGCACGCGTTATCAGCCAATCAAAGACCACGGGCTCCCTCTTACCAAGGAAGTTCATATATTTTCCAAATAAGGACAAAATATTTTCAAATCATACCTATTTTCTATTGTATAATATTTATTGAGTAAAGTCTAAAAATGCTTGAACTGTCCTACGCTTTTTTTTACGTCATTTTGCCCAATTTGATGACTGTTTTGAGGCTTTTTGTGGTGAGGAAGTCGTGCTAAAATGTCTATACAAGAGATGATAACCTTATGACGAGAAGCGTTCGACTTCACCCTTAATTATCGTTAGTATAATCTTGGTCCAATAGCATTGATATCCAATAAGTCAGAGGACTAAAAATGATTCGAATTATTATTTATTAAGAACCCTTTTAGCTAATTCCCTTTAATAATAAATTACTTCACATTTTTTTGTTTTAATGATTCATTATTTTATTCTCCCTCTTTAGGTTATACTAGTTATATTTTTGTGTTCAGAATAAGAAAGGTGATTATGTTGTTCAATATCTTGACTGTATTCACCATAGCATATGAACTTTTGAAAGTTGATTTACGAATAGCCAATAGTTCAGTATATTCCCAAAGTTCAGTACACTGAAGTTAAATTGAAATTCTCTTTGGGGATAAATTATCATTTTCAGCTAAAACCTAATTGAGTTTCACGAGTTCTTTTACTGGGGAAACACTCAAGAAGCGCAGCTGAATTTTTTGAAGCGAATTCCTCAATCAGCATTTTAAAATGAAATAACTTTTTACTCTCTTTGGAAAAATATTTCTTTGGCTCCTGCATGAGAAACGCAAATTTCATTACTCAGTGTTCTGATTATCTGTTTGGAAGGGAGTTATCTTTTTATTAATATTAGCGAAAACCATTTGCTTAAAGATTTTAATATTATTAAATATTAGGGGGGAAATTTTTCCCATGAGAATGTTTTTTGGAATATCAAAGAGTCGAGAGGAAAACATTGTTAATTTTTTTTCGGATCGGCTTCTTCGTAAATTTTTATGGTATAAACTAAAACAAATGAAGTTTAATCTGCCCGTAAAATTTTTAATACTAAAGTTATTTAAAGCTTTTAAGAGAATTCTTGTTTTGTCGTAAGTTAGTAGAAGAAGATTTACTTACTTTTTGGATTATCGACAAGAAAGCACAAACACACAGACGCGTTACGACATTTATCACTATTGATAGTTGATTCTCAAATGTTTAAAGAACTTAAGCTTGCTTTTGAGTTCGCTAAAATATACATCCGTCATTCACTAGGATATAAACAAGCCATTTTATACATTATACTTACAAGAATCCAGAAAACCTTCTTCGATAGCATAAATTCCATCAACTTTGGCTGCAGAAATGCTTCCAGCGTTCGTATCAGGTAGTGTTGCTGCGACAGTTTTGCCGTTTGTGCCCATGTGCCCAGAGAGAACGTTAATAAAATATCAACTCACAAAGTCATCGTTGTTATATTTTCCGTTCTTTTCATTTCAATGCATTTAATGTATGAATTACAAAAATATTTTCAGAGTCGAGATTGAGCTCATTTCTTCAATGGAGAGTATATTTACCCTTTGTTTCAGAGGCGGACCAGTGTCACCAATTCCTTTCGTTATTGAGTACCTGTGAAAAGACCCAACGCAAAGCATTTAAAATTTTAATTTGATATTTTTATACAGATAAAAATCTTTCACTCTATCTGCCCGTTATTATATCAAAGTGATGACAACGAGACCTGGTCACGGTAAAGATCTTTCCAGTTTCTGTCGCAGAGTTTAATTTAGAGAAATAGGACTATTTCAAGGTTGAAAATATATTTTAAAAAGTCAAATTTCCATTCAAAGTTAACGTGACAAAACGGAGATCAAGTGTTTTGGCGTCTTTGAATTACTTAGTTGTCATGTAAATTGAAAGAATTACCAGAGCAATTCTTGGTGCACTGTTCATGCTGTGTCCTCTCACGGAATCCCTAATGGCATAGAACTGAGTCCTTGCACTTCAACAACCATTTTCCACCTCTTGCTGTGATGGCATCTTTAAGTTAAAGAAAACAAGTGCCTTCATGATATAATGGACTGAAAAACACTGAAACGTTCAACAACAAACTACAAGGAAATATTTCAAGAACGTATCCGTAGTATTTCAAAAACTCCTCTTTGCTGTAGACAGAAATTTATTGAGTTATTTCAAGAGAGCATAAATAAGAGAGGGAAACTTCTTAATACCGCGCGCGTCATGTGAATATTCCCGGTTGGGCTATTTTTAGCATGCACCCAAAGTCGTTTGGTTTTTAATTTTTTGATGCGTGGACGTGTGCGCGCGCTCAAAAACAACATACTTAAAGCTTTTCGTCGATTTTTCTCACTTTTTTCGACAAAATCTATTAGTACTCATCGAAGTAACAATATTTGTCGAAGAAACAATATTTGTATTATGATCATTCGGGTGGATGTAGTCCTGAGAAGGACTGTTTGATGTGACTGACGTTTCAACAACCTGAGCGGAAGTCATCTTCAGAGTCAAGTGAAGGATAAAGTCAGATAGGGTCTAATCAGTGAGCGTCTAATTAGTGTCGATCTAATTAGTGTGCGTCGCCGCTTCGGCGTCGTTTTTGCTTTTGTTTATAAACCTATTGTACGGTGTCGGTAAATTGATTGAGCGGTTGAGTGGATTCTGCTCAAACTTAGTAAACCAACTCTCCAGTAGAAGTCGTTGCTTTCTATTCTTACAATAGGAAAGACATTTACCAGATTCCCAATTATTTATGTGGGGGGGGGGGGGGGGGGTATTCAGGTCGTTTCATACGGGGATGCTCCGCCCGGACTCTCGACCCCTTACCTTTTGATATACCAAATTTAAGCAAAACGTTACCCCTCTTATATGCTTTTTTGCCTGAAAAGGTACCCCTTTCATATACTTTTGAAGAAAGACTACCCCTTTTTATACCAAAATTCACAAATTCCCACCCCTTTTCTATACCTGCGGCCTGAAAAACGTACCCCTGTTCATGGCTGTTTTTCACATGCAAATCCTTCTGATTCTGAATTGCTGTTACTTTCCTTGTATTTATGCTAGAACACTCAAATCTTCCTCAAATACTAATCTTAGCATATGCTTTCGAATGCGGGCTGTTATGACTTTAGGAGCTGATCAGCTCCTGAGTTGAAAACTCAGTTGGTATTACCCCTATTCGCTACTCCAGGTTTGGATGAAGCACACCATTTTTATACGCACAGGAGTAGGGTATGGCGAAAATTGTTTGTACGCGGATGCTAAAAATAGCCCAACCGGGAATTCACATGGGGCGCGCGGTATTAAGAAGTTTCTCTCTCTTATTTATGCTCTCTTGGTTCTTTCAATATATGATTAGAAGTGATTCTATGAAGTTTGTGTTTGATCGCATTCATTATTTCCTGACTTGCCACAGTCGGTCCCGGCATTTGAGTCCGGCCCTTTAGCAGAGCCAGGTTCATTAGAGGCTTTTTATCTTTTTTCTTTTTGCACGACATACAAGATGGGTTAAAACCAAATCCCATCAGTCGCTAATCTTAACTAATTATAATAGGTTAAAATTTTGACCGCAATGTTGACAATTGCCTCGCGGGTGAAGAATTGATAGGGGAAAATCCTCACGGAAAATTATCGCAGCAACCAATTTGATATATAGATGGTTTGAATCAAAATTGTAATGGTGATTAGACTGTTGCATTAGTCAGAGAGCAGATGTTATCTTTATGATGGAAGAGAAATCTGTAAAAAGAAGGGGAAAGCAGACTATTTTTATAGTTTCTTGTTGGTTTGCGATCAATTCAAAGTCCTAATAAATAAAATAAATAAATATGGCCCACTTCAGTGAGAATCAACAAAAAAAATAAGAAAAAAGTAGAAAACTGAAAAAGTAGAAAACATGCGTAAAGTTTCTGTGAGAAATATTGTTGAGATTGAAGTTTTTCTTGGCTTCGGACGAAAAGAATATGTTCCCCAAACGGCCTGGGATTCTGGGCTTCCTGTGTTGATACTAATTGATACTACACTTCCGGTCCAAACCCGCTGACCATGTGAGCCAATATTTTCATTGAAACAGTACAGAAGGTCGATGGACTGCTGTTCCTCAAAATGCTCTTACAATTTATTTAATTTTCCATAACAAAAACACAGAAATTATTCTTCATTATCACCTTTAAGTCGTGAATAATTACCAGATGCGAGCGTAGATTTGCATACTGTAAACAACAAGGGCGAAAACAAGATGGCAAGCCGCGATGCTTCACCGTATTCTGCTCTAGAAATGACAGAGAGAGGAGAAGGAAAGAAAGAAAGCCCTGTAAAAGAACGAAAAGATCTCACAGACGATGTGGGGAATAATTTTGATGAAGAATTTTGGATGAAGGTAAGGATTATCTATTCTGATTCGTGGTATACAGATGTCTGTACGAGAAATTAAAAGTCAAATAAGTGTCACTTCAAGCAACAATTTTAGATTAGTGAAGTGAAAATATTTGTCGGAAGCGACTAGAAACATCCCTGTGTTGCTATCGAGGATATTTGTATTTGGTAAACCGCAGTTCAAATAAAGACTGCGAGGTAAATGAGAAAATATTCGCTTTATTTGTATTCATAATAAATCAGGCAACATAAACGAGACTTCACGTCTCATGGCTGGTTTGAGGTGCTTGAGCTCAAAAGGTGTGCCTAGCTAGGATGTGTCATTATGTCTCATCAACGTTTATTGTAGTGGAGATTGTTTTTACATTAAAGGTGATTTTGTAATATTCATACAACAGTGTTGCATCTCTTATAACCTTAAGTACAAACCCCTTGCAATGAACCACCATCTAGGAGTCAAGCCAGGAGAAGTAATTAAAATACTTCTCTCAAGGCAAGCTTGGTTTCCCCCAACTTTTGACCCCCCAGATTGTGATTTAGTGTAAGGGGTCTATAAAATCAACACTGTCACAATTCAGAATACACATTTATCCCTAGCAAGCTGGATGGCTAGTCCTCCTTAAATTTTTGACCTTTTAAAATAATAAATATTTAAAAAAAAAATTATTTTTTATTTTTTATTTTTTTGGCAATTTTGGTAACAGCCATATCTAGTCCTCTTAGCTCAGCATGAAAGTCATTCTACCACTTTAATAATTAATTATTTGGGAAATCTAGCATAGAATTATGTCTAATAGATTTATGATTTACAAACTTTGTCACATGGACAGACAACCCCACAGAACAAAGCTTGTTTTGAGGATTATTTTCTTGGAACAAAAAGTGTAATTTCATATCATTATACTGTCACTTGTCAAGGTCTCTGGAATTAATTCATATTTACTTGTTCTTAATGGTTGAAGAATTGATGTGTAGACAGATGTCTCCATTAAGAACATCCAAAATTATTATAGAATAAGTATATATGTTTGCATTTTACAGTGGACAAGTTTTCATCTCAAAGTGAAAAATTTGAACTTAAAATTATAAACAACTTCTTTTGACATCTAAGTTAAAAGTATAGATACATCGTAACATTTATTAACATAGTTTTACTGACAATGATTTCAAGTTCACTTTCTTAGTGTTGATTTTGATGGTTTTGGAATATATCATTAATTATCACTACCCCAGTCACTCAGATTTCCTAGGAGTGCATGGGAGTTTGAAGGCTAAGAGGAGTATATACATGTTTGTATCTTTTTTATGGAGCCTCTTTAGCACCAGTTGGTTTTTGATTCCAGGATTCAACCTCAACCTCAGATGTGAGTGGAGTTTGTTGGGTTTTGTGAAGAATTTTGTAAAGAGGATTTGATGCTTTTTATGGAAAATGCGCTATATAAGTTAAGGATACAGGATACCCCAAATTGCTTCAAAATGGCATTTTTTGAATTTTAACATTTTCTTAAAAGGAATGTTTTTTTCTTTCATAATCAGAAAAAAAATTCTCAAAAAAATATTTTTAAAAGAAGTTATAACGAAAAAACTATTTTGTGTGTGATGTGTTGATGTGTATCTGTCAGCAGTGTATTCAACTTTTGTTCCTGGTCTAAAGTATCCTGCTGCTTAATCCCCTAAGCAAACACACGGGCCACACGACTCCAAAATAAGTTTTGGCTGATTTCTTGGAGACGAAATTTCGCATGAGTGACTGTGCATTTCGAGTTCCAGGTCAAAAGGATTTTCATGGATTTTTATGAGACTTGGGGAAAATCATTCCACATAATTGAACTTCAAAACCGTGTCTCCGATTTTTTGTTTTTATTTTCGTTTAAAAGTTATCGCTTGTTTGGTTGAATAGACTGCATATTTTTCATACCTTCATCTTTAGACTTGTATAGAAAAGCAACGGGACAACTTATCAAAAATCGGAGACACGGTTTTGACAAGTGATATGTCGTGAACTCAGAAAAGTGATTAGCAAACAATATCAATAAATTCCGGCTGACCTGGAACTCGGCGTTTGAAGGTATATGAAAATTAATATTACTTGAGTTTTTAGAAATGCCTTAAATCATTTTACAAAAGTAAGATGATATTCTTATGCTCCATTTATTCAGCTTTCAGAAAATATATACTTTATTGGGGTTTAAAGTGAGAGCGCTTTGAATACAAGGCGGTCGTTTGGGGTATCCTGTATCCTTAATAAATTATTAATATTAAATCATTATTATTTTGTTCAGGGGTTTTTTCTCTAGGTTCTCTAGTATTGATCCTTGCAACCACAGTGCTAAATTCAAATTCAATCTGTGTGCTAGCAATGCCATGACTTAGATCAGCCCAACTGTGTTTTAGGCCCAGGGGGGGGGGGGGGGTGGACTCCAGGGGTAAAGTATCGGGTATGCTCGTTGTATCTCTTAGGGGTAAAAATCAGCAATTTGGTATCTTTTAGGGTCTTAAATTTGAGGTTTATCAAATTAGCACTTTCTGGTTTCTTTTAGGGTGTTGAAAAATGAACTAGCCCATCGCATAATAACGCAGTATGTATGCCTGCGTAAGCTCAGATTATTACTCAAGGAAAAACATTTCAAAAGCCTTTATTTTTTAATAGTATTATTTTTGTGGTATCTCTTAGGGGTTAAAATTTGCCAAGCCACGCCCTTTTGAAAAAACTTCCGGTATCTTTTAGGGGTATTTTTGGAAATTTCCGACGAGCATACCCGATACTTTACCCCCTGAGTCACCCCCCCCCCCCCCCCCGGGGTTTAAGGGCTCAATCCTTCAAATTTTATTGATACCATGAAAAAACCTCTGGGCTGATCAAAGTCAGGGCATAGTAGTCAATGTCAAGCTTTCAGTAGAAATGTACTTGATAATTGAGCATGGAGGGCAAGGTTTTTTTGAGAGTCATGATATTATCTTTTAGCTGATTGATGTTGTTCAGCCCTAATCAATTCTTATTCATTAAATATTTTAGGTTAGAAATAAGTACAATGAATCAGACATCTCTTGGAATCATGCTATGGATGAAGTTCAAGCAGAAAAGTTGATAGAAAAGTATGAAAACAGTGGAGCAAAACTGTCTGAAGCACCTCTTCTAGTGATGCTGAAGAGATGGCCAAACATGAAAAAGTACAGAGAAAACCCAAGCTTAAAAGCTGCCCTTGAACATCATGTAATTATAATTATGACAGTTTTATTGATATCTTCTGATCTTGTCAAAGAATAGCCATTAATAGAGACTACATACATGTGTAACGTGTGTGTGTGTGTGGGGGGGGGGGGGGGGGCAAAATTCAGACTGAAGACACATCAGGCACATTGATCTTCTTTAAATATTTTCAATCTATCAGTCCTTTTAAATCAATATACAGGCCAATACATTCATTTTTTTGCCAACTGGAAGGAGGTAGATTATTTGTGACTGTATACCAACTTGGTTCCTTTGAATTAAGTGTTACTACTTCTCAATTAAGTTTGGAGCATCAGAGAAGTTTTGATATAACGATTTAATGTCTAGCTCCCAATATTTGTAAGGGCAACTGCCAAGATACGATAGACCATGAGAAGGATCACTTCTGATTGCCTGAATTGGTTTTGCTGTTTAAATATTTCACCTCAAACAAATTCATTCAATCAGAAGGATCATTCTCACTGTCTGTGATGGCAGTTGCCCTTACAAAACTTTGGAGCTAGAAATTATTAAAACTTTATGACAGAACTTCTGTTGCTCCAAGCTCAACTGAGAACCATAGTGAAGGATCTAATGTACATTTTTTATTTTTATCTCACACTAACCAGATCAACAGACTGGCTGAAATCATCCTTGACCGGGAGACAGGAATAGATTACAAGTATTTCAGAGACAAGGATGACCCCACCCACAAAACATTGGTACATTTAACAGCAGAGCTCAATTATGTCAGTGTATGTAGGACCTTACTGGACCGTTTTCCAGGGTTACTTTACGTCACCTCAAAGGCACACAGCGTCCATCGGAGGTACCTTCCTGTGGAACTTGCTTTGATCAATGAGAATGACGCAGTGTCTGCATTCTTGATTAGTAGGATGAAACATGAAAGGTATGATAATGAAATATTCTCTGACGTTCTCGTATCATAACTGACACTTGCTTTGCACAGCTTTGGTCTCTAGGGTTCAAATCCTAGGTTGGGCCATGTGAGAGTTGAATTAGTCTGATGTGCTGCCCTCTCCCTTGCCGCATGGGTTTTCCTCAAGGTTTGTACTAGTAGTCTACACAAGCCCATAAAAAAGCTATGTGATCATTGCCATGGTAACAGTGTCTGACAGGTTACTAAGTCCTAACATTTGTCTTGGTGTTGTGCATCATCAGAGTTCAACAGCTGTTTCTTTGTGAAGATCAAGAACATCCAGGGAATTTCAGTTTCAAGAGGCTGATTGAAAGTCCAGTCATGAAGGTAATGATCTTGATAAATACATGAATGTTACCTAGAAAAATAACTTGATTGATGCAGTAGGGTCAACCTACCTAGCTCCTTACCTCTCTACCTACGTACTTCTCTATACCTACCTGCTTGGCTACTACCTGCCTGCCTCCCTACCTACTTACCTTCCTAACTCCCTACCTGCCTCCCTACTTCCCTACCTCCCTGCCTCCCTACCTACCAACCTACCTCCCTACCTCCCTAATTTCCTACCTCCCTTACTCCCTCCCTCCCTCCCTCTCTATCTCCCTACCTACCTAGTATCTACCTAACTCCCTACTTACCTACCTACCAACTACCTACTTAGCTACCTAGTTCTACATACTTAGCTACCTTCATGATAAGGGGCTCTTGGATGGATTAAATGCAATATATTTTTCTTCTGCTACAGAAAACTGTAGTGGCTATTCTTAACTGTATGGTTACCCCTCACTGGCCGTACCTACCTGAACGTAAAGATGCCTATTCATCACGTGAGGAGGAAGAAAATATTGAGCATGCGTGGAACAGCGTCCCTGAAGAACCAATGAGCTATCAGTTCTATTATCAGATTCTTGACGGTGATGAATGGGGCCGACTGCCTAAAATACCTGACCCAAACGGACGTAGTGGAGAGATGATTGATAACGACCATTTCCACTGGAAAAACAAGTCTTGTCTGTATTCGTTAGCATTTAGTGAAAATGAAGTAAGTTTATGCTGGGAATTTTGTTGTACTAATGAATATTGTCGGGACCAGTCCATGAAGGTTGCTATTGACTCTTATCATGCAAGCGTGAAATTATGATATATCTGATTTATCGGAAAAACGAGTTTACTATCAAGTTTGTCGTATCAACAATGGTAAAAATGCAAAGTTTCGTAAAGATTGATCTTAAACTGACAAAGATATGAATTTTTGAATTAATATCTTCATCAAGAAAGAATATAAGGGTATCTTGATTAACGATATTTTTTTGTCCTTGGTGTCCAGGAAGCCATACAGCATCCTGTTGTTCGTTTGTTGGTCAAGAAAAAGTGGACTGAGTATGCGCACACATGGTTCTGGTGAGTTGGAATCTTATCGATGGTATGGTGGTGATGTAAAAAGTGGAATGAGTATGCGCACACATGGTTCTGTTGAGATGGAATCTTATTGATGGTATGATGATGATGTAAAAAGTGGACTGAGTATGCGCACACATGGTTCTGTTGAGATGGAATCTTATTGATGGTATGATGATGATGTAAAAAGTGGACTGAGTATGCGCACACATGGTTCTGGTGAGATGGAATCTTATTGATGGTATGATGATGATGTAAAAAGTGGACTGAGTATGCGCATAGTTATGATATTGATTTAGTGATGATGATAATGTTGGTGATGGTGCAACTTGCAGATGATGATGATGATGCGGATGATGATGGTGGTGGTGTTTGTGCAAGTGACAATAATAATGTTTTTTCCATCATTTTCAGTGCTGCAGGCGGGTTTTACGTCGCATTCCTACTGTTGCTCTCCTACGCCTTGATACACGGTTGTACTCGCTCAGACCCCACGCATTATGACGGAGGTGGTGACTGGCTCAGACAGACTTGTGAGATTTGTGTCGTTGTCATGGTAATAGTCTATATTGCAGAAGAACTCAATCAGCTTGAAAAGTAAGTGTGCCGGACCCCTCTTACATGTATATAGGCCATCTTCTGTTTTTGTACCTCACTATTATCCCCTTCTTCCCACAAAAGTTACACTTTCTTTCGGGGAAGCTCTAACTGGCCTATGTTGTAGCGTGTGGTACGACTGGTCTCGCCGCTTCCCCAGCCTATAAGCCTAGTAGTTGATATATAGACATACCTCTTTAGTTTGGGTTTACTTTTCCTCATTTCAAACATTTCTGGACAAAAATCTTGGTTTTCATTTCAACTTATAATTCAAACTTTGCAACCAAGCAAAGAAATAGGAAGAAAATGAAGTGTAATACTGAAAAATGAAAAAAATCACGCGCCTGCTCTCTGCTCTCATAAAACACGCATCCAGCAAACCTAAAAGCGAGATTCAGTTATAATAGTTATTATATTTTATTAAGTGAATATACGAAAAATTATGCTGTGTTTTCGAAGCATATTCAAACCAATCCACCTTTTCGGCGATAGGCTTTCACGTGGTGACGTAGTGTTACTGTCACCAAAACTGAGTTCGGACATTGCCATACGATCGTACTAACTTTTATACAATTTATATACTTGATTTGTTTATTCTGTTTTCAAAATCTTAGTGAAGCTTATTTAAAACTAAAGTATTTAGATAGTTTCGCTAAAATTTTGAGGACACAATAAACAAATCAAGTCAATAAATTGTACAAAAGTTAGTACGATCGTACGGCAGTTCAACAACAATGTCCGAACTTTTTGGTGACCGTAACACTACGTCAGCACGTGAAAGCCTATCGCCGAAAAGGTGGATTGAAACCAGCACACAATCATATTTTGAAAAATAATGTGCTATTTTTGTTGTTTATTCCAGAGAGAAGTTGCAGTACTTCAAGAACATTTACAACCTATTCGACTGGTTTGGTCTCGTCTCCATATTACTTATCATCCCTTTAAGGTTCGCTCACATGGACGAACAGTGGGTTTTAGCAGCGTTTGGCTACTTTTTTAATTTCTTACGACTTTTCAAGTACGCATGCGTCTCTAGGACAACTGGCTTGTATACTAAGACGTTGGCGAAGATCATCTATCGGGACATCACTCGATTCGGTGTGGTTTTTGTCGTCGTGTTCTTTGCATTTTGCGGTACTTTTGTCATGTCTCTTCGAGCCTCTGGGACTTCGAAGCTTTTTGGGTAAGTAACTCGGTGTACATTCATGGTTCCCCTCCCCTTAGTTACCGTTGCTATGTCTCTCAAGCTCGAAAATTAGCTAAAATTGTTTACTGTCCTGTGAAAATAAAATAAAATCGCCTCGTGGTCCTTGTAGTACTCTTTAAAACATATACTGTGTAGTTGTTCGTTGGACAAGACTTTTATTCCACTGAGAAAACTGCTGCAATAGTGATTGGTTTACTATTCACTGAGGGGGAACTATGCTTTCAATTTATATACTCAATGGCGCTTACAATCATGAGAGGTGGTTAGCACTAGTGAGAGTAGACACTGAGGGTGGTCACTGCTCACAGGGTTTTTTACATCCCTCTGATATTGGTTAGTAATGAAGTGTGGAGAGACGGGACCGCCATTTTTAAAGTGGTCATCCGAGCCACTTGAAAGTCTAACCTTTTCAAGATGTAATTACAAAGGTAGCACTTTCTCCTCAGCTATTTTTACACCCTTGGTGTTGGTCTGGCCGGGACTCAAACCACGACTTCCCGCACAACAGACCGATGCTCAACCAACTGAAACTTTGGTATTGTTACAGTCTTCATTAGTTTTATGTATTCTTTTCTAGCGATTTCCATATGGTTATGTTAGCGGGTGTCCGAGCCCTTGTTGAACAACAGCCACCAGCCGAAGACTACTCTAAGTTCAAGTAAGTCAAGATACAATGTAAACCACAGGAAGCCCACCATGGTGGTCGTATTCACTGGTTTCTTAATGTCGACTTTGAGGGGCACTTTACATAAATACAATAGCTTGTTATCTTTCGATTGTGTTCATGCAAAGTGCCCCTCAAAATTAATGCAAATGAGCAAATGATTTGCTGCAAATGAGCCAAATCGAAATGCTTTATGGGTCGTAAGAAAGCAGCGTATAGACCCCTTGCACGTGACATCAAAGCTGCTTCAGTTAACTTGGAGGACAAAACAAAAGAATTGAGAATTGGAAACCTATTGTTTTGTCCTCCAAATTGAGCTGCATTCCGACGCATTCCAAGGGGTCTATAGCGTTTTTCAAGGATCTCAAACTCAAGGAAGTACTTTTTCGTGATATCTTGTAGATGGCTGCCAGTGCTGGTGGTTCTTGGTTATATGGCAACAGTGGTGGTCATTCTACTCAATATTCTTATCGCTCAGTTGAGTTTTACGTACGCTGAGGCCAAGAAGAACGCGAGAATACAGTACGATAAAGAACGCATGGTGATTATCACCAGGCTGGAACACAGCAGGCTGCATCAGTTGGTATGTCTAAACTTTCTCTAGGTTTTATTAGCTTCTGCCATGGTGTTTATAATGGCGGGACACTATACTACAGCATACGCCAATAGGCTACTTCGTCGCATCGTTGAAGTAGTCCATTACAGCATACCCAATAAAAATTAATAAAAATTTTGTGGAGGGAGAAAAACCAGAGAATCTTACTGGAGAGAAAAATCTGATCATTAAAGCGTAGAGAGTAGACGTAGTAGACATCCATGTTCCCCGCCATGCAGTATATCAGTTTGTTGCCTGTCATTACCGCACCTTTACACATGTTTTCCATTCTTTACAGAATCTGCGAATCATGCACTTCAAGGACATGGAATGGATTGATGAACTTCAACTTGCAAATGGTTCGTTTAGTTGTTCTGGATTCACCATATTCCCCTCAGTCCCCTTTTCTCTTAACCTTTCCTCGAGGGCGGCGCACCAACTTTGCTTCTTCTGTTTGGCTCAAACAGTTGATTTTTTCCTCCAGGGTATGAGTTTACCTGAGATTGAACACTGTTTTTATCCTGAGCTTATGGGAATAAACATAGCTGCCGCTTGAGAAAGGGCAATAGTCACTAATTTATGTATTTTTTGTTTGTTTAGAGTTACTTGAGTACAGCGAAGATCGTCATCCCTTGGAAAGCATTGAGAAAAAGCTGGATGCTATCAGGTAGCACAGTTAAACATTGATCAATTGATCGTTATCTCTTGGCCATTGGTCTTCATTGTTTTATTACTCTCCTTTTGATCAATAGGACGATGATGAAGAAGATAATCAGAAAGATGCCTTTGACAGTCACCAAGGGATGAAACAACGGTAATGATAGGTTTTAAAAGGGTTTGGGTAACTGATGATGATGATGTGGAACTTCGATAATGACATTGAGGTTCGACTGAAGATGGTGTCATGCCGAATTTGTATGGAACTTCGATGATGACGTCACGAATATTTGGGTATGGACGTTCTAATGATGACATCATAATGTAAAGATGACGACGACGTCACGATGGTGTTGGTGTTTGCTGTTGTTGATCACAGCATCAGTCAGGATTGGGAAGATGACTGACAGCAGTGGCATCATGTTCATTGGTCAGAATGATGTCATGTCCGTCTAAATTAAAAGGACTAAAGAATAATGCTCTTCACTATAATCACAGCAACCGGGTTTAAAGTATTTGGCAAGAAACACAAATTTAGTCAATTTTGGATTTAATTTTCCGACGATAATAAACTATGACATTTGAAAAATTTTGTATAAAAAATTTCCTTCGTGTTTGTTGAAGTAATGAAAGAAATTCTTCTTGTCCCACAATTCCTTTCGGTCGTGCAATCGCCAATCACCTAGCCATTCTGCCATTCGCCGTTTTTCCCTTCAACCTTTTTTGAAATAGCAGTATCTTGGTAACAAGCATAATGTATAGGTTTTTATTTAAGAATCGAAATTAAAATTTCACAAGACTTTTAAAATTTTCTTAAAATAAAAATAATTTTGTCTTAATTTTTAATATCATCATTTTCATTTTAAACCTTTTCTGAGTTCGATAAATACTAGTATGCACGTGGTCTAGCGGTACAAACATATTTTGTTCACCATGCCTTATATGTTGTTCTTTGTACCCAAGCTAGTCCACAATGCATCCTGTTTATTGACCTCGGAAAGGTCCTTTGGAAAAGGAGGATCGCAGGCAGCCCAGGACGTCCTCCTGGTATACTTTGTTTAGAAATGTCTAAAAACTTGACTTGACTGCACGAGGCCAGACTTTGCCACCAGGTTTTCCATGCCTGATTAGTCATATAACCAAATGTGTTTACTGAGTTCAGTATTGTCTTCACTATAACTTCAGTATTAGCACACTAAACTGGCTTTAAAGAATCTCAAGCCCCATTCATACCAACTAACCTTGGTATTTATCAATCGCATTTCCTTCGTCGTTTTATACAGGTTGAAAACTACATCCCCAAAGTAGTTTAGTTAAAGAATGTTTGAAAGTTGTTTAGCTAGGCGTACAGGCTGATGGAAGGGCACTAGTTCAACTAAACAACATGTTTAAAGGTCCGGTGTGAATGGGGTATTAGTCAACTACAATGCACTGCGCGCCTATATCAATGTTTACATATATATATAATATACGAAATTTACCTTACTATTCACCAATTACCAAAATTTATAAAATCTCACGAAAAACATAAGATAACTACTTATCATTATATCTTGGTGATTTTAAAACTTCTAGCTTGAATAACAAGACCGATGGAACTGGATTCCCAAACTTCACCTACAAAATCACTATTTTGCCTGGCAGAGAAAATGGCGGATTGCATTGTTTTGGGCGCGCAGTGCATTCTGGTTGACTAGGATTCTTTAAACAATTTAGTCCGCTAGCTTGAAAATATGAGGCCAGATTATTTGATTATTTTACATCATGGCTTCTAGACTTCTCAGCATTATCCTACGTGGTGGTAGCACTTCAACAACTGACAGAGAGAAGCGGGAAATTATATACTGTTAATTCATTTAAATTGCTTTTTCGTCAAGGATTTAACGACTTGGACAAGCTGATCTAGTCCTGGATCAACTCGGTCAAAACAGTCTCCCTCGAGGTGAAATACTCTCTTCTCTCCCACCCGATCTGCGATCCAATCCATCGGGTATTCGTCGAGGTAGACGACCACAACACGCCCTAAAATAGCGTCTTCTTTCAAAAAAGCTTTAATAATACATCCATCGAATGTTACGTAGTCATCGTCGAACTCAAACTCGTCCTCTTGAAGGTATTGCTCGCTGTTTCGAGAGTAGAGCAGCACAACACAACGACTTTGGAAGAGTTCGTCTTCAAGAGTCGATTCGTTCTCTAGAGTATTAAGAATACTGTTCAGTTTGACGTGAGACCCGAGTTTCATGCGAAGGAAATCTTTCAGCTCTTCTCCACGATATTTGTCCTTTTTGGTGTAGAGGAATAATACATTGAATTCTGTCATGGCTGGCATTGGTAGTACTGCAAAAATAAGAGAAAAAATGGATAATTTTAGGAGAGAAAAATCGCTGAAAAAAATCCAAAATAAAAAGCGCGCTTTGTTATTGTGCCATATCCCGAGACATCCGCAGAAGCTGAAGCGTCGTATGGATTTCGGACTTGACGGCAATTAAGGCCAATCCTTCCTTGGATTACGCAGGGTAATGCTCTAGCTCGAAGACATCAAAGGAGAGACAAGCCGGCCCCCAGACCGTACCTACAGCTAATCCCTTGCACTATCTGCAACGCACGTCGATTTGGAGTGGAAAATAATCTAGCCTATTTCTATAGGCCCAGCGGAAAAAAAGGAGCTTCCAAGATACTGAGTCAAGCCCGGTTGAAAGAGATTACTACATGGATGGGTGACCTGACATGGCCGGATCCAGAAATTTTTGAGAGGGGGGGGGGGGGGGGGGTCCAAACCTACACTATTAAGCAAAACCTGTTGGAACTTTTCACAACCACTCACTTCTATCCTCCTCTGGCTACATATTAAAAATATATTTCTTTTTTGTACATGCACGGCAAAACCAAAATCTAGGATAAAACAATCAATCGAACCTCATTGAGGTATGACAGGGGGATCCGGACCCCTAAACCATCCCCCTGGATCCGCTACCGTGCCTTTTCCGCATACCCATACCCGTGTCCCGTGTCCCGGGTGCGACATCTAGTAGTACCCAGTCTAACCTCCCTTTTGTCAAGGGTAATCTCCATGCAATGTGTCATACACTTTTTAAAACATTTGACTGAGTCTGTCGCTCGCTTTTGACAAAGCTGATTTTCACAGTTTAACTCTATTATTGGAATTCCGTTCAGCAGATCGGGAGATGTCTGATCCCAGCTAATCTGACCTACAAACCACAAACCAGTGTATTTAATTTGAGCTGTTGAAAGAAACCTACTAATCAAGGTTGTAACATTGGAATTAATTTTCCATATTTGGTATAGCATTGAATATTACCCCCAAAAATTCTACATATTATATCGTTAAGATTTTTAATCTCGCACATGTTTCAGGGTTATGCCACTGATCTTCTGAAAAATGCTTGACAATGTCAATCGTTCCGTTTTATAGCAGAATCAACGTGTTTATAAAGGCACAGTTCAAACATGAGAAACGTCTTGAAGGTGAAACAGAAAACCACAGAAACAATTCAAGAAAAATGTTGAAAATCTCGACGTAAAAATTTTAATTATGGACAAAAGCGACATTCAGCTCTAACCTTGTGGATTCTGCTTTATATTCTGACGATTTTAGTAAAAAGAGTTGTAATTTTCTGCTTCGAATGATGCTTGACAGTGAACAGATAAGTGAAGATGAAATACTAGAAACACTGAGTCGCAACATGACATGATTCACTAATGGATAAAATTTGTCCTTTGATGTTGTAATTATTTAACTTGTCAAAAAAGCTACATATTTCACGCATATCTTTAATACTACAATTTTCAGAAACTTGGAAACAAAGTTTACTCCTATAAGACGCTAAGAGTTTGCTCGATTTTCAGTTTTCTGTATTTTAATAAAATTCTGATAAGTGTACTGAAGTGCCTTCTCTATTGAATCTGTTACCGTATAAATATCTTGCCAAAATATAGATCAGAGATGATGGCAGCAACATCGATGCATGCCACAGCCAGGATTGTATTATAATGCTTCAAAATAACCCCTCAAAAATGTCCAAAGAATAAGATTACTTCAAGTATAAATCCATTGAGTCATCGTGCTATCATGATCACAAGCACTAGAGTCTCATAGTGAGAGGTCTTGGAGTACGAGCCTCGATAAACATAAGATATTTTTTTACTTTTAAAATTGTTCTACGACTCAATTCTGTATTCTGTTTTCTGTAGTACTTACTTTTTATCCTGTAGCAATGTTAAGCCGTCCGCTGAAGCAACAGACTTCTGAATTCACTGAGCACAGTACATGAAATTCCGTCGAGTGACACGTTATATGGCAGCGCGCGTGTGTGATTTCGTCAAGGGTTGTTATCGAGAGGGTAGTGATGAGTAACGCAGTAGGGCTGAGGCGCGTCTGATGTGTTGTGAACACAGACTGGCTGCCCTTGAAATTATCAGATTTACAAGATAAAAACATTCAATTTAATTTTAATAGCAATTTGCTTATAAGGAAATAAGATGATGCTGGGGTTAGAAATGACCCAACATTGCACACATTGTTCAGAATTTTCTCATGAATATGCATGAGCTAATTAGAAAGATTATAGAGAGAGAACGAAGGGCTTCCTTATTAATGTTTCAATCTGGTTCTTTTATTTTAACCAAATTTCAAGCCAGACTCGATAAATATTGTTTGGTAAAAACATGAATATATTAAAAAAACAACTGAATTTTGAAAAATATATTTTAACAAACTGACCAATGAAGCGAGAAGGGGAGCGGCCTTGAAGAAAAACGGAAGACAATGAAGAAGTGATGGGGACGAGGGTGGGGTGCATTCCAACATTCTACGAATTTTTTGCATTAGAAATATCAAGAAAGGAATGTGTATGAAAAAAAATTAAAAGGCAAAGAATGAAGAAAGGCAGTCAACTGAATTGTTAGACAAACACAAAGGAATCACCACAGGCAGCCCACTATGAAGAAAGCCACATCACTATGTTCAGTACGGGCAAACATGGCGGAAAACAGCTCCTTTCTTTACAAAAACAGGCCGTCAGCATTTTGATTTCAAACTAATATTAATATTCTTAATAAAAATAATTTGGGATTCGTAATCAAGAAAGAAGGCCATATTTGGTTCTTAATATTTGGTGAAAATAAATATGACCGACTTGTTCTCAGGGATTGGCTTTCAATCTAATTGAGAGGGACTGGACACAAGATCCGTCCAGCCATTCAGCCTGATATGAACTGGTTGCCTAGCAATGAATACATACTAGTCTCTTATCAGTATTTTCAAATCTTAGCCCCACCACTTTTTCCCATACTATACATCCCTGGTCTATACATTAACTATGGACCCCTTTCACGTGCCTGCATGACGTCAAAGCAGCTCAATTTGGAGAAAAAAATAATAATTTCAATCTGCTGAGAATTGAAACCTATTGTTTTGTCCTCCAAATTGAGCTGCATTCCGACGTTGCTTCAAGGGGTCTATTAGATTTTCTCCCCCCCCCCCCCCCCCTCCACCCCCCAACCCCCCTACTCCCACTAGCTGGTTACATGAAATCTTTTAACTATTTCCCAGAAGCTCATGATCATCATTGAATGAAAACTGCGCAAAGTAATAGTGTGAAAATAAAAGGTTGACCGACATTTATTAATTTCTATTTTTCTTTACAAAATAATTGAGCTAAAAACAAAGCACTACACCTTATCGTTGCTAAAATAAACAGCAAGCTAAGCTGTAAAAAACACCATTAAGCAGTCACTAACTTGCTCCTTTGAATACAAATAACATTTTGCCTGACTAAAACTAAAGAGTAGAACTCAACAAGCAAAGCGATTGGGGAATTTCTTCAAAGTTTGTAAGGAAATTATACTAGCTCCAAGTCTCGCTCGATATTTTTTCGGTTGGCCAATCAAATTCCAGAACGTGCGCTTCTGGTTACGACGATACGGCTTGCAGGTTTCGTCGGGTAAGGAGAAACTTGGACCAAGTATATGAGGAAATACAAACTCTCGCTTCTTCTCTGCTTATTTTTCATTCAACTTGTAAACAATTGCTCAAAGTTTATTCATTTATCATAAATATTAGCTTAGAAAGATAGTGTTTTTGCATGCACTGAGTTAAACCACTACATGTTTGACCAGACAAGAATACTAAGCTTTAGAATTGGAATTTGAAGGTCGTTCAATAAACTGAAAAACCGAACAGAATATTCTACGGACGCTCCAAAAATAATATAGTATCGCTTTTCAAGCTTTAAATATGGCGTCCAGTGGAAAATACTTCTCGCATTGCGTGTTTCAGTGACCTGTTTGTTGATAGACTTAAACTTGCATGAAGAACAGGTTACATAGTATTATTGTCGGTAGCATTGCATTTTCAAAAAAAATATTATTCTAATCACTATAAAGAACGAGTTAAAACTTTACTTATGCGAACGGCAACTCCCCAAAAAATTTTCCATACGACACTGAAGTGTTTCTAATTTTTTCCCTTGGCGAAGGGCGCCTACAAGCGTTGAATTTTCTGTTTGTATTTCTATATGTGTCGACCTATAACTTGCATTTTTTTTTAAAAAGGTTCCTAGCTCTTTCCTAGAACTATAATCATGCGTGCCTATAGTATTTATTCGGCTAGAAATCTAAAACTATTTTAGTAGTCTATTTCATTATCTTTGTGTAAAAAGCACTATCACTATAAAACCAGATTGTGAACGGGTTCAATCACTGAAGATTGCAGGTTTTCGTTTTCTTTTTTTCATTTTCTTTTACCTTCAAAGTCAGGATTCCTTTGACTGTGTCTTCAATTTGGTCCAGAGCAGCATCAGTAGCGTTGAAGTTGTCATTTAAGAGCAACACTTCCTTGTTGTAGCCATCTGGTACGTTTGTTTTGGAAACGGCGCTACCGAACTGCACTACGACCAACTTGTTCTGAAGATTTTCACTCCTTAATTGTTGTTGAATGAGTCTTCCATCGAATAACACATAAACACCCTCTTTTTCCTCCGTTCCTTGCTTGATAAACTCTGACGACTGCTTTGAGGAGACAAGTATGACGCAGCGAGATTGAACGAGTTCGTTTTTGAGGCTACCATCTTCAGCGAGGGCGTCTTTCACTGTGTTGATATTTGCACTAGTTTGAAGTTTCACCTGAAGATAGGTCTTTAGCTTCTTACTTTCCAGTTCATCGCTTTTCACAAACAGCAGAAGAACTTTCGCCATGGTTTCAGTTCACAAAAAGTTCTGAAATGGTGGATTTAAAAAAGATATTTTCAACATCAAATTCATACCCATACGCTTGAGTATCTTGTCGGAGTCACAACATAGAGGACTTTCGGTTAATTTTAAATGAAACTGTGGTTTTTCCTCTGATTAAATCTCCAAAAACCTGGTTATCCCGAAGTGCTACTGGCCGTTACGTTGTTTTTACTGAGATAACGATCGTGTTTCTTGTGATATTGCTATTCAGCTTTTCGATACTACGAAACAAAAACATCCGGAAAAACAGTTCAATTTAAAGAGCTCAAGAAATTTCAAATTCAAACACCAATGTGTAAATTATATCGTCATTATTTAATCTCTTTTGTCCTGGAGCCATATACTCCCAGTAAGTTTAAAGAGCTTATTGTTCAACCAATCACAAACCGCGAGTTCTTGTAATGATGCGCAGCTGCTATGGTGACCACGCAAGCGTGAATTGACCGCTCATTATACGTCAGCCGTAGTTGGAAGAATGAATGTTGAACAGGTGCATGAACTATGAAATTGAATTTGAACATCTTTTTAACAACCGTGAAAAATATCCTAATTTGGCTTAACCTTTAATTTAGAATTCCTATTCTTTCTTTCTTTCTTTCTTTCTTTCTTTCTTTCTTTCTTTCTTTCTTTCTTTCTTTCTTTCTTTCTTTCTTTCTTTCTTTCTTTCTTTCTTTCTTTCTTTCTTTCTTTCTTTCTTTCTTTCTTTCTTTCTTTCTTTCTTTCTTTCTTTCTTTCTTTCTTTCTTTCTTTCTTTCTTTCTTTCTTTCTTTCTTTCTTTCTTTCTTTCTTTCTTTCTTTCTTTCTTTCTTTCTTTCTTTCTTTCTTTCTTTCTTTTCTTCTCTCTTTCTTTCGTGACTTTTTTTGAAACAAATAACAAAAGCTGCGAAGTATTCCGATTTCAAAATCGCATTTGATAAAATACCTTTCAATTTCAAAACTAATAAAATATCAAGATATTCACAAGAATTGGTTTTTAACCAGGGGAGAATTAATTTGGAGACTTCAGTTGAAGGAAACTGAAAATGACGAGAATTAGAGTAAATTAAACTAAAAATAACCAACTTAGAAAATAAGGTTATCACAGAATAAGCTCAGTCGAAATCTCCTTCCTCTTGCCGACTCCTGCATGTCGGCGAAGGCAGACGACTGAGCGAAAACAATTACAACCAAAAATTAAAAAAAAAAATTAAAATTAAAATTATCAACTAAGGATTTTTTAAATTAAAAATTGTTGTAAGACAAACTAGTCGTTTATTTGTTCATTTAAACTGAGTTTAGGTATACAAAATCTCTAAAACGGCGAAAGAACTTACAGTCCACATAGAGACACACCGAGTGTAACGCTCACATAGTTCGCTAGTTAGGGAGCTGGCGTGACACCTAGCTGACCAGGCTAGCGAAGAAGAGAATAGCTAGTAGTGCGTAACGACAACACAACTTTAAATCTCCGTTAATTCACGTCAAAATGTGAGAAAACTGCGAATAAAATCTCTAAAACTAGTTTACAATAACTGTTCCACGAGTGTTGGAGTTTTTTGGTAAGTTGGGTGAAAAATTCTATGAGTTTTCTATTAGTTTTGAGTCGTTTCTGAGTTGATATTCATTGCTAGAGGGATTAGCATAAAGCTAGAGATAGAAATATCGAGTTTTATCGAAGGATAATGCATACAAATGTCTACTTTAACTACATTAATCACATCATCTTCCTAATGAACTGATCAGCTGTTTGCTTTCATCAAACTTTGCATTCAAATGAACAACACAACGACCGTAGCTTCCGAGAAAACAGATCACAGTTTCAATACCGACTGAGCAAACAAATGCAAGACTCTGGTAAAAACTGCTATAAGACTTTTTCAGACATTCTTACTCACCAGTTATAAGCAATAGCAGATGGGTTGGTCCTTGAAAATGAGTGAAGGAATTAGAAGCGATCTTGTAGGATCAAGATAAGGCAGTGGCTGTCGTCCTTCGGTAGCGTCTCGACTGTGAACACAAAAACTGGAATTACGTGTTATGTATTAAAGAATGTTTGACGTCATTAAGGAATGCCGATGCGCGTTTGGACTTGTTGAGAGAATTAAGCGCGCCCGCGACTAGTAGAGACGTCTTGTCAGCAGGTGGGGTGCGATCGTCGAATAATCAAAAACAAATGACAAGAAAACAACAAGCACAATTATTAATGATAGCATTTTTCCCCTTTTATATATGGTTTCAGTACGAACAGACTTTGACTTTTCGCTGTTTTGTGCAATAAAGCTTCAACCTGTTTTCTGTTTTCATTATAAATTTTACGAAAATATTTAAAAGTTTTGATTATTTCAGTTCAGTTTTCCTCTTATTTCAATGATGCGTATTCTTTTGCCACACGTACGGAAATGCTTTTCTTCGAATCAACAGCCTTAAAATTCCACCAAAAGCCAAAAAAGGCAGAAAAAGATGCAAAAAGTGGTCATAATAAGTCAGAAATAGAAAATGAAAGCTAATTACTTGTTTATTTAACCTGAGGAATAAAGTCCGTTGCTTATTTGTTGTTCAAGAAGATATTGAATAAGTCAAAATCTGCTTGGTGTTCTCTCTTTTCCCCCTTTCTTTCCTTCCTAGGCCTTCTTTGTTTTGCTCATTTATACGTGACTGTTCTTTGTTTTTGACTTTCCAGCGTTTATGGATGAATGAAATGTCTTAATTACAATCAGTTACTGATCAAAAAATGTCTTTAAGAAAAATCATGACTTCAGGTCAAGAGAATATGTTTGAGGTTTTATATAGTTCCGATAAAAAATTGTGTATGACATCAATATGATGCATGTTCAATACTTCTCCTCACAGCCATAGATAGTCTCCTTTGCAGATCTTGTTAGGGGTTCTTTCCGCAGGCCCGTCGCTAGGACATCGAGAAGGGCGGTTCGTTTTTCATTTTTCAATCTCAGTTATTGTATTATGCAACTTTTCTCGAGGAGATTTGCAATTAGAAGGGGCAAGGTGGAGATGGGAGGGGGGTTCGTTCGAACCATCGAACCACCCCTAGCGACGGTACTTATTCCTCCGTCTTTCCTCCACAAAGAATCCCTAAAAAGATCTGCGAGTGAGGCTAAAGAGTACGGTATCGATGTTTCTTGAAAAATAAAGGCTTTATGACTATGCAGTTCGTTTTCAATTATAAATCTTCCTGCAAACTTCAAGTAACAAAGTGAGCAGTTAGGCACGTGTAGTCAGCGGTCTTGACCTTTTGTTTTATAGTTTCGGCGGGAAAATGCTATTGCTGTTGTAGCCGGCACGTGGTACCAATGATCTGAGGCCAAAGCTTTTCAAGTTGTAAACAATAGAAATTAATGATAGATGATAATATCAACATTGTAAAGTGCTCAGGAGTTTTTTCTTGGCATTTTATAAACAAAAAGTAGAAAAATTAATAGAATACTCTCTAAGTGAATATATCAAAGAAATAATTTTAACCGAGGCCGATGTTTTGCAAATTCGTCTACACTGAGATGGGTGTTGAAGAGGATATTTACTCCAGAACTGAAATTCATTACTGACACCCTGAGTATTTGATATTAGTGCATATTATAAATGATTGCTGGTCTATCTAGAAGTTCAGTGTTAGATATCCATACCAAACATTTCATCAGAAAGAAATGACTGCATTTGTATTACTGATATCATAAATCTAAAGAAAACTAGATTAAACGTACCATATGATTACGTCATACGCTGATGTTGTCGCCGTTTCTGTCCCTTTCTTTCAACTTTGAATTCAGAATTTCTTTCAAAAACTCAATATTTTCCTATGCAATCTTGTCGTTTTTTTCGTATCGGCTTAGTCCAAGAAGCGTACTGTGTTTCTGTTAGTATCAATTCTTTTATATCTTTCCGTATGTAATATGCTGATACCAATAATGGAAAAGGCGTTCCGAGGTGTTGAGGTTTTCAGTGTCACGCGTTGCCGAAGCCGAGGCCAAAGTCAAGTCACACCGGAAACGACCGACTAGTTATGTCATATCACTACCTGAGTTTGCTTTTTAATACCTTATATTTCCATCAAAGATATACTAGACTTTTATACAAATAACTATTAATACTATTTTTCCTTCCAAAGAATAGTGAAACGTAGGAAAAATCTCGAATGAAATATGCCGGCAAACCTAGCTGAGATACTTTAAAAGAAATGATTAGTACTTTAAAACGAAAGGAACTAAAGACATGTTTTGTAACAACATGTTTGCTGTCATCAAGCTGAAATGGTTCTTTCCGGTACAAACCGTGAATCACTTACACTTTGAACCTGTTTGAACTGATGATAAAAACCACAGGAAGCCCAAGGTTGATTTTTGTTTTCACGTGACTGGCGAGTGAGTTTCACAAGAATCATGTGTTCGATCTGTTGCAAAATTGTTGTTGTTGATGTTGTTGTTGTTGTTGTTGTTGATGATATTCTTATTCTTATATTTCTGTTTTATTATTATTATTATTATTATTACTGTTGTTGTTGTCGTTGTCGTTGTTGTCGTTGTTGTCGTTGTTGTTCTTGTTCTTGTTATTATTATTATTGACTACTTCCGTCTAGTCTATCTAAGGGGTCTATTCCATCTAAGAGCTGAATTTTAGTGAACAATTAAACATCTATTATAAACAAATTTTGAATCCTCAGAAAATGTATGGTCCTTTTCCTTTGTCATATGTATAAGCTAGAAAAAAAATCTATTGAGTATCAGTCAATCATGCGATCGCTATAACGGCACGGTAACAAAAAATACCTGTTTCCAAGATATATTACATGAAGGGTCTTACAGAAATATCTGGTGCATAAACTAACGCAAAATATTATTAAAAAATCAAGCTTATAGTTACAAGATTGTATTTATCAATAAATAAAAGCAAGATTGACACCAGAATTCATGGATAACTATTTTTGTTTTTGCGCCGATTTTCTGTGAACTGAATTATTTTTTGTACGGTTTTTCTGCATACCATACTCAAAATAACTCTAATTTTCAGGAATAATGTATGAAGATCATAGTGACTTACCATTATATTCCAATGTCCATATTTCTTTCGTTTAAAATAAGATAAAAATCATGATTTCAGTTTTTATAGATCGTTCTAAAAATAAAATCAGAAAAGTGTCTTGGGTTCCCTGTGTATGACGTCACTATACTCAATCTTTCTCCTCGCAGGCATAGAACGCCTTGCGCATTTTGACAACAACACCCAAAAGTTTATTCATACCGAAGGATTCGGTGGCTGATCTTTCCCTTTTGGTAAACCTTTATTCAAATCCTATAGCCATCAATGCTTCACTGATTTTGCAGCAAGGGATGGAGGTGCAGATTTAGCTGAAAGACTGAAAAGTATTGGTTTTTAGCGGTTAGGGCTCCAAGTGGTAAGTCAGTCAGTCAACTCTTCAATACTCACTTCACTTTCAACTCGTGGTCTTAGGTGGCTTCTTGTAAAATCCATATTTGTTGTTTTATCATAGTTTTATCGTTGAGGGTGAGTGTTTTGAATCATTAGTTGGTATTAAAGTTCGCCATTTTTGAAGACTCCTTGTGATAGGACGCGATTTAAAGTTAGTAGAACTCGTGCCCAAAATTTGTTGTAACAGAGTGAAGTGTCATACAGTACTGTATCTACACAAGGAAACCTACACAAGTCGTAAACTTTTATAACCTGTATTAAGACAGTTCATGTGAGCACAACCTTCTTTATTTACTAGTTTATTCGTGTAGTCAGAGGAAAGAAAAGAAGACTGCTTGTAGGAGTACTACTTCATGGAGAGGGGAAAGTTACTCGAAATGCAGCCTACAAACCCAGCAGAACAGAGAGCAACTACTCCATCATTGAGCAACCACGATGATGATGAGTTAGAAGATGATTTTGATCGACAGTTTTGGGTTGAGGTATGAATAGTGTGTCTAAATTAATTTGTATTATTCAAAACCTACTTGATTCACTCAAAAATAGTAAAATTTCTTATTTTGAGGTAAAATAAGAAATTTGACTATAGTTTTGAGAAAATCAAGTTTTAGGGTGCAAATGTTGAAGAATAAGATGTGCTTGATTTCTTTGAGTTTACTGAGACTAAATATAATCAGCCTCAGTCAACCACTAAGGATATACGAAAAAGAATTTATTTATCTTTCTATCTAAAAGTTTTCATAGTATTTCATAGTACTTTTGCTTAATAAAAACCCCATTACTTTCTATAGGTGCGGACCATTTTTAATGCTGAGGAAGAGCTTTCTTGGTCAACGGCTATGGACAAGGTGCGGGTAAAAAGACTTGTAGACAAATACAAGGCTAATGGCTCCAAACCTGGGGAGGACCCTTTGCTTCTGCTCATAAAACAATGGCCAAAGGCAAAGAAATTCCAAGGAAAGGCTGAGCTTGTTGAACCACAGGTAAAAAATAGCACACAGAAAAAAAGTTGAACTTAATTTATTTTTTATTAAATTACTATATTATCATTATTATCATCATCATCATCATCATCATCATCACCACCATCATCATTATCATCATCACCATCATTATTATGATCATCATCACCAAAGGGCCAAAGGAGATGGGCAATATGCATAAGACATTTCAAACCTAATTAAAAAAAATATTTGTGAGGTTCATCTTAAGATTTATTTATAAAATGCTATTTGAAATATAAACAAGAACTTGTTCTTTTCCAGATTCACAGGTTTGCTGAAATCCTTCTCGAAGATAAAGAAGACATGAACAAAGACAATAGATATGAAACATTCAGGGACCAATCAGAAGAAGATGAAAAGACCCTGCTTCACTATGCAGCAGAACAAAATTTTTACCATATTGCTCGCACTCTCATAAGGTTCTGCCCTGGACTTCTTGCACTTAAAACTGAAGCTGCTTTGACACCGGTGAAGAAGAGAGCACTCCTACCTGTGGAGGTTGCACTGAATAAAGACAATGATGAAGCTGCGGCAGTTATGCTGCGGCATATGAGCCATGAAAGGTACAAAGTCTTTTAGAATTTATTTACTAGTAACTTCTGCTATTAACCCTTTGACTCCTGGAGGTTTTTGAGGTTTTTCAGTGTTTTTCTGGACCTAAACGTTCTCCAAGCCCTAGCAAGACCATATTTGGAGTTTTGATTGACACTGTCAGTGTTTTATGTAAATGAGGGATGACGTTTACTGGCTGCATAATTAGTTCCCGCTTGAAGCCGTTATTCTTGGAATTCTGCTGCCTTGTTTTCACTATTTTCGAAAACCAGAGATTTTGAGAGCCATTTTGTTCATCTATGGAGTGCTGGAGGGCATCATTAAGCCCTAAGACAGCTTAAATCAGCATGATCTCGAAGAACTGAGAGTATGCAAGGGATTTTAGCGTCAAAAGTTCGTAGATCATGTACATTCGTACGAGTTAGAATTTTTGGCGCGATTATCCTATGAGCTCTGAAATGATGAACAGCCAGGACCTACCGAGGCATTTTATTTAATATTTGGCTTGTGGAGAATAGTCTGAAGCTGATATTTGGGCAGTAGGACCTAGTGGCTCGACACTTATAAAAAATTCTTGAAATTTGGGGGCGAACAACTGTCCTGTTGAAAAAATCGCACTTTTCCCAGAATGCATTGCGAAAGAGAGTAGTGAAAATCGATAAGCGATGAAATGGGTCAAAGAAAAGGGATGTCGCTCGCCGTGTGGAAGGAATTGATGAAAAAAAAAGCACTAAAAGCCAAGTACTAGGTCCAAACTATCCTGTGTAAGAGTATTGTTTGAGTAGAAATAAAAATTGCATGAAAAAAAATGTGATGAAAAAGCGTGATTTTTGGCTTTGGGAAATGACGTCAAAAACAGTGGTTTTTGGTTTTCCAAAAATGTTTAAAGTTTTTTTCGTTATAATTTTGGACATTTGTGCAGGTTTTTTGATTTTAAAAGTTGTTCTGTTTGCTAGTTAAAATTTTAGACTGGTATTTAGGTCAACTTGATCAAAATTGTTGAAGCTGAAATTTTTCATTTAAGGTGCGTTTTTTACGGGCGGTTTCGGGCGCCGTAGGAGTGAAAGGGTTAATGATGATCATAATACTGCTCAGGGGCATATCCAGGGAGAGGGCCAATCATGTTGGTAGTTCTACTCAGCGGCTGTATCAAAGAAATCCATGTAGAAATGCTGTAGAAAACTAAACACATAAGAAGTCATTTGAAGCAGGGGTGCATTGATTTGTTTGTCCCTGTTTTTGGTTTTCCTCACCCCCTGGCAAAATCCTGGCTACGCTCCTGCTACTGTAGCAGAAATTACGAAGCTTTATAAACTTTGTACTTCTAAATGTTCATTTAAGCTCTACAATTTACTTAAGACTTAGATACAGGCTGTATATCCTTTTCATTGTTGTTTTTGGTGTATAGAGGCTTTGCACCATCACCTGATGGCAGCCATGACAGGAGGCACAACAATAGAGTCTCTTTCCCCAGGGAAACTGAATTATTTCTCATATAAATCATATTGGACCAGATTCAACTTTTCCTGCCTCCTGTCATGGCTGTCATCACGTGATGGTGCAAAGCCTCTATAGACTCAGTGTGCCAAAGTTATAATGCATTTTTTGACGTTTTAATTAAAGGGTTCAGGATATGTTTTCTTGGAGGCCAGATCCAGAGCTCCAATCACCAAGGCCAGCTCAATTGAGTTTCCAACAGATCTTGAAAAATCCTAAAATGAAGGTACTGCAGTTACTGCTCAGGTCTTTTGAGTTAGATTGTACAGTATGTGATTGATTGTCATCCTTGAAAACAGTTGTCAAGTTTGAGTTGAAAAATTACTTTTACAAAATATTTTGGAAGCTGCAAGCTGCAGAGCACTAAGATAATGTACTGTACAAGATAGAAAATTCTTGTGTTCTACATCTCCAAGTGCCAGTGTATTTAAATAAAATAAATAAAAATAAATGGGATTTAACAGTAGCATTCCTACAGAGTGGCATTTCATCCACTGAATCCCATTTGGAATTTAGAAGTTGATTTAGAGGTAGCGGAGGGAGGAAAACCAGAGAACCTGAAAAAACCTTTTGAAGCATAGGAGAGAACCAACAAGCAACTTTACTCACATACATGTATGACACCAAGTTCGGGAATTGAACCCAGGGGTCATCTTGGTGAGAGGCGAGCACTCTCACCACTATACTACCCTTGCTTCCCATATTTATAGGTATAGACACACGAATGATTTTATATTCTTACCTAAATATCAATTTGAAAGCAACATGACATGATGCACAAAGTCCTGGAAGGAATTTTGTTAAACAGTCTATCAATCATGTGCAGCCCTGTCTTGCTTAAATTATTATAAAAGGAACACACCATGGTTTTCAATATCCTTGAAGCAAAAATTTTATTGTGTAAAACAGTGTATTGTAATTTTTAAATGTGTGTCCAGATTAACCTTTACCATCTTAATATATTAATCCATAGAAAGCGACAGTAGCCATTCTTGACTGTATGGTCAACCCACACTGGCCCTACCTCCCCGATAAAAAGAGTGACTACTTGTCAACAGAAGAACAAGATGTCATAGAAGGTGCTTGGGCCACTGTCCCAGAAGATCCTTTGGAGTATCATTTCTTTTTCCATGTGCTGGACTGTGATGATGGAGGTAGACCCCCAAAGATAAAGGACCAAGCCACAAATAAGTCCATAAATAATCCCTTCTTCAACAGGAAATCACCATCTTGCTTGAGCATTATTGCCAACAGTGATAACATAGTAAGTTAGTTAAAAAAGATCAGTTCTCAAAATAATGACTAATTGATGGACAATGTCTGGCCAAAATTTGCACCTGCTTACACATCCAGCAAGGCAAGGCAAAGATTTGACCAGATAAGTTCCAATTCAAGCCAGACATTGCTGTTATTTCATGCCCTGCATACCAAATACCCATTTTAGTCTATGTTTCATGAGAATTATTCAAGATTGAAGAAATACATATTGTTGCAGAACTATAGATTCACTTTAACTGAAGCATTTTTTAGGATGCAGTTCAACATCCTGTGGTCCGAATGCTTATTCGAGCAAAATGGCAAGCCTTTGGGAAGAGATTGTTAAGGTAGGTACATACTGTAGATCTATGCAACAGTACGTAGTGTTCTGTTAATTTAGACCAGAAGCTATCTTGTTTGTTGAACCAAGAAAAGGATGTAAAATAAAGCTTAATAACCAGCTGTACGAAAAACTAAGCGCGAAAAGGATTGTAATTGTAATTGTAGCCATATATTTTGCAGAATTTGAGAAGATTGGGATTGTAAATAAAGAGATTATGGCAAATATTTGCTTTAAATTTTTATACATCACATACTTCAATTTTTTTCTTTCTAAATTCTTTGTGGAAATCCATATATTGGGAAGAGACTGGAAGCTACAGTAGGGCCACTTGTCTAAGCATTGAAGCATGTTGTGATTGGTCAGTTTGTGCATACACCAGACACCTAAAAAAGCTTGTTTAACACAGATATTTTAATATTTTTCAACAGCCTGCAAGCATTTATCTACATGTTTTTTCTTCTTGTGCTGTCATTTTCTCTTATTTATGGCTCAACACGAAAGAACCCCAATGATTACTCAGAAGGTGCTGATAAGTTTCGGGCTGTTTGTGAACTCCTGATGCTCTTGATGCTGTTCTTCTACATCTTTGAGGAAGTCAATCAGATTGCAAGGTATCACTGCTCATACTTTTTTAATTTTTGATTGTCATGGTTGATTTGGCAATAATATACTATGTACATTGTATGTACATGTATATTGCATTTTTTCCTTATTTCTACTTAATTACATGGAAAATCCAGAAATCAAACCTGAGACCTCAGAGGTGAGAGGAAAGTGCCCTACCACTATTCTACCCTTAAATGCCTATACCACAGTACAAGGCAGCACAAAGCACCACACCACATCCAACCGCACTGGAGACAAGGTGCTCCAAAGAGCTGCCAAAGCATTTATTGTCATTATTAAAGCACACTACACTACACCACATGTACACCCAACCACACTTAATACAAAACACTTCACAGAGCCACAGCACACTACACCACACGACACCACACCATACCACACCACACCACACCACACTGAAGACAAAACACTCTACAAAGCCACAGCACTGTACGTCACAAGACAAGACACCACACCACACCCAACAACACTGAAAAATGCACTCAATACCACACTACCTAATTTCTCTATTCCATATTATTTATTAACATGTTTATATATTTCACTTTAAGGGAACAGGACAGCTACATGAAAGACAAATACAATGTCCTTGACTGGCTTGGTATGCTGTTAATACTAGCCATTGTCCCTTTACGTGCTATTAACCATGACTCACAGTGGAGTGTGGCTTCCATTGGCTATCTCATCAACTGCTTCAGAATTTTCAAATTTTCTTGTATCACAAAGTAAGTGCTTATGTAACTGTGTCCTTCATGACATAAACTACGGTGTAGCTTGATATTAAGCAAACTTGGTTGGTGAACTAAATATGAAAATTCCCTAAAAAGTCATTTCAGTTATCTAGATTTGTTGTCAAAACAAAAAATAAACAAAAACTGCATGGAAGACATTTGAGAGAAATTTTCTTTTCTTTATTTTGAGCGAAAGCTGTTATGTGTGATGTGTGCCACTAAATTATGTTATTTTTATGAATACTAATTCTCATAAGAATGAAATTACATGTACATATTTTTTGTCCTCCAAATTGAACTTCTTTGGGCTGGGGATATGTTGCAAGGATTCTATAAGGGATGTCTGGTTGGCAAGTTACAGTAAATACAACAAATCGAAATATGGCGACCAATTTGAATAACAGTTATAGTTACAATAGTTACTATTGTTCTGGACTAACTAGCTTCGTGCTCACATGGAAACATAAAAGTGTTGTTACATGTATGAGAGACTAGTCAGTCCAGAACAATAGTTATTTAAATTGGTCAACCAAAATAAATTATGTCATTACTGTCACTTATATTTCAAGATATGAAACACTGTTTCTTAGGGTTCAATAATCATTTTATTTTTGTTTTATTTCCAGAACAACTGGCCTATACACAAAAACATTAGCACGTATCATCAAGAATGACCTTTCCCGTTTCTTTGTTACATTTGCTGTCATTTTCTTTTCTTTCTGTGGTGCTCTGTTCCTCTCCTTGAGGTCAACACATAGCCAGACACTTCTGGGGTAAGATCACATCAATCCTTTGTAAGCTGGCATGCATTTATAACTGTAGAAATAACAAGATATACATGTATTACCCAAAGCAAAACAGCTCCTTCTTGATTTTCCTTAGACAATAAAGATCCAGCCATGAGCACTATACCATTGTGCTAGCATTTCTGCAGTGCTTGAAATAATGTTGGGTCAGACTCTTGTCCTGTTTTTATAGCTTGACCATGTACCCTGTTACTGGCTCAACTTTACTGGTCAAAATGACCGGCAAGGCAAAGACTTGACCAGACATTAGTTCTAATTCTGGCTGGACATGTCTGGTGTTATTTCAAGCCCTGTTTCTGCCTGCTATTGTAACACTAATTTTTATTCAGATGCTCTAAGAAAAGACCCCATGTTTTCTTATGTCATTTTCTATTTAAACAGAGGCTTTGAAAAAGTACTTTTGGGAGGAATGAGAGTGTTGACTGAATCACAACCAATGGCTGAAGAATACAAAGACTTCAAGTATGTTATGGTTTTGAGTATAATTTTGTTTCTTCTCCGTTAATTTCATTACTATAGAATCCCAAGCTTTCGGGTCTTTGACCCATCATCAGGGGGAGTGACAAAATTAACCATTCGAGCTACACAAAATTCAAGATAACAACCAACGGGTAACTATGGAAGCACATGCAGAATTTATAAAAATCAAATTATCATGAATTTTGCGTAGCTTGAATGGTTAATTTTGTCACTCCCCCTGACGCTGGGTCAATGACCCAAAAGCTTTGGATTTTATAGCAATAAAGCGTAGGAGAAACAAAATTATACTCAAAATCAATGAAACCTATGCACAACACTGTATTGAAATATGTGATGGTTATCTATATACCCAATACAACACGGCTTCTCTATGTTACTAAGTAACTTACAGTAAATCTCATTCAATTCCCATTTCCCACTTTGTTATTCATCCTAACTTTACTAGTTTATTGGGTACGTTTAGTTTTTGTTCCCAAATTGCCATCCCATTTACCTCGTTCATTTCCCTTGCATTCATTTCCTACTTGGTTACTCATCCTAATTTTACTCATTAATGGGTACATTTAGTTTTGTTCCCAAAATGCCATCCCATTTATCTCATTCAGTTTCTGTGCATTCATTTCCCATCTACCATCCTGTCCATCTCATTCATTTATCTTCCTTTATTCCATCATTTCAAAACCGGCACTGCATTAATTCCCTTTCATTCATTTTCCACTTGGTTATCCACTGCAATGTTACTAGTTTCTTGGGTACAGCTAGTTTTTGTTCCCATATAGTCACCTATTCTTCCTTCTCATTCATCTCATTCAATTCCCTTTCATTCACTTTCCACTTGGTTATCCACTGTAATGTTACTAGTTTCTTGGATACAACTAGTTTTTGTTCCAATATAATCACTTCCTTTTCCATCCCATTCATCTCATTCAATTCCCTTGCATTCATCCAGTTGGCTTTCTATTGTTCTCCTGTTGGTCTACATGGGCACAGTTATTGTTGTCCTCCTCAACATCCTCATCGCTCAGTTGAGTACTACCTATGCTCAGGCTAAAAATGTAGCCAAACTGGAATACGATGTGGATCGCATGCTCCTCCTGACGCGAATGGAAAACTATCCTTTTCTGGTAAGTAAAAATACCACTGATAAGATCAAGTTGAGCAAATTTTTCACTCACAGTTTATGCACATTTGTTATTTCAGTGGAAGGTTATTGTTGTATTAAGGACCGTTATCAGAGGAGGGGGAAGAGGGTATCGATGAGAAAATATATAAAAATACATTTTTTGTCAAAAACCCATTAGTATTTTCATTTTTTTTTTCGGGACCCATTTTGAGGGCTCTGTGAGATATAGAATTTTTTTCAAGACCCCACTTTTCAGGGTCACTAAAATTTCAAAGCCTCCCATTTTCTCACCGGTACTGCCCCCTTCAATAAATAATGAATGGTCCCTTATTTTAGTATAGCCCCCTTCACAGTTCCCTGCGCCATCTTGAAAGGTACCCGTGCCTCTCCATCGAAGCGAGACATGAGGTGACCGTGCTATGATAGAGACTTTTTTCAACACCTTGGACAGTTATTCACACATGTCTCTATCATTGCAAGCTCACCGTTCGTCTCGCTTCGATGCAACGACGTGGCTACCTTTGAACTGTGAAGGGAGCTATTGTTATTTAGTCGTTGACATATACGTTTTAACATCAATACCTGTAGAATCTACGAATGAGACGTTACAAGGAAGGCGACTGGATCAGTGAATTAAGTCTAGCAAAAGGTAAAAACCTGTCCATCCATCCATCCATCCATCCATCCATCCATCCATCCATCCATCCATCCATCCATCCATCCATCCATCCATCCATCCATCCATCCATCCATCCATCCATCCATCCATCCATCCATCCATCCATCCATCCATCCATCCATCCATCCATCCATCCATCCATCCATCCATCCATCCATCCATCCATCCATCCATCCATCCATCCATCCATCCATCCATCCATCCATCCATCCATCCATCCATCCATCCATCCATCCATCCATCCATCCATCCATCCATCCATCCATCCATCCATCCATCCATCCATCTATCCATCCACCCATCCATCCATTTTATGTTTTTTTATCATTCTTTTCATGTTTATTTTATCCCTTTATTTTCCATATTTCTTCTATTAATTTTCGTGATATATTCCATCCATCCATACCGATTCCATCCATCCATCCTCTTCCATCTAATCTAATATCAGTGCTATCAGGGTTTTTTCCTTTTCCCTTTCACATTAATTGATTGACAGCTGATCGTTCTATTTCAATTTACAGAACTGTTGGAATTAACTGAGGAGCGCCATGCACTCGAGACAATCGAACAAAAACTCACGTTACTACGCGACTTGATGAGAAAGATGATCAAGACCATGAAACCCGTGGCAACCAAGGACAGATAAATATAAACACAACTATCACTAGCTACCAGGACAGCTCGTTTCAACTCTACCAAGGAAGACTGAAACCTAAAAATTAAGACTTTCGGTTGCATGCGGGTAGGGTACGTCATTGGTGATAGGTACACATCTAGGGACACCAAGATCAAAAGAGTTAGCCTTAACAGTATGGTCACCCAACCTTCACGTAAAAAGACTGTAGGTAGTTTATGGCGTTATGGAAGGCGCCGTTTGTTTACTCATTAGGAATACTTGGTTAGACTGGAAAAAGTAGTAAGACTATAAGAAACTCCGCAACACATATTTGTGTGGTCGATTTATGTGCCTATATCGTTTTCAGTAATATTTAATCGCCTGCCATATAACAGGATTTTACTATAATTTTAAGTGAAAATAAGTAGTTTTTAATGAAGCATTTTATGTGTACTTCGAATATTTTTTATCAATGACAACTTTTTTTAACAGTTCCTACGTTAGTTCATTAAGTTAGTAACCTATATTTATCATAATCATTTCATTATCATTGAAACTTTTACAAAACTACTTTTCATTTTGGAACCGGAAGTTGTTTTTCGTACGAAAGACGTCACTGAAAAGCTCTATGAAAAATGATCATATGAAGCAGAGTTTGAGCTTTATTTATTCCAATGGAAGTAAAGAAAGACAACTGACTCAAACATGTGAGACTCAAACGCTATTTTATTTTCTTCACAGAATTACAAAAACAAAAGCTCAAATACAAAACGAAAACAACACAACAATATCTACTGGTTTTTTTTTTCGATTTTGAAACTAAAATTATCATGAAGCTACTAGTTGCTATTTTTTAAGGTAATAGAGTAATAAATTAATAAATTTAATACTGAGAAAAAACTGACGTTCTAGGACTACATTTTACTAGTGATATTTTAAACCTATGCGGTTTTGTTTTGCCTCGTCGTCTCAGTTTAGTGGTCACGAAGTTTCATTGACATTTAGGCGGGAAAATAGACGCGTGTGCGCGCGTCACACCAGACTAACACTATTAGGCTATTAGACAGCCAACGTGCATTCTAATCTAGCAAGTATAAATATCCCTCGAGTTCTAGTTTGCCTCACACTCGTTAGGACCAAAAGATTCGTACACTTGGGTAGGTCCTCTGACCTCTCTTCCCATTGGGTATAATGAAACTAACCTTCTTGAATTTTAGGGGGTGGGGTTGATTTGTTAGGAATGACCTCTGCATCAAAATACTGGCTAAGTACCCTCATAGAATGCACATTGAAGAATGTACCTTGTTTGGAAAGTTCAGGAAAAGGCCTTTCCTAAAGAATTTACCCATGTGCAGTTCCCATTTGACATTTCAGAAACTCTGAATTTTTTTATAATTAATAATTAATTGATAATTATTGATTATTAATTTATCAATAATTCATTATTAATCTTTTAATAGTTAAAACAATTAAACTACTTGAAGAGGTTCCTTTATCTTGATGGTTTCTTTTAGGTGATAATTCTTTACTTCCTCAAGAATACGCACTTTGCTTTTGTCATTCTTCTCAATCTGTCCAAATGCAAACTGTTCCCACATTTCCTCCATCGTGCAGCCAAGTCGATTGTAACATTCATCATTCATTGCTTCGGAGCAGTTCTTCTTCTGGTACTTCAAGGCGTCAAGGAGGGCTTCTTTACCATCTTCTGTGAGTCCTTGGAGAATGCTTTCGATGTTGAAAATATGCTCGCCAATGGTGCTCGTTTTGTTCGCATTTTGTAGAGCTTCTTTCCATCCACTTTGAGTCACATTTGCTAGGTAGCAGAAAAACTTGCCAATCATGTTTCCCTGTTTTTCGTGCTCTGGTAACGTCTCTGCCAGTTCACGAATTTTCTGAGTATTTCCTGTTGAGTCTTCCATGTTTTTTTACCGTGGTTTATACCTCTTTCCTCCAGCACGACGTGCAAGGAAATAACTTATTCCAGCCGTGATCAAACGATAAATGCTGAGTTGCAGTATTGATACCTAAACCTTCACTTTCAAAATGCCATTCAGGTCAACATAAATAACCCTAATTCTTGGAAAAGTCCTGTATAGTGGTTGATACGCATGCGTGAGCCGGTTTGACACCTTGGTTAAGGACTTCAAGGAAAAATTCTTCAAGTAATTCAATATGGACATCAAAATCTTACCGAATCATATTTCATTTTCTACGATAATGTTCTATTTTGGGTTTATTTCCCATTTAATGTTTGCATATCAAATGAATGTATTTATGTTCGACCATAATGCATTTTGGTCATGTTGCTCTCATCCCCAGTCCTCTTTGTTTTACTCTGACAAACCTTTTCGGGCATAGGTTGAACAACTCAATATTATTTAAAAAAAGTAAATAAAGACAAAAAAATTAAACAAAGCGTTTGATGAAATTGTGTATAATTAATTGAGTGGGGAATTCCCCTCCAAACCAATTCGTGTGTTCATGTTCAAACCTGTTCTGACAACACGATAGGACATCCTGCTTCACTTGGCAAATATTCAAAAGAAGCCAAAATCTAAATAATAATATTGAATATAGCTTTTAAAAGGAAACCATGTCGAGACGTAATGCATAATGAATTCTCAAAAATATTCTATATATACTGCGTGGAAATTTGAGAGGGGGAGGGGTGGTTGTGGTGGATCAGGCCAAAGAACCATTATTAATGGCTGACATACTTTGCTGCACGGACAGTGAAAAATCTGATACTATTACCTTTTTTCTGGGGGGGGGGGGGGGGAGAGGAGGGGAAGTCAAACAACGTAACCCACCCTTCCTCACTCTCGTACAAAATTCAAGCAGAAACATTAAAGTTTATTCATGTAATCGATAGAGTGGTATAATGATATGAACGTTAGTCATAGGTATACCCTTTACAAATCTGTACGTGAAGAAATTGAATTTTCTCGACATGGGAATTTTCCCTACCAAACATTTTTCAAGAAATTTGATTCATGTTCAGACTTGTTTCTTTGGGTCACTGGCGAAGCTTCATGCTCAATGAATATGTAAATATCTTGAAAACCAAGGTCAGTAACACAAAAGTTATTTCTATAAATAATTTAGATAATGTTTGAAGTTCCAAAACAATATATTATTTTAAACATAATACGTGTACTACAACCCTGATGATGGCCAAGATGGCCGAAAGCTTGGTTTAAGAAATAAAAAATTTCGCAGAAGACACATAGTCAAATAATAACTTCATGCCTGCGTGCAAACAAATATTGAATATATAACTCGTTTATAAACCGAAACTCAAACACCACGAGACAAGTTTCATTCTTATTTACTTCAAGCGAAAGTTATTTTCGACAGGGAAAGCTGCATTAATTTGAAGGACAGTAAATTGCCAAAGTCATTGACTATGGTCCCTTAAGGCGTTCATATGCATATAGACACTGATACTTTAGAAGAAACAGTTAGAGCAAAACCAAATATTTTTCGAGCACTCTGGTCGGTAAAACATCTTCAAACGAAAATTTAGCAAAGGTGACAATAGGAAGACAAAGTGTTCCTACGAACATCTTTTGTTCATCTTGCTTTATATGGTGTTCCAAGAACTTTATATAGTGTTTCCAAGAACTGGCTGGCTGTACACGTGACTCACGGCTGTACACGTGATCCCGGCGAGGGACATAATAAGCCCAGTTACGAGGAATGACGAGCTAATACGGGCCTATGTATGAAATCATTATTAAACTGATATGCATGATCAAACTGCCAATATGAAATTAGAGAAAACTTACAGTCTTTGAAATATTGTCCTGATTTTGATTCTCGGGAAACATTCATTTAATTTATATAACTCCAAAGGGAAAATTAATTTTATTTTGAGAATAATTTCATTCAGGTGAAAGAAATGCTGTTTCGTTTCTTTGATAAAGAAAAGAGTTTCAAAAGAATTTCATGTAAATATTTTGAGACTGTTACTCATAGCAACGGCCAGCCCAAAACGGTGCATTCCCGGATGACTCATTAATGGTAATAAAATATAATCTAATAAATATTGTTCGTCTAAAAGTGCTTATGAGCATTTATTTCTTAGAATCAGCAAACAATTGCGTCAATGATGAATTTAGAAATCAAGGAAACTGCCTATAAAAAACAAGAGCAATTTTTAGTGCGTCATAAGCAGTTGGGAAGTTATTCTTCTGCAGAGATCTCTTCACTAGAAGTTATTCCAAGTCATTAAATACAGAGGATCATTATTGTTTCATTATTAAAAGTAAGATATTTTACTCGCAATCGATTTTTCTCTATCTTACCTGCTCTATTTTAACTTTTTACTTGCAATATTACATTTTTTGGCGCTTTTTCTTTGCCCCGTTTTGTTGCAGTTTCGGTCCGCTCCCAATCGATCTTTCGATCTAAACTTGTTTCCGCAGTGATTCGATATTTTCACATCGTAAAACGGCAGTTGGAATTCAATCCATACTTTATTTTAAAAGTATTTTAGACAATCAGAGTATTTTATATTAATTTCCCTTTATCGTTCCATAGTTTTTGCTCATCAAAAGTACTTGAAAATATACTGTAGTTTTGAACTTCGTTGTCGCTGGACAGCCATCTTGATTCAATGCTACAGGCCCGATCAAAGTTTTCGTGTTTGGGTTGCACAATATATACCTAGAAAAGGGCGTTTTTCAAAATATTAAGCTTTTAACTTTGATAAACCTCAGCTGCTTTTTATTATCGTTTAATAATGTAAATCTTTTCGTTTATCGCTTCACATAACAATAGTGCGACATAAGCACATTCTTGTGCGGATTCGTGAATCAGCATAATATTCGAATTCATCCTTTTTTTAGCCGAAACGCTGAAGTTTTTTTGAAATTAGAAAATCGAGAAATAAAAAACAAGTGAGGTTTTAGTGGGGTTTCATGAATTTGATATAAATTGAATAATATATGAACTGAATATTTTTTTTTTCTTAACCAGTTACAAAACAAAAGTAGAATTGACTCGACGTCAGCACTAATGATGCAATGTATTTTCCGGTTTATAACATTTCTTGTTCGCTTGTTCGCTTGTTCGCTTGTTCGCTTGTTCGCTTGTTCGCTTGTTCGCTTGTTCGCTTGTTCGCTTGTTCGCTTGTTCGCTTGTTCGCTTGTTCGCTTGTTCGCTTGTTCGCTTGTTCGCTTGTTCGCTTGTTCGCTTGTTCGCTTGTTCGCTTGTTCGCTTGTTCGCTTGTTCGCTTGTTCGCTTGTTCGCTTGTTCGCTTGTTCGCTTGTTCGCTTGTTCGCTTGTTCGCTTGTTCGCTTGTTCGCTTGTTCGCTTGTTCGCTTGTTCGCTTGTTCGCTTGTTCGCTTGTTCGCTTGTTCGCTTGTTCGCTTGTTCGCTTGTTCGCTTGTTCGCTTGTTCGCTTGTTCGCTTGTTCGCTTGTTCGCTTGTTCGATAAATTAAGGTGGAGTAATACAGACAACAAAAAATCGCCTCAAAAATCGCTAATAACGGGCATTTGCCGAGTCAGTAGGCCTAGCTCTAAATTCGAGATTGACTCATAAAACTATATAAAATTATATATATCAAAAAGAAACATCAATTTACAATTATTTAATTATTTTTTTATTTATCTTCCCCACAGCATGGGTAATTGCGGCTCCGGATCCCAGAAAAGCGCCAAAAAGGATTCCCGAAAACACCTTTGTATTTTGTACAATGGGAGCGACAAGCTTCAGAGAAAGAATGCCAGGTCCTTTCGAGACGCGCTCCAGGCCGGTCCAGGTGGCAAAAACATGGTGATAAATTTCGTTGATGTGAATGAAGAGCGTTTCGATGGCTTGGAATGGTTGTCCCAAATCAAACATGTTCTGGTTGTATGCGTTGACCAGGCTGGTAACGACTCAATCAAAGGAGCTTTAGATAAAGATGGAATCAAAAACGGTGGCCCACAAGACACTATGCATGCCAAGGTCCTCTCAGTTTCGTTTGGTACTGACCCTCCGCAGAGCATCATGGGAGATCTCCTTCAAAGGATTCGAGTCGATATGCAACGAGATTTCTGTTTCAAGTTTCAGAGACTGGATGGAATCGATGCAAATGACTTCGATAGCTCGGATGTGATGAGAGAATTGCGCACAACCATTATTTCAGCCATGAAAGATGAGAACTAGAATTTGAAACTGAGTGAATGAACTGATTCGGTAGCTAGAACAATTTCATTTCAGTTTAGAAATGTCACAGAACTTGTATGACTGAGAGGATGTCTCGTTATTGACCAGTGAAACAAGGACTGTATTTATGTCGAGACATTCTCTAAGTTTATTTCAATAGATCTTGCTTCAGTGCGAGGATGCATGCCTGTGTACTTAAGTACGCCTGTTAAAACTATTACATGACAGTATTCAAGCATTCTATTGGTTGTTATACGTATGAGATACTACAAAAATTAACAAAAACAAAGGAAGACGAAAAAGGTGCAAAATATATTTTATAAAATTCTTTAAATAAATTGTCAAAACAACCTTTATATTTGCACTCAATAAACACTTATTTTTCACGTAATCACTTGGTGCTATATTCAATATCGGGACAATGATAGCTACCGCTGAATAGCAAGCCATACAGGCTCAATGAATTACGTCATTTATCTGTTCTACATAAGTGAGCATCGCCTGGCAACCTACTTTGACTGACATGTCAAACATTGACAGAGCACACCCATGAAATACCTATCAAGTAGCAGCATTCAAAAGCATTTTGGCGATTCGTAGGTGTACGTTTTCTCTCTAACAAACTTGAGCTAAGTTAAGTGACTGGTATTATAATTCTCCAATAAAGGTAAGAGAAAAGAAACTTCTTGAAGTTCTAGCCATTGATGTCTAGTATCAATATACAATTTGCCTATTAAAAACACTTAAATCGGCATTTAAACTTAGCTTATCGAAGCTAAATTGGCCTCAATAGAAATGCGAAACATCATCTTAGATAAGAATGGCAAATATAGCCGAGCAATTCACGACATTTACTTAAATAGTCGCCAATAGAAAAGTAAATTTCATAGCTTTGATATTTTGATCGAAAAACTAGTCCAACATCTTTGAATTATCGATCATTCTAGTCCGGCTTCGTTCGATGACAATCATTCAGGAATTTTAACAATTTATCCAATGAACTACGTATATATTGTCGTAGAGGGGTCATTAGAACCGCAAAGTTGCGCTAGTTCCAGTAAGAAAATAAAATGTAAACTGACACAGCCATTTTTCTAGCTGGTTTTTTAAACTTAAATTATCACTAATCAAGCAATTTTGGTGTCGTATGGATTCCCTCTCAAGCTTCACGCTTCGTGGCTTTTGATGTCCGTAGGAGGTGAGGCGTTATGAATGAATCTATTGACCCCCCTCAAAGCAGCTAGCGTGGGCAGTTTCTCTATCTATACTGTAAGTCGAACCATTTTTAAGTTCATGAAATTCAAACGCGCAGACTCTAATTGGTTTCTTTTATTACTAAGAACTGAATTAACCTTAAATAATAAATAACTTATGATCTATAGCTATATTCTTAATTTTTAAAAATGTAAAAAAGGCGTTTTAGAAAACAATGCTTTATTACAGCGCATAGCCTGTCGCCGGATAACCGCTGACTGAAAAGTGCATGCGCGCAGACTCTGTTTGGTTTTATTATACAAAGAACTGAATCAATTTTCTTATGATACACGAATTTGCATATTCTTAACGGAAAAAAGGGGTTAAATTCTTAAAATCAAAAAACACACACACAATACTCATTATAGCGGATAGTGTCACATCAAGGTTTATTCGCGGAGATATAACCGCTGACTGAGTTACAGGACTGCAGCAAAAAAATTTGAAATTTTCTGAAATTTTGAATTGATCATTTGATTTTTTATTTTTATTTCATATTTCTTATTTAATTTTTGATATTTCCATTTTCAATGTTCTGCCGGAAATATCTCAGTCATAAATTAAGTTATTTAACAATTAGTCCTCGAGTCCGAATGGTCTACGAGTCAATAGCCGGCATGAGGCCGAAGGCGGAATGGGCTATTGACTCGTAGGCCATGAGGGCGAGAGGTCTAATTGTTTTAGTAAAAACCTACTAATCGGTCCAAAAGAAGGATGCAAAAAGTTTTGGATTTTGCTTTAAATATATTTTTTTTGGTTTTCAAAACCGGCGCTTTTCGCTACTAGAGGTCTATCATTAATAGACCCCTAGTAGCTCAGCCAATCACAGGGCTCGATTGGTGATAGACCATTAGTAGGTTTTTTCTAAGTTAAGTTATATCTGGTATACCAAAGTTTCTTGACTGACTTCTAGCACTGTTGCAGTGCACGTGGTTTGCAATGTTTTCTTGTCTTCTTGTCTTTTTCTCTTTCTTTTTTCCTTTAGTTTCGGAATTCCTTTCTTTTCTTTCTTTTAATTTATCGTTCTTCTAAAAGAACTTCAATTTTTTCAGCAGACAGCTATACCTTAATTGTTAATATCATGTTGATGAATTGTTATCGTTTAATCGGAAGGATTAACCACTAACTATCTCAATCGTATTACTTCCCCTACTATTGTAAACCGTCTATCGAATCACTCGAATCAAAACCAACTCGATATTTCTGGAAAGGGACAAAATATCAGTCTCATCATATATTTTATTTGAACAACCATATTTTTCCATAATTCAATTTTTATACTTTGGCATCTCTAGAATCTTGTGAAACTCACTCGCCAGTCACGTGAAAACAAAAATCAAACTTGGGCTTCCTGGGTTTATTTTAATTTTTATCATCAGTTCAAACAGGTTCAAAGTGCAAGTGATTCACCGTTCGTACCTGGTTCGTACCGGAAAGAACCATTTCAGCTTGATGACAGCAAACATGTTGTTACAAAACATCTCTTTAGTGCCTTTCGTTTTAAAGTACTAATTATTTCTTAAGTATCTCAGCTGGTTTGCCGGCATATTTCATTCAAGATTTTTCCTACGTTTCACTATTCTTTGGAATGGAAAATAGTATTAATAGTTTTTGTATAAAAGTCTAGTATATCTTTGGTGGAAATATAAGGTATTAAAAAGCAAAGTCAGGTAGTGATATGACATAACTAGTCGGTCGTTTCCGGTGTGACTTGACTTTGGCCTCGGCTTCGGCAACGCGTGACACTGAAAACCTCAACACCTCGGAACGCCTTTTCCATTATTGGTATCAGCATATATACGTATTACATACAGAAAGATATAAAAGAATTGATACTAACAGAAACATAGTACGCTTCTTGGACTAAGCCGATACGAGAAAAACGACAAGATTGCATAGGAAAATATTGAGTTTTTGAGAGCAATTCTGAATTCAAAGTTGAAAGAAAGGGACAGAAACGGCGACAACATCGGTGCATGACGTAATCATATGGTACGTTTAATCTAGTTTTCTTTAAATTCATGATATCAGTAATACAACTGCAGTCATTTCTTTCTGATGAAATGTTTGGTATATGGATATCTAATACCGAACTTCTAGATAGACCAGTCTCATTTATAATATGCACTGATTTCAAATACTCAGGGTGTCAGGAATGAATTTCAGTTCAGTAGCAAATATCCTCTTCAACTCCCATCTCAGTGTAGAAGAATTTGAAAAACATCGCGAGCACGGTTAACATTATTTCTCTGAGCTACAATAGAATTTGTATCATTTTATGTATCGCGTATTACTTAAATTTTCTACCTTTTGTTTGTAAAGTGTCGAGAAAAATACATTGGCACATAAAGAGTTGATATTATTATCTATGATTAATTTCTATTGTTTACAACTTGAAAAGCTTTGGTCTCTGATCATTGGTACCACGTGCTACAACAGCAATAGCATTTTCCCGCCGAAACTATAAAACAAAAGGTCAAGACCGCTGACTGCACGTGCCTAACTGCTCACTTTGTTACTTAAAGTTTACAGGGAGTTTTATAATTGAAAACTGCATAGTCATAAAGCCTTTGTTTTTCAAGACCTACTGTGACCTACTTGACTCATTTGGACTTGAACAACATGTTAGAGAGCCCACACATATTCATGGCCACACACTTGATTTGGTAATTACCCGATGCTGTGACTCACTGCTAAAGGATACTCCAAGTACTGACCACCTGTTCTCGGATCACTTAGCTGTTCTCTACCACATCCATGCACCTCGTCCACACATCTCAATCGAAAAGATTACATACAGGAAGATTAAATCTGTTGACATTGACGCGATTTCATCTGATATGGCTGCGTCAAATCTATGTAACTCTACTACCACAGACCTCAACGAACTTGCTACTTCATATAATTCTATTCTTGCTGCTATTCTGGATGTTCACGCCCCTTTGAAAGAAAAGACCATGGTCATCCGTCATCGAGTCCCATGGTATTCTGAGGAGATCAAGCAAGCAAAAAGATCGAGACGCAAAGCAGAAAAGAAATGGAGAAGAACAAAATTACCACGAGACCTGAAACTGTTAAAGGATGCTAAAAACAACTGCAACTTTCTGATGAATGAAGCTAAACGGAAATTTTACACCGAATTCATAAGTGAACACTCCAGTGATTCTCGTAAATTGTTTCAAGCAACTAAGCGTCTTCTTTTTAAGGCACAACGACTGTCCTTTCCTGATTACAAGGATAATAACCAACTTGCTAATGATCTTGGAGAGTTCTTCATACAGAAGATCGCCAAAATTCGTAGTGAACTTGATGTTTGTCCAACGACCCACCATGAGCCTGACCTTTATGTCACTGACTCTCAAGTTAGTGAATTCACTTGCTTTGAACTGTTATCAGAAGATGATGTTCTTAGCCTGCTTTCTTCTTTACCGAAGAAGTCGTGTACGCTGGATCCCATGCCTACATATTTGCTCATACGCTGTATTCCAACTATTTTACCAGTAATAACCACCATGATCAACATGTCTCTTCAGCAGAACTGCTTCCCAGATGTATGGAAAGAAGCAATAGTACAACCAAGACTGAAGAAAGTAGAGCTTGACACTTCTTTTGGTAACCTTCGTCCTGTCAGCAACCTTGTCTATGTATCTAAACTTACTGAAAAAGCAGTATTTCAACAACTTCATAAGCACATGGCCAGTAATAACCTCTATCCAACACTGCAGTCAGCATATCGCAAAAATCACAGCACGGAGACTTCATTACTGAAAGTGTTCAACGACATCCTGCTTGATATGAACAGTCAGAACGTCATATTGCTAGTATTCCTGGACCTGAGCGCTGCATTCGATACTATTGACCACGATATTCTTATAGCTCGTCTCAATTCAAACCTTGGCATTTCAGAACCTGCTCTATCGTGGTTCAAGGAGTACCTCTCTGGCCGAAGTCAACGTGTCTCTATCAACGGATGTATATCTAAGAAGTTCAGCATCACAAGCGGTGTGCCTCAAGGAAGCTGTCTAGGGCCTCTCCTCTTTATCATTTACGCCAGTGATCTGTTTAAGATTCTAAACAAACACTCAGTTAAAGCTCATGCTTATGCAGATGACAGCCAACTGTATCTCTCGTTCAAACCAGGAAGCATGGTTAACCAAAATGAAGCTACGGATACTGTGACGAACTGCATCAGAGATATTCAAGGATGGATGACATGCAGCAAATTGAAAATGAATGATGGGAAGACAGAGTTCATGATCATTGGCACGCGACAGCAAGTGTCCAAGCAATCAATAGAGCAGCTCACTGTTGGCAATTCTTCAATCAAGCCATCATCTTCTTTCAGGAATCTTGGAACTATTTTTGACACTAACTTATCCTTAGATAAGCAGATAGCAAGCATATGCAAATCTTCTTTTTATTATCTATATAATATTAGAAAGATCAGGAAATTCCTATCTCCTGATTCTTGCGCTACTCTAGTCAATGCTTTCATAACCTGTCGCATAGATTACTGTAATAGCTTATACTATGGGCTACCTGGTTATCAAATAGCTAAACTGCAACGCATACAGAATACTGCCGCTCGTTTAGTGTCTTTGACCCCGCGCTTTTCGCATATTACTCCTGTCTTAGCTGATCTCCACTGGCTACCAGTGAGATTTAGAATACGCTTTAAGATACTTATTTTCGCTTTTAAGGCTATCCACGGTCTTGCTCCTAGTTATTTATCTGATCTAATTTCTATCAAAAATCAGTCTAGTTATAATCTTAGGTCTAATAATGAGCTTCTATTAGCACCTCTACCGACTAAGCTTCGACCTACTCTTGGTGGTAGGACTTTTTCATATGCTGCGCCAGTAGAATGGAACTCTTTACCATCTAGTATTAGGCATATTACATCATTAGCTACTTTTAAAGAACACTTGAAGACATATTTTTATAGGAAAGCCTTTTTATAGCGTTTATGACTATGATTTATTATTTTTGTATTCAGCGCAGATGAACATTTCATGCTAATTTGCGCTTTATAAGTGTAATTATTATTATTATTAAGAAACATCGATACCGTCTTCCATCTATCGCTCTGTTCTTTTTTTCTTTTTTTTCACCGCTTCATGTTTGATGTTCACAAAAAAAGTTTACATAAATAAAGCAAAAATCTAAGAGTGACGAGAAAAATATGTTTTTGCATTTGACGTAATATAGATGTAATATATTTTCTTTATTCAAATCTACAACAATTACAACGAGAAGTTTCCTCCCTATAAGTATATCTGATATAGTGTTCTCTATATAGTGTAACCTTTTTCTAAATTTTTATTTTTAAAACTCGAAAATATTATATTCGTTGTAATTCTATGATTATGTTTTTTAAAAACGACGCATTTTTTCGGAATATTCGGCTCTTCTGTTGATAACACGTGAATCGATAATCGAAACAATGAAAAATAATTCATGGTTCATTGACCAATGAGCTTTCTTTGTCATTGTTTTCTATTTCACTCACGAACAGGTGCGTCTTCGTAATTAATATAAATAGCCTCGCCTTTTGACTGCCAAAACCACGGCCATATTTACAACGTTTTAAGACGAATATTCTCACTAATTGTGCCTTATTACGAGAAAACCAAGCTAAGAGCCATAGCGGTTCAAAAATCAACTTCATAATCGCAAGTTGACCGATTTTTCATGTAAGTTATTACTTTATTCAGTCGTTAGGGGAAATACTGGTAGAAAATGGGTATGATAATATAGATTTTCTTATTTCTCTCACGTTTTGAATGATGAATATATTCTTTGGTCATCTTTCAGAAAAATTGTCGTGAAATATGGGAGGAAATACCTCAAAGAAAGCTGGAAATAACACCAAAAATGCTGTCAAAACTAAACCAGTTGAAAGACTTCATAATTTGGATGGTGTGAGGCAAGTTTTGCTTGTTCATCATTCGAAAACTAAAGCACAAAGGGATGCAGTTCGTCATTTTCGCGACTGTCTCATACAAGCAGCACCAGGGAGTATAAAAGTTGTCAAGACAGTCAACGTTGCTGACCAAACTTACGAACTACAAGATGTAAGTTGGCTTGATGCTTTGAACAATGTTATACTCATTCGCCTGACTCCTGAAGATATTTCTTCGCTCGTGAATGTTGTACGACAAAGAGGATATTTGGATGAAAATAACTATTTACATGGGAGAGTTATCGCGGTCGCGTTTGGAAAATCTCTTCCGTCTGGCTGGCCACCAAACGGAGCCAAAAGAGAAAGTCAGGATTTAAAAGACTTTTGCCTTGGACTCGAAGATGAAGAGGACGAGTTTGAAGATTCTAAACTGAGTTCGTTAGTTAGTGCAATTATGGCAAGCCAGTGATTTCTGATGTGGTTGATGCACAAGTGAATCCCGGTTCTAGTTTTAATTTCCGCCAGCATTTTCGGTAAATATAGATTTTTTGGAAAGGTTGTCTTGCAAATGCTGCTCTGGTCTCTCGGCTTCTCACTGATCTAGCCATGAACGTTAGTTTTTTTTGTGATAAAACAAAGCGTTATTTTTTTTAAGAATCAAAAAGGACTGAAGGATGCTTAACTAAAAAATGCTGATATATTTTCCATCCATCTTTTTTTATTAGAAATTAAAATCATTTTTTTAACGCTGTTTCACCTCGAGCATTGGGTAATTCAGCACCAGCAAGACAACCTTTTTCAAATCCCAATTTCTGGTTTCGAAATAATTAAAATTGTTGCAAGTAGGTTCCAGTCTATGTACGATCTATAGCTAGAAGGTGACGTCATGAACAATTTTACTTAACAAATGATAGTTTTTAGTAAATGTGGTCGTTTTATAAAACTAAGCAAAATCGGCACGGCACCATGGTTATCAAAAGGCAATGTCTTTTGCCGAAGAACAGCTATACTCTGAAATGCTGTACGTATTTGCCTATTTTAACTTTAAAAATCAAAATGATTATCTTGTTAAAGCTTATTCCGCTTTTGGACAGCCGAGTTTCGAATCATTCAGAATAGAAAACGACTCACTAGGATTGATAATATTTATATTCAGTTTTCTAGCTAGATTTCAATGCAATTTTTTAATAAAATAATTTTTAGAAAAATTTCTTATACTCTATAATGTCCCATGAAAAAAAATTACCGTGTTTTCCAGTATTTTTTACAGTGTAGTCTTGCTATATTACACAATAAACCTGAAGAATTAAATACTGTGTTTTGAAAATAAGACAGGCAGAGAGAACGAAAGAAAGAAATAAAATGGATAAGAAACCGGAAGTGAAATTGTTTCCAAGGCACTTCCGGTTACGCACGAGTAAGCCATAGCTGGTTGTTTTCATTGAGTCGGTGCTTTCAAAATGGCGGCAAGTCCGAGTGGTAAGATTAAGGACTACACAGCCATACAAATGACAGACCAATCCACCAAAGATTCAAATAATCAAGGCAATGAGCAAAAGCAGTCTAAAAGGGAAACCCTTGAAAGACCTTTTGATGAAGATTTTTGGAATAAGGTAAAGACGTTGAACACAAAGTAAACTTACTGCATGTGAAACACTCCTAGAATAAGCCTTTCTTATGAATTTTGATACAGAAACTCATCTTTTATGAGTTGAATTCCCTTTAAACATATCTTAACTCGTCAGTTTATCGTTGGTAAATGAAAGCTTTCGCTTTTTGAAAGTGCTATTCTCGGTCAAGTAAGACCAAGTGTATATTTGATTCATTCATTCAGAATATGCTACGGTATAAAAGATCTTCTACATCTACATATGGGGGGCCTTGCAAAAGGGGTTACCTATCACTTGGAATTAAAATTATTTTTACTAAGCCAAGATAAACAGATGTTTTATTTTTAGACTGAGTTTCCAGATCAACAATGATTTTACTATGAAGAGAAATTATTTATCAAGAAATTACCGTCCTTTCTAGAATCACACATTTATGTGCTTGAGGTAATTCCTGGAATTTTGACGTCTGTCACGCAATTCCAACAATGTCACGCTAGCAGTACATTAGAACCCAGAACGATTTCAAGTGGGTGGGATGGGAGGTGGCTTTTACCTAGAAAGATATCACACACATCCTTTTTAAGGCCTGTTTTACACTGACAATTTTGTCCAGCAACTAGAGCAGAGAATTCAACTGCGATTGCAATCTTGATAATTGCAAGCATAAGCACCTGTCGAGAGTGCTAAGGTAACCCAATACTACAGATTTTATTGCAAACTGGCTGCAATATTTCCTTTTTTTGACAATTTGGCAATTTCTTTTTTTCAACTGCCATTGGTTAAAATGTTTTGTTTTTTTTCATTTAGGACTTGTTTTTTTTATGTCACTGATGGACATCCTCCATCACCAAATTTACTTTTGTCTCGAAATTGGCATTTGTTTCTCCTGGGGTAGGCATGGCAGCATTTTTGGTATTTCTCAAGTGAAAATTGTGTGAGTTGCACTAAGTTTCGAGCATATTCAAATTGGTGCCTACTTGGCAGCGATCTGTGTCCGTAAAATTGCCATAAAATTGCTGGCCGTTTACATGCATGATTTTGGGTTGAGATAAAACTAAAATAAGTTGAAATCGCCACTCAAGTCACGCAACAAAATTGCTAGTGTAAACAGGCCTTTAGGTTTTACCTCATCCTTTATTCTTATTAATTTTTCATCTCCAAAAGGGGGTGGCTAGCCAGCTAACATAAGTAACATAACTTATATACTATACAAACTTGAATCACAAGCGACACTATAGAGAAGGGTTTGCATGTTGTATGTGATCCTTGTTAGGGGTGGTATGGGAGTGGGAGTAGAGCATAAGAGAATAGCAAAGTACTACCAAAACAGGTAGAGTGTGAATTTGACTCGTCGTGTACGTAACACTTGTTTGACTGTACATTCGTGAAGTCTAGTGCACACATTCCTGAGCCCCCAGCGGCTAATTAGCTTTGAAGTTCATGGTGGAATTTGGCCTCAGGGCTCAGGAATGTGTGCACTAGACTTCACGAATGTACAGTCAAACAAGTGTTGCACGACGAGTCAAATTCACACTCTACCTGTTTTGGTAGTATGACTAATTCTTTTTTAGGAAAGAGAGAAGGGGGTATGAAGGGAAGGGGTGCAGGGGGTTCGCACCCCTTACCCCAAATTAAGCTGATATATCTACTACATTAATTGTGCTTGAGTTTGTGAATGACCTGACTCCTAAATGGTGCACCTACTCCTAAAAAAACCCTGGATCTGCCCCAATATTTGATTTAGTCCAAAGTTCTGCCACAATAGAGATATAAAAAAACAATGATGAGGCTCACAACATGTAGAGAAAGAGGATTAATATTGTTTGTATGATAGAACAAGTAGATTCCTCCTGCTCTTCCCCTTCAATAAAATAAATAGTTCATGAGACCTAGCTCCATCAGATCAGCTAGAGGATATTTTGGGGTACAATAAAATGTGAAGGTTTTTTGTGAAGGTTTTCCAAATTCTTGTGTATTGAAGTGTTTTATCTCACTCATAAGATCACATAATCAGTAATATAACAGTGGCAGATCCAGGATTTTAAGTAGGGTGGTTTTAAAATAGCTGCCACACAGAAAAAGCTGGTACAATCAGCTTCACAAAGGGGGTTCCAGTTTCATTCTATTGAGTTTAAAGAACTAGATCAAGGCTTCTCAAAATCTCACAAAGGGGGGTTAATTCCATGGAGCCCCCCCCCCCCCCCAGAACTACCACTGATCCGCCACTGTTTTCAAATGATCACAAATGGTCCTTTCTGGTTATCAGAAGTCATGGATAATTTCGTAATGTGTTTTGTTTTCCATTTTTAGTAAATTTAATTTTTGAAAATTCTTAATAAAAAGATTATTATTTTCAAAACAAAATTTTCATCACCAATTTTAAAAAGGTCCAAGCAAAGTTTAAAGAAAATGTTCCCTGGAACACTGCAATGGATGAAGTTCGCACTGAACGTTTGCTTGAAGAAAATGAAGAATCAACACTGAAAGTGCTCATTCGTGATTGGCCAAACAGTAAGGAATATGCTGGTAAACCAGAACTGATTTCTAGTTTGGAACATCAGGTAAATATAGGTAAAAGTCATTCAAATACACTAGGTAATAATATCCAAAACCATCAAAACTAGCACCAAAACTATTTATCAAAATATGCTGTTACATGTAAAATTGGCACTTTTTTGTATAAAAACTTTCAAAAAAATATATAAAAATATACAAAAAATATATATAAAAATATACAAAAAAAATTCAAATTATTGTTTTTTTGGACCTTCAAAAAAGGCCTTGAAAAACAATTGTTTCCCAAAGATAATTTACATAATTTGGTTGTCAAAAGGTCTTCTTTCCAAAAAAAGTCATTAAAACAAAATGATATTAATAAAAAAAAACAGTAAAACAACCAATTGCCAAAAACCTAATTAAATGAATGAATGAATAAACCAATAAGGAATAAACTACATTGTTGGGATCCCTGCGTTCTGAAGGATGTATACCCTCTGCCAATATAGAGAAGTTCAAAAACAAAAAATATGTGTTTTTCACACAGATAAACCGTTTTGTGGAAATAATTCTTGATCGAGACAAAGTTCGCAAACCAAAGCCACGTTATAAATTTTACCGAGTTGATGAAGATGAAGATCCTTCCTGTCCAACAATTCTGCACCTTGCTGCCGAGAAAGGGTTTGAAAAAATATCTAAAACCATTGTAGAACACTACCCTGGCCTTCTCTACCTAAAAACTGAAGAACATACTGAAAAAGGTATTAAGAAGAGGGAACTCTTGCCAGTGGAGGTGGCGCTGTACGGATTGAGAGATGAAACTGCAGCCTATCTTATTGGACAAATGAAAAACGAATGGTACAAGTTTCCTTTTTCTTTTCATTTCTCTTTTCTTTTCTTTTTTCTTATTTCTTTTTTCTTTTCTTTTCTTTTCTTTCTTTCTTTCTTTCTTTCTTTCTTTCTTTCAATATTCACAACTACAATACTAGAATCCGTAATAACATACATATGTCTAAGATATCTTCGAAATCAGCTCCTAGTTCTTTTTCTTATGCAGCTGCTTCTCTTTTTAATAATCTAAATCCTGAAGTTAAACATGCTAAGTCAGTGCGGAGTTTCACTTCCAATTATTGGCATTATCACCAGTCCTGATTATGTTTGGGATTGGTGGTGCATGGTGCCGATGATTGGAGGTGACACTTTGTCTCGATCTCTTTCTTCTTTCATGTAGTCGCAATCCTTTGTCAAGCCTTTGTCACTTACTAGTCTCACTTATTTAATATTAATCATTTTAATTAGTGTATATATTCAATTTCATTATTTGTATTTTATAGATTTCAATTTTATTGATAAATTCTTATTCTTATTAATATATTTAATATTATGTTTAATTTTCTTAAGATATTTATTATTATTTATTTTATACACAGCTTCAGTGTAAATAAGTTTCAATCTTTCTGAATTCTGTGTCAAATAAAGTTATTATTATTATTATCTTTCTTTTTTTCTTTCTTCTTTCTTTCTTTCTTTCTTTCTTTCTTTCTTTCTTTCTTTCTTTCTTTCTTTCTTTCTTTCTTTCTTTCTTTCTTTCTTTCTTTCTTTCTTTCTTTCTTTCTTTCTTTCTTTCTTTCTTTCTTTCTTTCTTTCTTTCTTTCTTTCTTTCTTTCTTTCTTTTTAACTCTTTGTTTGCTTTTTTGTTTTCTTCTCTCTTCTTTCTCTCTCTTCAATCCTGTTTTTACGTTTCCCTTCTTTTTCGTTTTATTCTATGACTAAATTTTATTTTGAAACCCTGGAGATATAAATGAGCAAAAAAACTAACAAAAATGTTTGTCTTTAAAAAAACTTTTTTTTATTACAGGATTCATGACCTATTCTTGTGTATACGGGGAAACGAGGCTAATTTCAGATTCAGCAAGTATATTCAAGATGCAAATATGAAGGTAATTTTTTGGAACGTAACACAAGCTCAACACAAGCTATCAAATTTGCCAAAAATATTTTACGTCACGCCACAGGGAGCCCAGGAAACATGCTTTTCATCAATATGGAATTTCATAAACTACCTCGTATATTGAAAAACATGTGAATTTTATTTGCTTAGAATTTTAAAGGTTTTTCATTATTATTTGTTATCTGACAAAGTTTGTATGTTAATTTTTTTTTTAATGTCATAACAAAGCTTGATTATTAAGCTTCCTGTGGAATGTCAAAAAGCGAGTTCTTTAAAATATTTTTTTTTCTTGTTAGAAAACAGTTGTTGCTGTACTAGATCGCCTCATTAGCCCACATTGGCCGTATCTTCCAGTAGCAAAGGACGAGAGCTCTAAAAAGGAGAAAAGAGGCATCGAGTTAGCGTGGAGTAGTGTCCCAGACGATCCCATGAACTATCATTTCTTTTATCATCTGCTTGACGCTGATGAGAGCGGGCATCTACCAATAACAGAGGATGGAAGGAATCATAACTTCTGCCTGAAGGGAAAATCAAATCTGTATTATATTGCTAACAGCAAAAACAAGGTACAATATAAATCTGCAATATTTGCATAATTTATGTAGGAATTTAGAATATTATGAAAATGCTAAAAAAAAAATACTTAGAGTGATATCTTAAAATATTGAAAACTATAGAATAATAAAAAAAAAAAAGATGAAAGAAAAGAAAAGAAAAGAAAAGAAAAGAAAGAAACGTAATAAAAAAAAAATTAAAAAAATAATAAGCCCTTGCAGAGACTCGAACTCTGGACCCCTGGTTTACTAGACCAGTGCTCTAACCACTGAGCTACAAGGGCAGCCATGAATGCTAAAGTTAATTTTATTGACTTTATACCGATTGGTTTCATTTGTTATACCCGAAATCTCTATCAGATTTTCACTTCTCAACTTTTTAAGACTTTCTGCTGAATTTAATAATTAAAGCAGTACACATTAGTATCAAAATCAATTTTTTCCATTTTTTATTTATCATTTGGAGTAAAAAAAACTTTTACTTAATAAACTTAGTTTTTCACAGCCTATTTTTTAAAAAAAAATAAAAAGATCAAGATTATGCGAAGTCTTTAATAGCTTCTACTTTTTCAATGTTTCTGTTATAAAGTGAAGTACACTCGCAAGAAATTAAAAGCAAAATTGTGTTAGAGTTAGGATCTTGTAGCTTGGTTACGGGATTGTTACCGCCTGGAATTTACTGGGCCCTTTCGGGACGGGATGCTGTATTATAAAAGATTCGGGATTGCAATATTATGCAAAGGGATCTCGACCTTGTACTTACGGCGGATTATGACAAAAACCCGAGATACTAGCTAGATTATAGCATTCCAGTGAGAAGACGGACAGCAGTCCCCTACCCCTCTCCCGCCCCGACCATTGGAAAACGTTTTACCAACTGATTTTGAAAACGAAAATTTGTTGATTTATGGCGGTGCTTTCCTTTCCAATCACCCAGAAAGAAAACCGGTTTGCAATCTTAGAGAAATGAGAAGACATGATTAAAAACTGACCAGTTTATTTTAATAAACTCTTTTTAGTACGAACATCCCTGAATGGAAAGCCAGGGGCGTACCTTCCTTTACCCAAATACACACGTGTGTACTTGAGATTTGCTTTTTCCCGTTATAATTAATAAGTATTTGAATCGAAAATCCTATTTTGCCGGATTCACACATATATACTGACCACCTGTGCGTTCTTGCCAAAATGTCCTACTTTCGCCCCTGAAACCTCAACCAAACTGTAACAATCAAAGGCCTCTCGGAAATCCCGAGGAATCTAAATTTGGAACATTGAACAATCATCGTAACCCCCCCCCCCCCCCCCCCCCAGTAGTGTGTGTGAGAGAGAGATTTAGCTGCATTGAAACAAAACAATAAGTAAATAAATGACTATAGATATTATAACTTGGGTGTATTTGTTTGTCTTTTCTATTTATCTAGGAAGCTATCCAACATCCTGTTGTTAGGATGCTTGTCATGAGAAAGTGGCGAAAATTTGCTTGGTGGTGGTTCAGGTATGGTCACTTTTATTCAGGAAAACGTTTAGTCTATTAGTCTGTTTTTTGTTTGTTTGTTTGTTTGTTTGTTTGTCTGATTGTTGTGAAACGAAATTGATAGAGCATCAGTGAAACCAGAAGTCCATATGGACTTCTGCGGACGTTTTATCATATGGAAGATGGACACTTCTAGTTATGGACTTCTGGTGAAACGAAATATAATTTCTTTCTCATTTCTGCTGACTTTGCATGTCAAAAATAATTTAAAAACGGGGAACATCAATTTTAGAGGGGAGTGCGTTCTCCTCCCCCCTCATTCCCTTCGCTGCGACCCTGTAGCTCTATTATTCAAGCCTTGTTAATCCTTTTTCTCAACTCGGACTACCAGCGTGTTCTACCAGCGGACTGTGCTCTATTTGTTTTTTTCTTGTCTCCCCAGTCCCCTTCACTCTCCAGCGCCAATCCCCTGCTGACATTGTTGCTGGGTTTCACTTGACGTCATTTCCTGTCTCGTGTGGAATGTTCATCAGTTGAATACTGTGAATATCAAGTTTTTTCAAATTTTCCCCCTGGTAGACAGCACATGCATGGTGGTCAGTGTTTGACCACAATTTGGAGCAGATAATGCGATTAAAAAAAATTTTATCAGCTGACTGAAACCCATCAATTTTATTGCATGTTCTATGTATCTCACTGTGGCTATCATTACATTTCTAGTATCCAAGCCTTATTCTACCTGTTTTTCCTGACTGTGATGTCCTTCGCCCTCATCTATGGTTCTACACGTTCTAACCCTAATAAGTACAACGGTTCGGCTGATGGACTGAGGGCATTTTGCGAAATCACGACCATTGTTATGCTAATGTTTTACGTCATAGAGGAATGTTTCCAAGCAGATAAGTAAGTGCTGATTTTACACAATCAAAACGCGCGTAATTATGGCGCGACTGATTACACGAGCAATCTTCTCTGAAACGGCTTTGCGACACAAGTTGCATGGAGCATTGCGGCATGTAACCTACAGTACAATTTAAAAATGTTGCGAGACAAGTTGCTGCAATCGTTACGAATTCTACTTTTGGCAACGATCACATCTCCGTTGCACCGTGGAAACCCTCTTGCAACTTGTGTCACAACACCGTACGTGTACATTCCGGCTACAGAATGGCTAGAATTTTGCTGCATTGTTGCCCACTCATACGAAAAACCGCTCCAAGATAATCTAGTTCTTTTATCTCTATTACAGTGAAGGACTGAGCCGATACTGGAGAGATCCTTACAACTACTTTGACTGGCTTGGGCTAGTGCTAACCTTCCTTGTCATTCCCTTGCGTTTTGTTAACTCCGATATACAATGGACATTCGGCTCACTGGGTTTTCTTTTCAACTTTATGAGGGTTTTCAAGTTTTCTTGCGTCACAAGGTAAGACAGTGCTGCTTCATGAAGTTAATATGCATGGATTATATATTCTTCTACTCCAAAAATCGTTGTCAGGGCCGAAAGCAACATGAAGGAAGCTGACGGTCGAAATGAATGCTGGATTGTCCTGTAATTTATTCAAACCAGACTTGTGGTCTTTACACTAAAGCTCTTTCTAATATCGTTTGCCATGACATGACTAGCTTAACCCCCCCCCCCCCCCCCCCGTACTCCTGTACCCTCCCCCTCCGCAGTACTCGACCCTGATTAAGCTAACAACTTCTTGTGGTATGTAATACAGGACTACTGGTCTTTACACCAAGACTCTTGCTAAGATCGTTTATCGTGACATGACACGATTCATGGTTGTGTTCGTGGTGATATTCCTGGCGTTCTGTGGTTCACTGTACATCTCGTTGAGAGCTATGAACTCCCAGGCACTGCTCAGGTAAGGTTTCGTGTGCATTTGGATAATTAATCAGTTCATTATTTCAGTTCTTAACATATTTCACTGAAGCAACATTCATTTCGTTAATTTCGCGTCGATGTATATTTTTAATTTCTAGTGGTTTTGATCAAGTATTGCTGGTTGGAATGCGAGCGTTGGTCGAGCAAAACCCCATCGATGATGACTACTCGAAGTTTAAGTAAGTCCTCATTCACTACACTATAGTAGTTCTGCTACCCAATCAAATGCTTTGTTGGGTAACTTGAACATACATACATGAACTTTATTTTGTCTCAAATTTACAGAGTAGCTACAGATACCTAATATCTTCGAGAAAATGTAAATAAACAAATGATAAATACTGATGTTCAAGACCTTAAAAACCAAAATATCCAAAATATGTGCCTCATTAACCTGTTTACCCAGAACACTCTTCGGTCTTAGCTTCTATGATTTAACCTTTTTGAACTCGACAAAGATTTTTGAGTTTGGTGTATTTACATATACTCTTATATTGTTTTCAGATGGTTGTCTGTGATACTTATTCTGTGCTACATGGCGATGGTGATCGTCGTCCTTCTGAACATCTTGATTGCGCAGCTCAGCTACACTTACGCCGAGGCTAAGAAAATGGCGAAGCTTCAGTACGACATCGATCGCGTGCTTATCGTCACTCGCCTTGAGCACAGTAGATTCTCAAGATTCGTAAGTAAAACGAACCTTCTCCGATTGGGTATCGATCACTGCACTTATCCGATCGGGTATCGATCTTTGCACTGCACTAGCTAATCGGGTATCCATGCGATCTGAATACTTTTCCGATTGGGCATCGATCAGTGCACTGTTCCGATCGGGTATCGAAAAGTATACTTCACTGATCGGAAATCAATCAATGCATTTCACCGATCGGCTATCGATCAGTATACGTCACCGATTGGACTTCGATCGGTTCTTTGCGCACACTTATGTTTCTTATTGTTTTTACACTATGCCTTCCTACATCCTTGTATTTTATATGGATATATTACGGTTCAGAACGTTTTAGAACGTGCGCATCAGTTTCTTGTTTGTAACCTCGGGGCTGGTCGGAAGTTCGCGCTCACTATCCCAACCTCCTCCCCACAGCCTGTGTTCCTCGTGGTTAGCGGTCAGCACCTGGAAAGCACTAGTGCTGACCACAAGGAAGGAAGGCTTTGAAGCCGGACGAGATCGACTCCATTCCCGTCATTCTTACTGCGCATGCTCAAGACGTACTGTGAATCATGCATGCTCAGTAAGAATGGCTAATAAAATTAATTATTCTATTCACAGAATCTTCGCGTCAAACACTACAGTCTTGGTGATTGGATCGGCGAAGTCAAATTAGCCAAAGGTACTTTTAAAAGTACAATGCATTCTACAGTTTGTCCCTAACACTTGCGCTCAAAAAAATAGAGCTAACGTCAGCCATGTTGTAGGGAAGCAATAATGCAATATTTTTATGTCAAGGGTTTTCAATCCCTAAAAGAAAAAAAATCAATTATTTTGCATTCTGTGCAACATAGCTGCCGTGGAACGCATTTGTACTGCGGACGCATGCAAAGTTCATGTGCATGACTCAGGGTAACCAACCACAAAGTGCGAGGACACTGCTTTAGCCAATCAGAATTCTGCGTCGCACCGGCGTCGTTCTATCAGCGGAAACAGTACGTCATGAATGATTCTTGCGTGCACAGTCAGAAAACGTCTTTTATATATGTGACGTCCGCGCGTAACAATGAAGAACTGTAATTTTTATCTACTTATTCAAACAGAACTGCTGGAGTACAGCGAAGACCGTTATCCTTGGGAAAGCATCGAAGATAAACTTAACTTGATAAGGTGAGGCAAATCTTGCTCAACAACACAAGAATAATGGTTCAAGGGAGCGGTGCAGCAAGAGTGGTCTCACCTCTGGGGTCTTGGGTTCGATTCTTGGACATTGCATCGTTTTTGAGCAAAGTTTCAGATTCGATGTCTTTCTGCTTATCGTAGTTTGAGTAATTTTGATATTTTTATGAATATCGTGAATGTAAGCTACATAAGTCACGTGGTCATTTTCCCGCCACCGCATCACGTGACATGAAGTAAGCTACATAATCAAGTGGTCACCTTTCCATCTCACCTGGTCATATTCCCACGTCACTATGTCACGTGACCGCTGCCCGATATGCAGCATTTAACCACTCGTTCTAATCATTTGATATATATTTAGAGAAATGATGCGAAAAGTTATCAAGCGCCTTCCAGTTCCTGACAGCGAAGATTAAACTGGGACGTAATCCACCACTTCGTCCGTCTGTCCGTCCGACGGCCAGGTAGGCAGACAGGCAAATCAGTTTCTTCTTTTTTGGACATATTTTATAGGTATTTTATAATTTTTAATTGCATATAGTTAGCTTTTTGTAAGTTTATTTAAGGTTAAGACTTGGGTAAGAATGCATTGATACCTATGTCGGTGAGGGAGTGGTAAACAATTACTAGATGAAGGCGGAATTGTTGACAAAATTCAAACGTGACCCTTAAATCAATTTTTGCAGTTTTTACTGCTCTTTAGAATAAATAGTTTATGGAAGCATTTATCCTCTTTTTCGAGCACGCTAAAAAGTTAGGAACAACTCAAGGTTGGAGTCCCAGAGTTCATAATGTTTTAAAACTAATGTTTCATAACCTTAATATTTGTATTTGTCACCTTTATTTGAAGATCATCGATAATGTTTTATGATATAGTATGATAGCATGCAGATAAGTTTGTGGATGTATGTAACTGCAAAATATAAAACTGAGTGTTGTTGCTCATTACATTGTTTAACGGAGCCTTCGTTATACTTGGTCAGCAGTCGATACCTAATATTTCGTTCATGCGCACCAGAACCAGGGATATTATTATTTTGATACCTAAAAGTATTTAATCGTAGTTGAAGGGTTGCCCTAAAGTATGATTGGCCGGTATTTTTACCCATGATGCATCAGCAATCATGGTCACCTCTTCGTAGGCTCGCCGAGTAACTCGTACTAGAACTGAATAACCCTGAAGAAATCCATTTGTTGAAGCAAGCTGTGTAGCTGAAAGGCAACAACAACGGGTTATACGATAGCGAAATGAAAATGCATACTGTATTACATGGTATTGTCATCCTGACTTGCAAGTTAATGAAATTTACAGCTGAAAGGACTTGAAGATGAGGGGTCGCAGAAGATTGAAGTATACCTAGAAGCTGTCGTCAAACCACAAGTATACCACAGGGAGCCCAATGCTGTATTTCCAGAGAAAAATATAGTTGCGCGAAAAATTACGTACTCTATTTTTGCTTCTTTTCTCCATTCGCTTGTATTATTTCGCACACTTTCTGTCTAATAAAGGGTATTTTTTTTCCCGGATTTTATTATCATCTAGCACGTTTATCTAATTTGGGTTCACTTTGGTAATGAACCTGTGGTCAGGTACAACAATTTGGGAGGCGCGCGTTTTGGCGCGAAATTAAAATCCACAGGAATCCCATCAAACTAGGCAACTCGAGAATACCATTTAGTCGCACAGGGCTTTTTCTGTTACCGATTTTATTATTATTCAGTGTCAAAACTGACTCCAAAAAAAGCTAAAAAACATTTTTTCCCACGCTTTTCTCGTGATGTTCATATTGTACTCACGTGTTGTTCTCGTCATGTACAGTAGCTTTATCAATGTACATGTCTTGGCTACCAGAATACGTCAACACTATGGCTCTCAGCGGTCCTGGATGATGATCACTGAGCACTAGACGGCTGATCTGACTGCCATCTTCGAACTCACTACTCGAAAAAACAAGACGAAAATATTTGAGAACATATCACGCGAAAAAAAAACAAGAGTGTAATTACCTAAGAGATGTTTGAATCGTTTTGCCATCGTGTCTGACCAGCGAGATCCCGATTTTCTTGCTCTTCACCGTATTAATTAATGTGTCGAAAAACCAAAATCCCACTAGCTTTTTGATTCTTAAACCACTTAGAACCACAGACACATAATGCCGAGGAGCTGAAAGATTTCAAACAAACAAGAAAAAAATTGTCATAGAAGGTAAAACGTGTCATAAAACGAAATACTAATGACTTGTTGACCACTTTCAATAGTGGTTGAAGGGGATGATGTTTAATGTCTTGTTCGCAACTAGCATTTCGACGGTCATCAATCAAAGAACTAAGCTAGGGGAAAAAAATACAATTTTTGAGAGAAATTGTAAACTGAATTAAGAATTTAGAGGATTATAATCTTTGATTCATTCCAAAATCTCCTTCAAAAATGTAATTATTCTAGCGTAGTTCTTTGATTGACGGCCGTCGAAATGCTAGTTAGCAAACGAGAAATCAAACTTTGGGGGTCGCACTTCAACGATAATGGTTGTAACATAGGAATCCGAAGCAATGAAAGTCTCTCCATTTGTGATTGTAATAACAAAGGCAGCACCTTCTTACTCGGATATTTAAAGCCCTCATGTGTGGCTGGAACCTGTGCACAGGCTGGACGTGGCCTACAATATGCCCTACGTTGACCACTATTGTCCGCCGTAGTGAATGACAATAATACTTACCGCAATAGCCTTCTTCATCATATGTTGATAAGTAATACTTGTGTGAGCCATTAACATGGTACTGGTCAGCGTTGTATCCCATCTCCGGACATGCGCCTTCACATTCATAGCATCTACCTTGCTTGAACGCTTCCCAGCTTTCACAAGGGAACGCTTTTCTTGAGCATTGGTGATTAATAGACGAGGTAAAATAGTCAATCACCATCTTGTGGTCACAAAAACGCACCCAACGGGGTGAAGATCTTTGTTTAAATTTCTGAAGTTTCTGTTGTAAGTCTGTTTAAAAATGGTTTCGTAAAATTAGCCGCACACATTGATTGTGCTACCTGTGCCACTACCTACCACTTCCCGTAAGGAGCTCTTCCATAATGTTCGCTCCAGGCACATTCGCACAAAAATTACAACATTCGACTCACATGTTGAATTTTAACCGAGAGAAAAAAGCTGGAGAACCCGAGAAAAAAGCCATCTTAGCAGGGGAGGGCTAGAGAACAACTCACACATGCGGAATCAGTGATAGGGGTGAAAGACAGCGCCGTACTAGCTCATGCCACCAACATGGCGGCTATCACATGACATTCCCACCCAAGAACTGACATACAACAGCTATATAGATTTACCTGCTACATTCATAATATTAGTACAGCCTGGTTGAGACCCACCACCATTTGGATAGAAATCCACGTGACCAGATATACGTTCTAGTCCCAGGCCTCCCTTCAACAAGTTGTATCCTGCGTCTGTGTGTATGACGTCAACAAATTCAGCATCACTCGGGTCCAGTCTTCCGTTTGGAGAGTCAACATCAAATTCTAGTCGCGCAGGATCAAGACCTGACGAAAATTAACAGCAATTTAAAATTTCACACTCGCCTGATGATTCACAATTGATCTTAGTGTATTGACTGGTGTACATCTATGGCTATTCTTACCTGTTATGCGACCAAGCCTTGTGTGGTTGCGCAGGCGCAGAAAAGCACCTGCAAACCCAGCCACGTGAGCTCCAAGGCTGTGTCCAATCACGTGGACCTTGGTTGAATTGAATCGAAATTGACTATGAAGCTCTCTTACCAAGTTGGCAATCTGACGCCCAACGATGCGTGTGTTTTTTACGGCATCAAGGTACCGCCCGCCTCCGCGGGTTTTCCAGTCCACCACAATGACATTCATCTTTTCTTTCTTCATGAGTTCTTTACGCATTTTGCTGATCCATGGTTTGAAGCCATTTCCTCCAAAGCCAGGGACTATAACTGCAAGACTGAGGTTTGGGTCAAATGTTGTCCTTCTGATGCTGTGTAAAGAATTCGCGTTGATTCTTTCGCCATTGTTTGTTCCTCTTGGAGTGAAAAGGTAGAAATCTGTGTCACGTCCAACTCCGTCCCCTTCTCCTACAACATAATGTATGTATGAATTCCATCCTCAACTTCCAACTGAACATTTCAGGAAGACTGATCATGAGAACCAAGACAAGAATCCAATGTGGCTAAATCTTTCGTATTTAAGCTACGCTATAATAGTAACTGATACGTTAGGACCGAGGTCAGACAAGCCTGGATTGATTCCCTTCACGGCACGTTAACTGACGATTGCACTTATCAGTTACTCATGATTTGAAATTCCTCAGCCTTTGGTTTGGATCACACGAGAAATGCGTATGTTTCTGAGTAAATAAAACTAATTCCTTTGGGTTTGATCGATGTGTTCGTGTTGGCTGTTGTTTACCTTTACCCTGTCTATCATAATAGTACGACTATAAGCCGTCCAGCTGTAGTACATTGTCTGCCGGACACAAAAACACGCCGAGACTGGACATCAACAAGGTGAGACCAGCAGAGCACGACAGGCTTGATTACTTAAAGTTAATACTGATCAATTTTTAAAATGCCTGGCGAAACTTCAACGTAACAGTCTTCAGTGCTAATTAATAATTATTTTTTTCTTTTAAAATATCTAAGATTAGATGAAATGATGATCCAGGAAAAGCGAGAAAGAATCTAAAAACGACAATTGCTTGAGAAAGAGTTATACAGAAGTGGTTATGTACAATCAGCTTTTCGTAGGTTAGACTTACCTGTAGACAAACGAAATAGAGCAAAAACGCAAAACAAGACAAGGAACTTGGAATCCATCTCACGTAGTCGGAGCCCAGTAAATATCAACATGTCTTGAGAACTCTTCAGATTTATAGAAGGAACCCACGCCCCCTGTGGTTTACAAGCCTGAGGCTTGAAGAACGTCATGTTGTCTGTCAAGGTCTTCAGGTCTAAGTCGACATGGCGAAGCTTCATTGGTTGATATATGACACATGACACCATGTTGACTGATTATAGTTCTTTATAAACTAGCTAGAGTCTTTCAACGCTGTATTCACCCTCCCCCCCCCCCTCCCTCTCCCCCTCCCCGTCCATCATCTCTAGACCAAGCAGTTTCATTGAATCTGGAATTGACAAAGTCGTAATGAACATATTGTCATCTTTTATTTGAAGTTTATTGATAATATTTTATGAGTAATCACATGCAGATATGTTTGTAACGTGTATATATGTAACTGAAAAATATAAAACTGAGGGGCAATACTCATTACTCATTACTCAATACATTGTTTGACGAAGCCTTCGTTCTACTTGGTCAGCAGTCAATACGACCTAATATTTCGTTCATGCGCACCAGGTTGCCCCAAAGCATGATTGGTAATTATACCCATCATGCATCAGCAATCATGGTCACCTCTTCGTAGGCTATCCGAGTAACTCGTGCTAGAACTGAATAACCCTGAAGAAAACCATTTGTTGAAGCAAGCTGTGTAGCTGAAAGGCAACAACAACGGGTTAGTTGATAACGGAAAGTATATTGTACTGTATGTAGAAGTCGTTCTGACTTGCCGATTGAATTTCTAGAAATCTGGCTACCTGGTATGTAATGCGCATGCTCGAATTTTACTTATGGTTAGAGCGCGCGTTCCCTGATTCTAAATATTCTAAATAATCAGAGCTCTTTCAATTCTAGGGTTTCCCCACTCTCTACCCGCGAGACCAGTCATGCGCAGTAAGAATGGCTGGGGTCGAGAGTGGGGTTTCCCAAAGTCTCGGGCATTTCGTCGAGCATGCGCAGTAAGAATGACAGGGCTCTACGAGAGTGACGTATTAAGAAGAATGCGAGGGTTTTGAGGCGAAATTTGCAACCAAATCCACAGGAACTTCATCGAGAAAACCATTTACCTACACAGGGTTTTCCCTTTGTCTCTCGAAAAAATTTCTTTCTACAAACATTTTGACTTTTCCTCAGTGCCAAAACTGACGCAAAAACTTAAATCCATTTTTTTAGTTACTGCTATTCTTGTGATGTTCATGTTGTACTTACGTGTTGTTCTCGTCACGTACAGTAGCTTTTTCAATGTACATGTCTTCGCTACCAGAATACGTCAAAACGATCGCTCTCAGCGGTCCTGGATGATGATCACTCGGCACTAGACGGCTGATCTGACTGGCATCTTCGAACTCACTATACTCGAAAGAAACAAAAACAACAACAAAAAAGCGAAAATATGTATTTAAATTTAACGCGAAAAAAAAAAAGGTTCATATGAGTAATTACCTAAGAGATGTTTGAATCTTCTTGTCATCGTGTCTGGCAAGCGAGATCCCGATCTTCCTGCTCTTCACCACATTAATTAATGCGTCGAAAAACCAAAATCCCACTAACTTTTTGATTCTTAAACCACTAAGAACCACAGACACATAATGCCGAGGAGCTGAAAGATTTGAAATAAACAAGAAAGAATTAATTACGTGAGGGATGAGACCGTCATTAACATGGGATCCGTAAACATCTGAGTGGATGTAATTTCAAAAGGCAGCACCTTCTCATCCTACGACCGTCATTAGTGGCTGGACGCTATATGCCTTATCCTGTGTACAGGCTTCATTAGGTCCACGGCCGTCTTTACAATCGAGGCCACTGACGGCCATCGTACGCCTACTAATGTAGTGAATAACATTAATACTTACCGCAATAGTCTTCTTCATCATATGTTGATAAATAATACTTGTGTGAGCCATTAACATGGTACTGGTCAGCGTTGTATCCCATCTCCGGACATGCGCCTTCACATTCAAAGCATCTACCTTGCTTGAATGCCTTCCAGCTTTCACAAGGGAACGCTTTTCTTGAGCATTGGTGATTAATAGACGAGGTAAAATAGTCAATGACTTTCATGTGGTCACAAGCTAATACCTCGGGCAGTGATCCTTGACTGAGTTTCTCAAATTTCTTTACGGCATCTATTTGTTTAAAAATGGTTTCGTAAATTAGCCTGACACATTGATTGGGCTACCTGTGGCGACAACATTACGGTGACTAAAAGCCATATAGATTTACCTGCTACATTCATAATATCAGTACAGCCTGGTTGAGACCCACCACCATTCGGATAGAAGTCCACGTGTCCAGATATACGTTCTTGTCCCAGGCCTCCCTTCAACAAGTTGTATCCTGCGTCTGTGTGTATGACGTCAACAAATTCAGCATCACTCGGGTCCAGTCTTCCGTTTGGAGAGTCAACATCAAATTCTAGTCGCGCAGGATCAAGACCTGATGAAAATTAACAGCAATTTAAAATTTCACACTCGCCTGTTGATCACTCATAATTGATCTTAGTGTATTAAATGGTGTATGGCTATTCTTACCTGTTATGCGACCTAGCCTTGTGTTGGTGTGCATGCGTAGAAAAGCACCTGCAAACCCAGCCACGTGGGCTCCAAGGCTGTGTCCAATCACGTGAACCTTGGTCGAATTGAACCTAAACTGACTATGAAGCTCTTTTACCAAGTTCGCAAGCTGGCGCCCAACGACGCGTGTATTTGGGACAGCACCAAGGTACAGCCCGCCTGCGCGGGTTTTCCAGTCCACCACAATGACATTCATCTTTTCTTTCTTCATGAGTTCTTTACGCATTTTGCTGATCCACGGTTCGAAACCATTTTGCTGAAAGCCATGGATTATAACTGCAAGTTTGAGGTTTGGGTCAAATGTTGTGCTTCTGTTGCTGTGTAGAGAATTCGCGTTGATTTTTTCGCCATTGCTTGTTCCTCTTGGAGTGAATAGGTAGAAATTAGTTTCACGTGTCTCTAGGCTAAAGAAACTGAATCCTTCGACTGAAAAGAATACAAACAAGCTATCAATTGGAGTACCTGCGCAGAGACTGGGAGCGGGCTAGCTCTGTGATTTCCCGTCTAGATTTCATTATTTTTGCAATAGCTGGACGTGACAGAGTGGAGTTATAAATCCTATCCTCAACTTTCAAATGAAAATTTCAAGAAGACTCCGATGAGAACTAGATATCTTCCCCGATCTAGCCTGTGTACTCATCTATCAAGGCAAAAATCCAATGTGGCTAAATCTTCCATATTTAAGCTACGTCATTACAGTAACTGATACGTTAGGAACGAGGTCAGACAAGCTTGGATTGATTCGATTATTCATCCGCAGTTTTTACACAATGAAAATTTGAGTCCTCTTTGGTTTGGATCACTCGAGAACTTCCGTATTTCTGAGAAAAATAAAACTGATTCCTTTGGATTTGATATCCACGTGTTGGCTGTTGTTTACCTTTACCCTGTCTATCATGATAGTACGACTAGTGAAGTACGTTCTCTATGAAAAGCACTGAACAGGACTAGACACAAACAATTCAGAGATGATATTGTTATGCTAGCAAAATGCGACTTGACTGATGTAGTTAAGCTATCCGCAATGGGTTTAATTAAGATTTACAGCGTTTACAACCTTGCTATCAAAAAAATTGAAATTGAAATCTATTGTAATATTGAAATGGTTGATGATATCAAGGAAGAGTGAGAAGGGTTCTTAACATTTACAAACATAAGCTTAATCTTAAACAGTGACATGAATAATCCAGTAATACAGAAGTGGACATGTACAAGCAGCTTTTTGTAGGTTAGACTTACCTGGAGACAAACAAAAAAGAGCAAAAACGCACAACAAGACAAGGAACTTGGAATCCATCTCAAGTAGTTAGTAGGTATATCAACACTGACGTCTTGGAAACTCTTCAGATTTATAGAAGGATCTCACGCCCCCTGTGGTTTACAAGTCTAGATAGGGATGGTGGTTCTTTATTGGCTGATATATCTCACGTGACAACATTATGCTTGATTGCAATTGGTGGAGATGTATGGTGGTTATTCATTGGTTGATATATGACACGTGACACCATGTTGATTAATTGTGGACAAGGTGATCCTTCATTGGTTGATATATCACACGTGACAGCACGATGATTGATTGGTTGACTGATAACACGTGAGGTCCTCCTGAAATGCACATGTTACATCTTTTATTCCGTCTTTTTCAACTTTTATTGCATGTTTACCTATACTCAATTCAAAAATAGCTCTGAGATGGGGTTAGATTTAAGTTTTACTATCCTATAAACAAAAGTAGAAAGTTATTTCCTGGTTCATTTGATATTTTGAAGATAATCAAATTTCAAGCTGACAGCGAGGGCAAAGGTTGAACATGTCCTATCAAAAACAAATCTTTAAACATTTGTTTTCCTAGAATTATTGACAGAGAGTAAGTTATGTTTAAGAATTTCTTATGTATAACATGTATAATTTACTTGACTGTACGTAAAGCCAGATTTCTCTTGATTCAAACGAGCTTATTCCATGTTCATCGTGAAATACCTTCATGTATTTATACTGAAATCCTTCAACTCTATATTCACCCTCCCCTCCCCCTTTTCTGTAGAACAACAGTTCGAATCAGCAATCGACAAAGTTGTAATTGATACAACATTTGATATTGTTATTGTAAACCCCAGTTATTCAAGCATCTGAGGAAGTGGATTTTGTTCAAAACTTACTCGTATCAACACGCTAGGAAAGAAAATAGGTCGAGGCATACTTAAAAAAAGGAATTAAATGAGGTAAATTGCCAAAACTCGAGGCGATCTTTGACCCTGTTTGCAATCTTATAAAATGAAATGAAATAAAATGTGTCATTAACTCATACACTAGGTTCTGAACGGGGTTTACTGATAATTCACAAAAGCCCTAAAATTTAAAGTGCTAGTCTTATGAAAATGACACTGTAAAATCATCACTTTTCTGTGATTATTATCCACAAATAGGTCGTATAGTTTACGAATTAACAAAAATCGGATAGAAAAATAATAATTAAGGGAATAAATTTCGTTCATAAAATCGCTAAAAAGTGTGTCCGCCATTGTTCGGTCAGCTGAGTTGTATTTATTCGTGACGTCATATGCGCACTTCTGACTTTGCTCTCCATATACTGACTCTATATTCGACCCCATATATTCTGAAATGGCGTGCGTTTTAGATGAAAATTCCTGCGAAATATCAGCAGAAAATGACAGGGAAGAAACCTCAACTTAAAAATTTTTTTTAATCGTTGCGCATATGACGTCACTTTCGTTGAATTGCTACCACTGACAGGAACGCATTCGTTTAATGGCGGACCGAAAATGCCGAACTTTACAGGCTAAATACAACATCTTCCCGGTCTCGTATCGAAATAAAAGTTTGACAATTAACTATATAACATGTCTACTTTTATAAGATATATTCTTTAGGGATAGTGTCATTTTCGTAAGACTAGCACTTTAACTGACAACTGACAAAAAGCCAGAAATTTAACTGACAAATGACAAACTGACAACTGACAGCTGGATCCCCCATCCAGTTCCTTATACACGTCACGTACATGAACCCTTAGTTTAGTATCTAATAAAGTCCTCTTCATTAATATTCTTTATATAAAGGATACTAATAAGAATGAAAGAGATCTTTATCAGTAGTGGATGCAGGGATGATTCCATGGAACACGCCTTTGTGCCGACCGAGATCTTGTGAAGCCGATCATGTTCTGGATCCTTTACTATTTATATAAAGTTCTCATCCTTATTAGTATTCTTCATATAAAGAATAAATACTAATGAGGACGACTTTATCAGAGATAAAGGTGCATCCAAGTTTAGATGAAGAGTCAAAAGCATGCAAGATGAAAGATAAGCTGAGGAAAATAACTTTTAAAACAGATGTGGTCACACTTAGTTATTTTTTACATTTTATTTTCCAATGTGTCTCATGCTCGCTTTGGAAGTTCAAAGAAAGACTGGAAATGACCATTAGTGAAAGTCATCCAACATTGCCACCACGCTTAGTCCCCACGAATTTTCACCTTTATTTACAAAAACACATACAACAATATCTTTTTCATCGGAAAAATGCACAACATTCATCACGCAGCGTATTGTGACCTTGATTCAGTCACTAGTCATTATGTCCATATATGGGTGTTGGCCCGCTGCTCATTCCACAGGTAACCCAATCCTAGTTTTCTCGATTTTGAGAGTGACAAGATTTGCTTATCAAGTTCAAGTAAAGGCATACCTCATACTTGAACATCTATAGAGCTTTTTAACTTTAACGTATTTCTGGGTCCAACTGCTAACAAATATTTAACTTCCACCTTCAGTAAACAATTAGAAATTTGGACAACAAATCCTGTCAGGTAGAAAAAGTAAGACATTTTTTTATAGAACTGCTTTTCGTTTTGGACCCGGAAGAAGTTTTCCTATACGAATAATGTCACCCTTAAAAGCTATTTAGAACCCTTCCAGAAGCGATCGATTTACCGAGATTGGGTACCCTGTGTTCCTGCTCTTGTCATTTAGCCCGCGATTATAAAAACGCTTGGTCTGCAAATTTAACCTTAATTGTACAACATTTCAAGGAATTGGACGGACAAACAACCCTCAAAGGGTGGGGCAGTCATGGTCACCCTTTTGTAGTCGAGCCTTATATCTCGTGTAGAAAAATGATGATGAAATCCACTCATTAAAACAAGCAGTATACCTGAAAACAAGAACATTAATTAGCGATACAGGCACTCACAGGTTACGTGATGAGTTTCCACCATATTGGAGGACAACTTATACTTATATTAATAAGTATAATGATGTATTTAGGGTTTTCAATGATTTGGCGTAATTGTATGATATTTGATTAGATGTCATCCAACATGGCGGGAAATGACTGAGTTATCACATATGTATATGACTTGTTGTCTTACTATTTCACAGTGGTTTGTGTTCAAGACAGACCAGTTGCAAAGATTTTTTTAATATAAATTATTCCCCGGGGAAAATGTAATGTTTTCTCATTTCAAACCCTGTGTCTTTCCCTAGAGTATAATTTCTTTGTTTAACGTTTGAGCATGAGATGCCACATCTGAATATAGATACAACTCAAACAAGTCCTTAAGAGGATGACATGTGGTCTGAAATGATAAAACATTAGCTAAAAAGATCTATTTTTCAAATATTTATTGTCTATTTGTATTTTAAGCAACATGTTACTCACGTGTTGTTCCCGTGGCGTACAGTAGCTTTACCGATGTACACATATCTACCATGATACGACAAGACGATGGATTTGAACGATCCTGGGTGACTTTCGCTGAACATAAGACGACTTATCTGACTCGCATCTTCCATAAAACTGAACACACACAAAAATTGACAAACATTTGAAGTAAAAAATAATTCGGAAAAAACAATGGATAAGTATTAGCCTACTTAAGCCGGCGCTGGGAGATTGGGAAATAGACCCCTTGCACGTGACGTAATTTCAATCTCCTGAGAATTGGAAACCTATTGTTTTGCCCTCTAAATTGAGCTGCATTCCGACGTGCTGCACGAAGTCTATAGGGAGAAACTCTAGAAACCGATCATTCGGTTTACCCGCTCTGAAGACGAAGAGCTTTGGATGTTCATATCTTTTATTGCATATACCAACTTACCTTGACCTGGTCTTAATCATCCCGCCATCTTGTCCAATCAGTTTGATAACGATCTTCTTGCCGACCATTGAGTTCAGCATACCAAAGCCGCTTTTCAGCCCGCTAAGGACAACGGACACGTAGTGCTGGGGAGCTAAAATATCACGGATTTTAAAGAACATTTTGGATTTATTGAACGACGGGCCAAGGTTATATAAAGAATACCAAATATTATGGGTTAAATTTGTCATTTGATCTCAGATCCGAATATACGCAGTAAATTGTACAACTGCTTTACATTCCTTGGAAGTTCATTTCAAAGGAAGCACCTTCTCATCCTATACGACCGTCATGAGTGGCTGGACGCTATATGCCTTATCTTGTGTACAGGCTTGATTAGGTCCACAATATGCGGGCCGTCTTTACAATCGAGGCCACTGAAGGTCATGGTAAGCCCGCTAATGTAATTTATAACATCAATATTTACCGCAATAGCCTTCTTCATCATATGTTGATAAATAAAACTTGTGTGAGCCATTAACATGGTACAGCTGGTCAGCGTTGTATCCCATCTCCGGACATGCGCCTTCACATTCATAGCATCTACCTTGCTTGAACGCTTCCCAGCTTTCACAAGGGAACGCTTTTCTTGAGCATTGGTGATTAATAGACGAGGTAAAATAGTCAATGACTTTCATGTGGTCACAAGCGAACACCCAGGGCAGTGAAACTTTTTGATCTTGAAGGTTCTGAAGTTCGGCTAGAACATCTGTCGAGTTGGAAAAAGTTCTGTACATCAATCATCTTTAAAATGGAATTGGGACTCCTGTGTCTTATCTAACGCGAAGGAATGGGAAGAAAACCGATTTTACCTGCTAAATTCCTGATATAAATACAACCAGGTTGAGACGCACCACCATTTGGATAGAAGTCCACGTGACCGGATATGCGTTCTAGCCCCAGGCTTCTCTCCAAAAACTCAGGATCTGCATCTGTGTGTATGACGTCGACGAATTCAGCATCACTCGGGTCCAGTCTCACGTCGGGGGATTCGTTATCAAAGCCTGGTCGCGCTGGATCAAGACCTAGAGAACACGGTATGGTAACTATGGTAACCTGATTGAAGACCCGAGAGCCTTGGGTTAATAAGCTGAATTAAAAGCCCATAGACCGAATGCCAATATGGCATAATCATATTTTTTTAAATTCATATTTTAGTTGACCACTACATTAAAATTATAAATTAGAATGCCATCAACAAAGTGAGAAAGTTTGAGACAAAAATATCAAATTCTTGAGAATTTTAAAAATGTGAAAAACACCACAACGAGGAAATTAGTTCACTGAACACATACAAATCTCTGTAATTTTGATTCTCAATAACTTCACTTGAATTCTATTCATAGCTCTTTCTGATGGTGGTGCTTGTTTTTTAAGATTAGGTTTTTATTTCTGAAAGTCAATGGCGGGGCCATATAGGCATTCGGTCTATGGTTGGACTCAAGTGAAAATATATTACACGGTGTCTCAAAAGTTTAACATTATAGTTGTATTATAGTTTTCTACCCGTGTAATTAAAATATTTAGGGCTGACGAACATCTAGCTGAGTCCAGAATCTAGGGAGAGTGGCGTTGTATCAAGTATCATCACCTCTCACCTGTTATCCTTCTGAGTCTCATATTGCGCAGTAAAGCACCAGCAAACCCAGCCACATGAGCGCCCAGACCATGTCCAATCACATGAATGTTGGTGGACTCATAACTAAATCGATTATAAAGCTCCATTATTAATTCTGTTAGTTGGGCTCCAACCAGTCGAGCATTGCCCGCAGCGACGTCATACGAGGTCAAGGAACTGGCGCCGATCTCCCAGTTCACCACAATGACATTCATATTCTCTTTCTTCATCAGTTCTTTGCGCATTTTCATGATCCAGGGTTTAAAACCATCTTGTGTAAACCCATGGACTATGATTGTAAGTCTTAGTTTGGGGTCAAATGAAGTGTTTGTGATGGCTTCTAGATTTTCCGCGGTAAATCTCTCGCCGAAGGGGAAGTCATTGAGTGGCGTGTAGAGGTAGAAATCCGTCTTAATTTCTTCAGGTGTCTGAGGCAAGGACATGTAGATGTCATCGAATGGTGGATCATCGGAAAAACAGCCATATCGCTCATAGCAGACCTCATCCGCTGAAAAAAAGGCAGGGAAAAAACTTTTGAAAGGTCTTGAAGTGCTAACCAGAATTTACAAGAGATTTTGCATAATATATAAGAAGCTAACCGGCCAATCTATCTCCATACTCCAAACAGTCAGTTTATCCCCAATCTCGTCCCCAGGACCCACTTTCTTCCCTAACCTATTCCTGGCAGTGTGCGTCAAAGCTTACAAAAAAAATGAGTCCTGCAAAAATGGAAAAGCAAAGGAAACTATCAGAAAAAAATACTCTATTACTTTCGTCTATGAAATATTTTCATTTCCATAGAAAATGCCGAAGGAAAAATTTTCAGATTGATTTTTAGAGGAGCCAAAAAAGCGTAAGGACTCAGTTTCCCATTATGCTTGGTGCTAGAAATTCGAGCTCGTGCACATTGACTATTTGGACCCTTCATGTAGACCACCGTAATTGGGCCCGACGGTGGCCCTTGCGAAAAGCTTTAAAATATTTATTAAAAAAACGTTTAAGATTATCTAGCAAATGTCAAGCATTAATATCAACCAATGTATCAACGCAGAGTTATTCTCCATAGCTGCTTTTCGTCAACCTAAGCGACCTCATCCAGAATTGTCGTCCGATATTTGTCATGCTTCAGATTTCTCTCTACTGAGATCATTTATGAATGAACTTATCAGCTGTGTTAATCTTAAGAATTCTCTTCGCTGCAAGATATCTTGATTGATTAGCACGAAGTAAAGTCTGCATGGCAAATTTTCAAACTAGGATCAGCTTTCCACGTAGACATACTACGTATGTCTTTTAACTGTCGTTTGTTTGTAAAAATGAAGTGACGAAAAGCTAAGATAAAATCAACTTCGCCCTTCGTCTTTAGATTGGTTTTGAAGACTGGTTTTAAGACTGTTTAGATTCTTCAAAGTGGATAGAAAATGCTCCTTTGTACACAAATGATAATAACTGGCGGACTACTAACCTTCTGCTCAGAGAAATTCAGTCTTTTGCTGGATTTAAACTTACAAGGCATAAACCTTTAGCAATAAAATCAAAAACAAGGACATATTACTGTAAATTTGAGTTGTTTTTCGTAAGCTTACCTTGGGCAATACAAAACCAGATAAGAAACCATGTCAAGAGAAGATTCTTGGAGTCCATTTTAGAGTTCACTGTTTGAGTCCAACAATTAACAGAATGGCCTTGAAGAAGATTTATAGAAAGATCTCACGCCCCCTGTGATCCTCAGATAATCTTTTTAAACTCTCTCACGCGAAACGCCTTGATTCTAATTGCTTGGTTTGTCAAGCAAGTCACATGACAACTTTAGACCAGGGTTCGTGATTGGTTGGTATGTAGTATGTGACCTTGATGATTTTTAACTTGAAATTTGATTGGCTTATAAAGGGAAGAGACAAATTACACGTGGCATGAGATGCTTCTTAATTGGATAATTTGTCACATGTGACAATTCATGTAGATTGGTTAAAGGAAATGAAAAAAAAAAAAAACGCAAAAAAAATGAACTGACACTACATGAATACAATTTAATTAATTTCAGTTTATTTACACTACATATACAATATAATGTTACAAGAGATAATATAATTAAGTAAACAGATTATAGTTACAATCTTTGTAAACAGTTATTGAGTGAAAGTGTAGAGCAATTAAAGTAGCTCAGGCTTTCTAGTTAATCACCCTCCACAGCAATTCTGTATCCGTACATTTATTTCTAGTTTCTCGTTCCTTGCATTGCTGTTATCTTTTTTTTCGTGTGGATCAGTATCTCATCACCGCCCAAAAAAGGCGTTGAACTTGCAGAGTCCGGTATTAAAAATATCTTTTCGCGCGTCAAAACAAACTCTATTTTTACGTGAGAACCACTTATCATTTGTTTGTTTTTTAGGATATCTAGTACAGTCGTAAACAACGCCTGTCGTCTGTCATCACTATCCTGTATCATGAACTTAAATATTCAGTAAATTTACGAATGGTCTTTGGTGCATTGGATTTTCATTTTACAATATTTGGAATCTTTGAATGACTCGGTAATGCTGTAGTCCGTTTAATTAACCAATGATAATTTAGTGTTCCTCTCAACTCTCTGACTCTCGCTACGCCTCTAAGCGCTCACCCTGGAAACTTATCTCTAAGGCACCAGTTGCCAATGGAAAAGGGACTGGAAGGGGGACCAGCAATCAGTTAAAATTTCGCTTCAGTTTGTCAGTTAAACTTCAAGCTTTTTGTTAGCTAAATTTCGGCCAGCATTTCTCAGTTGTCAGTAAACCCTATTCAGAGCCTGTTAGAATAGTTTTCGTGTCAGTGCCGTATCGCGTAAGATAACACTGATTCGAAATTCGCTGTCGCGCCGCGCCGTAACCGTGCCGTGTACCGTGACTTTAATTCGCACCCATACCAAATCTGCTCTATGACTCTGTAGCTATAATAATAATAATAATAATAATAATAATAATAATAATAATAATAATAATAATAATAATAATAATAATAATAATAAACTTTATTAATGTCTCGAAACTTCTAGCTTGGCACACGTGCTTTGCTAATCGGGGAGACCTAATCAAGGCCAGTAGGTTCAGGCCCTATAAAATGAGGCAGTAAAATTATCTTGTAACTCTAGTCAACTTATGACGTATTTTCCGTGAACTTTAGGAAACAAAGCCCTAGGCTTTTGCTTCGAACAGTGTGCGTAGAAGGTAAAAGCGCGTTTATCATGAAAATATCTTTATTTTCAGTCATAATTTAGCGGCTCTCAAAAAGAAGAATTCAGGGGCAGAGTTCAGTTCCAATATTCAATAATGCTGCCAATTTTGATAGCAATCAACTAATCTTCTTGAGAATTACTTATTAATCGTTCGTCTTTTTCACATCCGGACTCCAAAAACGTGCAGCACTGAAGTAAGAACTAAAGATTACATCACCTGAGACATGCAACTCATTGACAAGGAAAATTGAGAGCAATCCCGAATCTGCAGCAAGACACTTTAAATCCCTTATTAAAAATGCTTGAAAACGAAGTTAGGTATGTCCGTCCATGGAGCTAGACATTGACAAGGAAAATTGAGAGCAATCCCGAATCTGCAGCAAGACACTTTAAAACCCGTAAAGTGTTTGAAAACGAAGTTACGTATGTCCGTCCATGGAGAATCGTAGAAAAGTGAGATACCTTACGTTACCATGGCACCAAGAGTTGCACTGGTGATGCTTAAGAGGTAAGGCCACCTAGGTGAGAGAGTTGACAGAAAAGGGATGGATAAAATGTTCAAGGTACTTGAAAATGTCTTGACTAACTATGTACATTGTACATGCATGTCAGTCTAGCTGCAGGAGAGCGTCAAACACAGGCAACCCACACTGTGATTCTACACTCACACTCACACACTGCAACTTGCAACAATGCACGACAAGTTGCACGAGTTATAAACAAAATTCGAGCATACGCATGCTTGTGCGCTAGGGTTTCCCAGAGTCTCTGTCATTTCATCGTGCATGCGCAGTGAGAATGACAGGGCTCTCAGTGAGGTCGAGGTCGTACATAACACTCACACACTGGAGCTGGGTTCCCTCAGTGGGGAAACCAGGTTTAAACCTCTGTCCAATTAACAAGGGCAGTACAAAATCTTTGGTTATTATTTGCTTTGTTTGATTCCCCTTGACAGAAACAAATTGGGAGAGACTGGGCAAAGCATTTTGGGTAGACAGGAATCGGTTACACTATGACGAATTGCGATCATAAACTGAAGATAAGAAGAATAGCTTGAATAGGCATACCAGGTACTAACCTTGCTCAAACGGGCTTGGCTCAATATCTTCCCACTTTCCACAGATTTTTCCACTAGGTCAAGGTGAGACTCTAACTTCCTTGGTTTCTCAGTATTTTCTATTTTTATCCATTTCGAGGTTGAATAAAACCTGGGTCGAGTTGAATTACAGTGCATTGTGGGACTGTTTTGTACATTCTCGTATTTGGCTGACTAGGGTCTGTCGGGGTACGAGAATGGGGACGAAATAGACGCCATCTTGGAAATGTGTCTCCTAAAACAATCCCATAATGCACTGTAATGCCAGCTCGACCCAGTTTTTCCTTCAACGTCGGAATGGCTAATATATTGCTATGCTTTCTGTTTTTATGTTACTGAGGTCCTGACTGTCTACCAATCTTGAGCCCAGAATCTTCCGGCTTTTTGGTCAGCGGGCTTGCGTTGACGATAGAAAGGCGTTGGAAGACACTGGGTAAGAGATTGACCGTCTACCCAAAAACTTTGCCCAGTCCGCGTGCGACAAATAATTGCCCACAATCCCCACGCGCTTCTGCCAAGAGCTATAGTACAATGCAGCAGGCCAGTTGAACCAAACCTACAAACCAATCATGACATGAAATCCAGACCTTGAAAAGTCAGTTTTCGTCTGCACTAGCCCCAGGCTTGACTAGCATTAAAAATACATTTAATAAGATCATCCAGATTTCTAATCTATTTACAATGTGTTTCCTTACAAACCAGGTTTTTCCGAATGAATTTTTTCGCACTAACTTTTGTGAAATTTTACTCCAGCATCAGTTTCTGTCTTTTGTCAGTGTTAGATTTGCTTTGACGGTTCTTTCCAGGGCCGATGAAACTGTAACAGCTACGATAAATTTCTGGTTTAATTGCGACAAATAGTATCGTTTCTTATGAAGTTTAACCTGTAACCTATACCTAATGGTCTTACTGTTATGCGTCTCATGCAAAGACATACACCGTCCTTCAAGAATTCAAAAGTCTTGGCCGTAGAATCCAGTGAAGTTTGAATCATTCATGGTAGACTCCATAAACAGTAGCAACAGCAAACAATGTTTTATTCTTAAAGTTTTCGGACACAAAGCTATCGAATTCCTGGTCCCAAATACATCGACTGGCAACACGAAGCGTTTGACCTCTCAGTTGTCCTATGGTCACAGTACAAACAAACTTATACCGCGCTATCCCAAGAATTTTAAGTTCTTGTAAAATTCCATTTGACACAGATTTAGATAAATCCCGACAGCATTTCGGATCGTAGGTTTCATTCTCTAGAACTTGAAGATTACGCTTGATAATTTGTCGTAGTTTGCTCTCATTCATTGTCTTGTCTGGGGACATTTTGTAAGTGTTTTGAAAGACATTGAAACGCCTGTTTATCAGTGCTCTAGTTATTCGCGACGACCTTGTTGTTGATGAGCTTTCCAATTCATTCGCTGCAGGAGAATCATGACTTGTCATAAAGTTACCTTTTTGGACGCCTGTCTTTTGGCTTGTTGGTAAACTGAACAGGCTAGAACTTGAGCTGCTTCGTTTTTGTAAAGCCATGGCGAACAAGTACTAAGGACAAGTAATATTTAGGGACTAAAGCTTTCTTTGTCAAGAGGAGGTCAGTGAATGGTAGTTAGATGTTTTTTTTGATGCGTATGTTTACATGGATTAAAGGGAAGGGGTATAAGTAACCACTTGAAGTCAGTCAAATATTAAACTAGATAATCCTGATAACAATCCTTTAAACTTTAAAAAAATATAGGGTGCAAATTTAATATAATTAACCACATAGTAGAAATTCTTTTAAAAAACTTTTTTTTCTTTTTTTTTTTTCTTTTTGCTTTCTTGTTTTTTTTGTTTTTTTTGTTGTTGCTTTTTTTTTTCTTCGTTCACTTTTCCTTCATGCATACATAGCAGCTTTGACAGTATCAGGTTAAACTTGCAATGCTGGAATTTGTGTCTGTACGCCTATTGTCCAATGACAGGCAAGAATGACTCGGAAGTGAGCTCAACAATCCTAAGCTTTGGTCTTTCTGTCATTCATTTGAGCATCAACTACCTCAAGCATCCATAATGCCTCAGTCGATAGGTTTTTACTCAAGTCAGAAAACTTGAGAATACGAATAGATGGGTATGGTTGGTCACCCTGTGTTGCTGATGAAGATCCGATGGACTTGAGTTGACCAGCTACCATAACATACATACCTATAAAAACACATAGTAATGACATACCAATTTTTCAGTTTTTCATTTCCCCTCCCGTTTCTTCTCTTCTCTGTCCTTTCCTTTTCCTAACTTCCTTTCCTCTTTCTTTTTATCTCATTTCCTTTCCTTTCCTTTCCTTTCCTTTCCTTTCCTTTCCTTTCCTTTCCTTTCCTTTCCTTTCCTTTCCTTCTCTGTACCTATCTTTCTTTTCTTTTACTTTCTTTCCCTTTCCTTTTTTTTCCTATTTTTTCTTGAATTTTCTTTAACATTCCTTGTTCTCCTATAATTTTCTTTCTTTGGCAACGAATGAGATACATTTGTCGTTGGTCTCAGTAGTGATATCCAAGTCAAATGCCCCCCCCCCCCCCCCCCTCCATTCGAATTCCGGGCCCTCAGTCAGACAAGATGGTAGAAGTTTCCTGAAGGAAAGGGAAGGGAGAAGTCCATGGTTTGCATATCATAGATATATCATAGATATAAACACTTACCTTTGGTAATGAGAGCATTCTTCACTATTTTGATCAGTCCAGTTACGTGAACAATCCCAGTCCCATCATCAATGAGCATATCATTCCCATCACTAGATACAAGAACAACTATCCCTTGAATCCATATCTGACTAAAGCTTATTGAAGTCCTGCGATTACCGTTATACGTCCACTCATCTAAATTATTCGAAGCTGAATCTTTGTTAGTCTGGAAACAACTGGGAATCTGAGCTGCGAAGAATTTTTTCGCGGGCAAGTTCAGCCATGAGTGACTTGAAGATTGCTTCTGTGACATCACTTAGGCTCTAGATTTTCTTCAAAAGGACTAACTAACACAAAGAAAAAGCATTTAGCTCACTTTTTTTACGTGAATTTTAGCTCATAGATAGAGATTTCAGTCATCTATGGGCAGTAGTATGAACGATCGTAAAATACTTTCCCGCCGTCAGCCATTTTGAATCTGAATCAACCGAGAGGATCTGGGATCTATATAGTGACGTCACATCAAAATGGCGGCTCTCAGTGAAGACAGAAGTCATTGATACAAAGATGATTAAATTACTCGATTTTAAAGCAATGGAAAAGACGATATTTTCACATTTATAGCTCATTGGCATGGCTAAGTCAACGGTGGTGTACTTCTACGACGAAGACGTGGGAAATTTCCATTATGGTATGAAAAAAGCGCCAAATATGAGTCGCATTTTGAATGAGTCTTTCATTGTAGCCCCAGCTGTCATTTGTATTGTAAAACTATACTCTTCCTAGTAAATGATCAATGATTTTGCCATTCCTAATTCATAATATATAATATTTATAGGAAGGTATCTGAAATCTTGTTTTAATGCTTTTTGTTGTTGCTATCGCTGACAAATATCGTAACCATTTCTACTACATTTTACGTTCCTTTGTCTTCTAGAATCCAGACACGGGGATTTTTTGAATCTTTAACTTCGTAGTTCTCGATTCTTGGTTATGTCACCTTAATACTTTATACAAATATAATCTCGTAAGATAAAACTAAGCTTAATAACTTAACTGCTCGTCTACTGAGTGTTTTTCAAAAAGTAGGCAGTCTGAATAGTAAAGAATCGTTGTGCAATATGTTGTTTGGTGGAAATGAAGAAACACTACCGCTTGAAATAGATGTTAATGTTAAACATCTCAGCTTTTGCCAATCAATAGCATCATCAGAGACAAAGTTTTAAGAGAGGTGTTACGCACCATCAATCATGTAATATGATATAATCCTGTTACTCTCTTTACACTTTGTCACTGATGATGCCGTTGATTGGCAAAAGCTTAGGCTTTTAACATTAGAATCTATTTCAAGGGTGGCATAGGTGGGTTGTTTTATGAATGGTATGGGTGGCATAGTGGTTTACTGCTCGCCTCTCACTGCTGTGGTTCGGGTTCGAGCCCCGGCTCAGGCAAGATCATATGTGAGTTGAGTTTGTTTGATGTGTTGTTCTCTCCCTTGCCACAAGGGTTTTTCTCCCTTTGTGTGGAGTGAACCTCGCGGAAGAGCCCCGGCGGGGAGTGATGGTTGTAAAAAATATGTTAAATATGTTTTTTTCAAGCCATATCTGGTCATCTGTGTGTTTCTTCATTTACCTCAACTATGCTGAAGGACAATTTCATGAGATTGAATGTTGTTTGGTTTGTCTCTAATAAATCAATTATATTTTGAATAACATTTCTTTATTGTTTGTTTGATTTTTACAGGACCAGGACATCCAATGAAACCTCACAGACTAACTCTCACTCATAACCTTGTCTTCAATTACGGACTGCATAAGCATATGGAGGTATTACACCAAAATAAGACATATTTTAGGAATTTGTCAGAAATTAGCAGGGGGGTGGAGATTTTAAATCGAGCGCTGAAAATGATGTGACCCTCCTTAGCAATGGGAATGCAATTTCCTGACCCTCTCCTTGGGACTGGCCTAAAATGCCATGACCCTTCCCCGGCACTGATGTTATGTTATGTAACCTTTATTTACACAGGGTGGTCCATTCAGCTAAAAGCTGGTATCCGTAGGGGCCCTAGATGTAGATGATACTAGCCTCCAATACTGTTTTTATGCTAGTTTGAGCTTTTTATATTGAAAAAACACTTTCCAGAACTTAACCTAAATATTTATAAAGCTAGCAAATGATATTTACTTTACAGCAGGATTAATAGTCTACTATGTTATTCCTACTAAATCCAGTCATTCATGCAGTATATCATTTTTATATTTAGGTGTATAAGCCGTACAGAGCTACAGGTCATGATATGTGCCGATTTCATGCTCAAGATTATATCCAGTTTTTATCAAGGTACAGTAGATAGTGCAGAGCTGGAAATAATCATGTCATTGGACAATGTTTGTTCAGAGTTGGAACTTTTCCAGTTAAAGCTTTGCATTGCCAGTCATTTTGACCAGTAACATTGACATAACAGTGATATTGGTTGGTCATCATGACTGGAAACTGAGCGGCAATTACACCAGTGGATTTATAATGGGTATCAAGGGTGGTGTAGTGGTTGCACTCTTGCCTCTTGGGTCTGAGGTTTGATTCCTGGACTCAACATCACATGTGAGTCAAGCTTGTTGTAGACCTCTCTCTTGCTTATAGCATTTTTCTCTAGATTCTCTGGTTTTCCTCCCTCCACAAAGGTGATCTGTGAGTTTCATTTTTTAATAAACATTTGAAAAAAGTTGATGAAATTAGACTGGATGGAATGCAATACACCTTACTTGAGTTTGCTTTAATTACCAAAATTTACTCTGTATTGAAATTTGAAACAACAATTTTCTGATTTAGGGTGACAGTAGAGGACATTCCTAGATTAACAAAACATCCAAGTAGTTTTAATGTGGGCGAAGACTGGTAAGTAGTGGTCAATATACCTTATGTACCTTACATTCTTCTATAGACATGGACAAACCTCTTCATAAAATGGTCTCCAGAAGCAGCATGCATAGTGTGGTGTTTAGTATCATTACCCAAGTGATTATAAAAAATTGCGCTTGCTGATTGGTTGAAAACTTCAGAATATTTTTCTATAATCACCTACAGGTGAATAAAGGATTGCATGTGCTGCATTTGTTGATACAAGCTTCTTTCAAAATAAATCAATGTTTTTGAATAATCACTTGTGTAATGAAACTAAAACAATTATTCACCTCAGTCTCGGTAATTATTGGTGAATACCTGATAATTATCTCAATAATTACCTGATAATCCTCTCAACTTCCTTTAAATTATTCTAAGTTGTATTATATTCTAGTTCTTAATTTTGTTCCTCAGTATTGTATTACTTCTTTTTTTCAGCCCAGTTTTTTCAGGTCTTTTTGATTTCTGTTCTATTTACACTGGTGCTTCATTAGAAGGGGCTGTGCGGCTCAATCAACGGGTGTGTGATATTGCTATTAACTGGGCTGGAGGACTGCACCATGCCAAAAAATGTGAGGTAAAATATATACTGCATTACTGTGCAAATCCAAAATGCATCACCTCCTCTGCAGGTATCTGTCTTTTACTTTTTTTGGTGTTTGGGATTCCTGTATGATAAAGGCGGGGGTTGGGAAGAAGATGGGCTAACTTGCATTCAGTCTACCGCAGTCACCACAGGTAGCCCATTAAAGAAACAGATGACTTTTTTCATTGCTGTGCACTGATAGAGACAACAATAAATTGTGACAGGGAAATCAGTCAAAACACTGCTGTCAATCAGAGTATGTAAAGGTACCAAACAATTCGTTTGATTGATGACAGTGTATTGCCCGATTTCTCTGTCCCGACTGTTTGTCTCGATCAGTGCGTAGCAATGAAAACAGTGATAAAGCAAAGAGAGACACCTGCGGGGGAGACAAATGTATCACTAAGCTTCTGTCAGTATAAATGTTGATGTGTGTTATTGATATATTGATATTTTTCATAGGCATCAGGATTCTGTTATGTCAATGATATTGTTGTAGGAATACTAGAGCTATTGAAGTAAGTATCAAACCAGAGCAATAGAATGTGGATGAAGTTGCATCTCTTAAGAAATGAAATATATTAATTTTGTAGATTGGTCGGAGTACCTCTAAGCTATCTGACCTATAATAAATTCACAAACTAATTGTACCTTGAAGCTTTCCTTCCACAAAGTTCCCCATCTAGCCTGCTACCCAGCATCAAACCCAGCCTGTCCCTCTCCCCCAGGGGAAGTAGTGGTACCCAAATTAACTTCATTCAGCATATTACATTTATGAGTGAACCTCTCTATCTCTGTTGAATCCTAGTTGTGGCTTGCGATTTTGAAAATGAATTTAAAACCTCACATATACTGTACTAATACAAAACCTATATTCTTTTCCAAGGTACCATAATAGAGTTTTATATGTAGATATTGATATTCACCATGGCGATGGAGTACAGGTGGGTAGTTAGTGATCATATCAAGGACAGGGGGGCTATGAATGGCACTGAATGGGGGCCTGGACTAATGTGCTGTCACAACACACAGGGCTCAACACTAACTCTTTTAGCTACTAGTCCTTGGGCTAGTCACTGTGGATAATCACTAGTCCCAAGGTCTTTTCCCCACTAGTCCACAGCAAACCTTCACTAGTCTGAGACTAGTAGATGTATGTTAGTGTTGAGCCCTGAACACATCTTGTTTTTGCAGTTTTGAATATGACGTTTTCTGATATTCCATAAGGTGATACAGGAGACATTCATTTTAAAATATTGACCTGTAATCAGAAAATCATATATGAAATCCTGTATTTTTGGTTTCTAGGAAGCTTTTTATTTAACAGACCGTGTTATGACTGTGTCTTTTCATAAGTATGGAAACCACTTCTTTCCAGGAACAGGTACAGTAAGAGTACACCAACGTCATCTTTTACAAATGGGTATAGACAGTCCCCTTGTAGCATGCCGGAATGCAGCTGAAATTGGAGGTAGAAACAATAGGTTCCAATTCTCAGGAGATTGAAATTCTTTTGCTTTGTCCTCCAAATTCAGCTGCTTTGATGTCACATGAAAGGGGTCTCTTGGGATTTTAATTTTAAAGTGTTTGATAATTTGTGTATCTCATAGGTGACCTCAAAATTGATTTTTTTTTTTTTTTTGCATTGATTGCAGGAGATATGTATGAAGTTGGTGTGGACAGTGGAAAAATGTATTCCATAAATGTACCCTTAAAAGATGGCATTGATGATCAAAGTATGTAACAAATATCTATATATTGCATACACCTATTTCAAAAAAAATGTCTGTCAGAGATCTGAAATCTGAGACCAAGAGCCAGTGCAGGTCATTGCTTGAAGGTGGTGACATACTGTATATAGCAGAATGACAAGAAGTGTAATGAAATAAGCTCAGAAAAAATTCTGAGTTCCAGATGGGATTCAAACCCATGACCTTCCGTGTTCTCGTCAGATACTCTAACCACTGTCAGAACTACTGGGAACTTTATGGCAAGCTAGGTCGTATTTGGGTTATTCATATTAATATGAATAGCTCAGTGACTAGAGCATCGGACTAGAACATGGAAAGTCGTGGGTGGGAATCCCATCTGAAACTTAGAATTTTTCTGTGCTAATTTTATCACACTTCTACCCTTCGAGCAGAGTCTCCTTTTACCTCCTCCAAAGTAAGAAAGGAGACTGCTCGCAGGGTATCACACTTCTTGTTATTCTTCTATATTTCATATGTATATCTAAGTATATAATTTGCCTCTTTCTCAGCACAAGGGTTGTATGTTTAGAATGGAGCTTACTGACCTGGCTACTGTTTTATTTTCAGATTATGAGAGCTTATTCAAGCCAATTATAACCATGGTTGTTGATCATTACCAACCAAGTGCAGTAGTTCTACAGGTAATGCTAACAGTCTTCTTTCATATTGACATGCATTGAAGTTATTTTTAAGGCAATGTAGTAGTTCACTTGTCTCTCCACTCTGGGGTTTTGAATTCATTTCCTTTGATCATAATCACATGAGCAGAGTTATTTGGGTTTCTTCCTTGATTTGAGCATTGCCTTGTCCTTCCTGTGCAAACCCCAACACACTAAATTGCAATTCAATCTGTATAGCCATGCCCTGACTTAGATCAGAGGAGAGATTGTTTCAGGGTTCAATCAAATTTAGGTATGGTCTGATAGATTGGTGAGATTTCTTGTGCTTTATCTGTCCATATGGAGTCAATTTACTTAACATTTATTTAATGATTTTTCCTTATTAGTGTGGAGCAGACTCCCTTGGTTGTGATCGCCTGGGATGTTTTAACCTTAGCATTAAGGGACATGGGTATGTACTGCCAGGACAACTCAGTTTACTTGAAGCTTTCAAATTTAATTTCCATCAATGTCATCATGTCGAGCCATTGAGCAACCATTATGTTTAGCTCTGCTTTTGACAATTAATATATTCTTATCTAACAGGGAATGTGTACGTTTTATGAAGTCTTTTAACCTGCCGATGCTAGTGCTAGGTGGAGGTGGATATACCATTAGGAATGTAGCAAGATGTTGGTAAGGAATGAACAACACAGAATACAGGGGGAGAACCTCTACTAGGTGGAGGTGGAAGGGTGGGAAGACAGACTGTATTTGTTTCCAAGGGGAAAGACTTATGGTTGTCCTCAGGGGAAGAAGATTGTTAAAACTTGCAGAGTACCCTAAAAGTGGGGGGGATGGGTTGTAAAATATAAGAGACTATTAGGGGAAAAAAGTGTGTGGGGGGGGGGGGGCTATAGCCTCCCCTATCTATGGAGTCACTGAATGTGCACTACCTCCTATATTCCAATTTCTTCCATCATGCTGTGTGTGACACTACAGGGATGTAGCAAGCCTTGAAAAACTGGGGGGGGGGGGGGGCACAAAGCAACACATGACCACGACAAATGAAAATTTAATTCCATACTTGCTTTACTTTTCTGGGAAAAACTGGGGGGCTCAAGCCCCTGCCCCCAAGCCCCTCCCCTTGCTACAGCCCTGCAATTACAATAACTAAAACAAAGCTACTAAGGGCAGTCAATAGAAAACATGAGAAGGTGAAAGATGATATGTAGTTAAGGGTCTGATAAGGTAGTATGAGTACAGACAAACATCTCTTGATGGCTTATTGTTGTATTATGATAACAGGGCATATGAGACATCAATACTGTTGGATCAAGATGTATCAACTGAGATCCCTTATAATGGTGAGCAACCACATGTATAAAGCTTTCAGAGCTTCCTCTGCTGGCATCTCTTTTTCTCTCTGGGCTTCCTGTGGAAGCTGTCAGAGGAGGGAGACTTGGGCAACTTTGGCTTTCAGTCCCTCTTGGCCAAATTAATATACAGGTAGCCCACCTATAATGAAATACAGAAGAGATAAGAGACTCCTGCAGAGGAGGTCAGCTCTTATTTATCACAATATGTTTGCTCTGTGTATAGCTTGGGATTAATACTTTTATACTTTAATTTTGACCAGATTACCTAGAATACTTTGGGCCAGATTTTTCTCTTCATCCAGACATTGCATCAAGAATAGAAAACCAAAATACCAAACAGGTAATAGTAAAAATCTTCGTCTCCTCTCCCCTCACCCCTCATTTCTCTTCTCTTCTCTTCTCTTCTCTTCTCTTCTCTTCTCTTCTCTTCTCTTCTCTTCTCTTCTCTTCTCTTCTCTTCTCTTCTCTTCTCTTCTCTTCTCTTCTCTTCTCTTCTCTTCTCTTCTCTTCTCTTCTCTTCTCTTCTCTTCTCTTCTCTTCTCTTCTCTTCTCTTCTCTTTCTTTCTCTTCCCTTCTCTTCTCTTGCCTTCCCTTCTGCTTTCCTTTCTTTTTTTTCTTTTTCTCTGAACATATAATATTTTTATGATTCCAGTACCTAGATCAGATTCGTACTACTGTTTTCGAAAACATCAGAAACCTTAACGGTGCACCAAGTGTACAGATGCAAGAGGTTCCACCCGACTACCTGTGTCTTGAGAACAACGAGGACCAAACAGACCCAGATTCCAGGAACCCAGATGATTACTCGAGGTAAAGAAAATTGAATATCAAAAGTATATAACCTTTTCATCTCGTAACATGTTGATTGAGGGACGGTCTGTTTTGTGGAAAATAAGAGGGGCTAAGTCCCTGGCTAGACTGTGAGCAGTCCCTCTGTTTGCCTTGGTCACTGTTTGGTATTTTTTTGGTTTATTTGGCTGAGCGAGGATTCGTAGTTGCTCTAATATCCTGGGCCAGGGAGAGGTGTGGTGAGTGAAGGACAAAAGAAGAACTCCCCACACCCCTTCCCTGGGGATATAAGGGGAAACAGGGGAATGCTTGCAGTCTTATTCCTTATCTTATGTACTTGACTTGCCACTTTAGATGAAGGGGAATGACAGAGAAGTACACCACTTTGATGCTGCTCTTTGAGTAAATTATATTTTTTTGATGATCTGTAGGTTAGCTGAAAATGAGTTTTTCGACGGTGAACAAGACGTAGATCGTGATTCGCCCTCCCTAGAAGTTTGAAGACTAGCTAAGTTTATCTCTGATGTAGAATGGCACTTCTTCCTTAATCACACAGATGGCCAAAAAGAAAATCCAACAAACATAATGCTTCATATTTGTGTAGCTTGAAAGTTAGGGTTACGAAAAGAGCAAGTAATGAAGTGGTCCCAAAACGAACATTGTGGAACTCCTTTTCATATTTTTCCATATTAATATGTGATGAGAAACCACTACCTAATATCTATATTACGTCAGGTTTAGGAACAAAGCTGTGAAAAGTGATGTGGTCCCATAACATACCTTGAGGAACGCCATTTTAAATCCTCCACTTTTCATCTAAAGCGCGGTGAAATATCCTTTCACTTTGCTTTCCAGTTTTAGATAGTATAAAAATCATTTTATAAATGCATTCATATACTCATACGTACAGTGTGTAATAAAGACTTCTGATGCCACAATCAGTTTATTCATTTTTTTTCTTGAAATTTACTGCGTTTTAAACAAAGTTTTCAATGACGATAAACATTGTCACTTATCTACCCATGGCAACCGTAAAAGTCAGGTAAAAACGTAGGTCATAAATTTATTTCCAAGTGGAATACAATGCATGTATTGGATTGTAGTGTATTGTTCTATAATGCATATATTGTATTTTCCGGTTACTTGGACATGGATTTACTACCATAAATGATAAAATATATCCACGTTACTACCCATGTCATAATCCTTACATTTCGTAGGTTTTCGGAGGACTGACTTCAATTGAGTATAGATTGCGCACTAGGATTTTAGATTTTGCGCCGCTTATCGCAGAAAAATAGAGTTGGGCAAAAGTTGCGCAGAAGGTAGAAGACTCGTGCGCGTTTGGGAAGAACATATATATTCTGACTGCAATGCGTGTGGTAAAACGTAAAAAGATTTAGTAACCCTCTGTGCATAATCTATCATGATCCTGATCACGGCATGACCATCTATTAGCATGTTCCATGTTACTCAGGTCTTACCCTTCCGGTAGGTTGTTGTTGATACTTATTTGAACTTGTAGCTAATGAAACTGTTAAGAGTTACAGCATCTTATCAATCGTCGCCTATGAGATACGTGCGCTGGATCGAGTGGGAAAATCATGCAAGTTATGGATTACTCAGCATTTTTTTTTCAACCGTGAATATGATTGTCGTTCAGAGTAGGGCCAACTGCCTTTCATTATCACGAGGAAATGTCATTCCACACATTAGACAACTTTGAAAATTTTACAAAACGCCATGCCTTTGCGTTAAGAAATGGCCGGAAGTACATTCTTTCTATCCGCGCACCATTCGTCTTCAAGACTAGCGTTTACTAGAATTCGAACAGGAAGGCATTACGTTCTTCTCGCCCCGAAGAAGAGATAATGAAAGAGTAACTGTCTCGAGGCCGCGTCGTCCTTTCTGTCACTCGTTTCAGTCCACAAATGAGTAACATTTCTTGATCAGCTTAATTTATGATTATTCATTTCTAGGAAAAATTACTAAACTCTTCATGGATTTTTTTGGAGAGAGTGAGGATCGAGGGAAGAATAAGCCTTACCCAAAATGTTTAACCAAAGATATTGACCTTGCCCTTGGCTTATACGTCAACTATCCTTTTCATATCTTAAGCAAGTGCAATCGCCGCTTATTCTTTGTAATATAACCTTCCATACCTAAAAATAGACAAGAAATATTCTGCTCTTATCTTCGGCCATGTAGATTCTCATTCTTTACCCCTCGAAAATGACCAATTTTACTTTATCTTTCAATAATCTATATCTATTCTGCTTCCTTAATAACTAATGAATATTTTTTAGAAAAGGTGTGAAAATGGTCCAAAATCGATCAAAACCATGGGCTATAGTCCATGCTTTTTGCTCGAAAGTGACCTATTTTTCATGCTTCAATAATAATGAATACTTTTTTAAAACGTGTGAAAATGGTCCAAAATCGATCAAAACCATGGGCTATAGTCCATGCTTTTTGCTCGAAAACGACCAAAAATAACCTATTTTTCATGCTTCAAAAATAACGAATATTTTTTGAAAAGGTGTGAAAATGGTCCAAAATCGATCAAAACCATGGGCTATAGTCCATGCTTTTTGCTCGAAAATGACCAAAAATAACCTATTTTGCATCCTTGATAAATAATGAATATTTTTTGGAAAGGTGTGAAAATGTTCCAAAATCGATCAAAACCATGGGCTATAGTCCATGCTTTTTGCTCGAAAATGACCTATTTTGCATCCTTGATAAATAATAAATATTTTTTGAAAAGGTGTGAAAATGGTCCAAAATCGATCAAAACCATGGGCTATAGTCCATGCTTTTGGCTCGAAAATGACCAAAAATAACCTATTTTCCATCGTTCAAAAATAATGAATATTGTTTTGAAAAGGTGTGAAAATGGTCCAAAATCGATCAAAACCATGGGCTATAGTCCATGCTTTTGGCTCGAAAATGACCAAAAATAACCTATTTTTCATGCTTCAAAAATAATGAATATTTTTTTAAAAGGTGTGAAAATGTTCCAAAATCGATCAAAACCATGGGCTATAGTACATGCTTTTTGCTCGAAAATGACCTATTTTTCATGCTTGAAAAATAACGAATATTTTTTGAAAAGGTGTGAAAATGTTCCAAAATCGATCAAAACCATGGGCTATAGTCCATGCTTTTGGCTCGAAAATGACCAAAAATAACCTATTTTTCATGCTTCAAAAATAATGAATATTTTTTTAAAAGGTGTGAAAATGTTCCAAAATCGATCAAAACCATGGGCTATAGTACATGCTTTTTGCTCGAAAATGACCTATTTTGCATCCTTGATAAATAATAAATATTTTTTGGAAAGGTGTGAAAATGGTCCAAAATCGATCAAAACCATGGGCTATAGTCCATGCTTTTGGCTCGAAAATGACAAAATAACCTATTTTCCATCGTTCAAAAATAATGAATATTTTTGAAAAGGTGTGAAAATGTTCCAAAATCGATCAAAACCATGGGCTATAGTCCATGCTTTTGGCTCGAAAATGACCAAAAATAACCTATTTTTCATGCTTCAAAAATAATGAATATTTTTTAAAAGGTGTGAAAATGTTCCAAAATCGATCAAAACCATGGGCTATAGTCCATGCTTTTTGCTCGAAAATGACCTATTTTGCATCCTTGATAAATAATAAATATTTTTTGGAAAGGTGTGAAAATGGTCCAAAATCGATCAAAACCATGGGCTATAGTCCATGCTTTTGGCTCGAAAATGACCAAAAATAACCTATTTTTCATGCTTCAAAAATAATGAATATTTTTTTAAAAGGTGTGAAAATGTTCCAAAATCGATCAAAACCATGGGCTATAGTACATGCTTTTTGCTCGAAAATGACCTATTTTGCATCCTTGATAAATAATAAATATTTTTTGGAAAGGTGTGAAAATGGTCCAAATTCAATCAAAACCATGGGCTATAGTCCATGCTTTTTGCTCGAAAATGACCAAAAATAACCTATTTTTCATGCTTCAAAAATAATGAATATTTTTTAAAAGGTGTGAAAATGGTCCAAAATCGATCAAAACCATGGGCTATAGTCCATGCTTTTTGCTCGAAAATGACCAAGAATAACCTATTTTTCATGCTTGAAAAATAACGAATATTTTTTGAAAAGGTGTGAAAATGTTCCAAAATCGATCAAAACCATGGGCTATAGTCCATGCTTTTGGCTCGAAAATGACCAAAAATAACCTATTTTTCATGCTTCAAAAATAATGAATATTTTTTAAAAGGTGTGAAAATGTTCCAAAATCGATCAAAACCATGGGCTATAGTACATGCTTTTTGCTCGAAAATGACCTATTTTGCATCCTTGATAAATAATAAATATTTTTTGGAAAGGTGTGAAAATGGTCCAAAATCGATCAAAACCATGGGCTATAGTCCATGCTTTTGGCTCGAAAATGACCAAAAATAACCTATTTTTCATGCTTCAAAAATAATGAATATTTTTTTAAAAGGTGTGAAAATGTTCCAAAATCGATCAAAACCATGGGCTATAGTACATGCTTTTTGCTCGAAAATGACCTATTTTGCATCCTTGATAAATAATAAATATTTTTTGGAAAGGTGTGAAAATGGTCCAAATTCAATCAAAACCATGGGCTATAGTCCATGCTTTTTGCTCGAAAATGACCAAAAATAACCTATTTTTCATGCTTCAAAAATAATGAATATTTTTTTAAAAGGTGTGAAAATGGTCCAAAATCGATCAAAACCATGGGCTATAGTCCATGCTTTTTGCTCGAAAATGACCAAGAATAACCTATTTTTCATGCTTGAAAAATAACGAATATTTTTTGAAAAGGTGTGAAAATGTTCCAAAATCGATCAAAACCATGGGCTATAGTCCATGCTTTTGGCTCGAAAATGACCAAAAATAACCTATTTTTCATGCTTCAAAAATAATGAATATTTTTTTAAAAGGTGTGAAAATGTTCCAAAATCGATCAAAACCATGGGCTATAGTACATGCTTTTTGCTCGAAAATGACCTATTTTGCATCCTTGATAAATAATAAATATTTTTTGGAAAGGTGTGAAAATGGTCCAAAATCGATCAAAACCATGGGCTATAGTCCATGCTTTTGGCTCGAAAATGACCAAAAATAACCTATTTTTCATGCTTCAAAAATAATGAATATTTTTTTAAAAGGTGTGAAAATGTTCCAAAATCGATCAAAACCATGGGCTATAGTACATGCTTTTTGCTCGAAAATGACCTATTTTGCATCCTTGATAAATAATAAATATTTTTTGGAAAGGTGTGAAAATGGTCAAATTCAATCAAAACCATGGGCTATAGTCCATGCTTTTTGCTCGAAAATGACCAAAAATAACCTATTTTTCATGCTTCAAAAATAATGAATATTTTTTTAAAAGGTGTGAAAATGGTCCAAAATCGATCAAAACCATGGGCTATAGTCCATGCTTTTTGCTCGAAAATGACCAAAAATAACCTATTTTTCATGCTTGAAAAATAACGAATATTTTTTGAAAAGGTGTGAAAATGTTCCAAAATCGATCAAAACCATGGGCTATAGTCCATGCTTTTGGCTCGAAAATGACCAAAAATAACCTATTTTTCATGCTTCAAAAATAATGAATATTTTTTTAAAAGGTGTGAAAATGTTCCAAATCGATCAAAACCATGGGCTATAGTACATGCTTTTTGCTCGAAAATGACCTATTTTGCATCCTTGATAAATAATAAATATTTTTTGGAAAGGTGTGAAAATGGTCCAAAATCGATCAAAACCATGGGCTATAGTCCATGCTTTTGGCTCGAAAATGACCAAAAATAACCTATTTTTCATGCTTCAAAAATAATGAATATTTTTTTAAAAGGTGTGAAAATGTTCCAAAATCGATCAAAACCATGGGCTATAGTACATGCTTTTTGCTCGAAAATGACCTATTTTGCATCCTTGATAAATAATAAATATTTTTTGGAAAGGTGTGAAAATGGTCCAAATTCAATCAAAACCATGGGCTATAGTCCATGCTTTTTGCTCGAAAATGACCAAAAATAACCTATTTTTCATGCTTCAAAAATAATGAATATTTTTTTAAAAGGTGTGAAAATGGTCCAAAATTGATCAAAACCATGGGCTATAGTCCATGCTTTTTGCTCGAAAATGACCAAGAATAACCTATTTTTCATGCTTGAAAAATAACGAATATTTTTTGAAAAGGTGTGAAAATGTTCCAAAATCGATCAAAACCATGGGCTATAGTCCATGCTTTTGGCTCGAAAATGACCAAAAATAACCTATTTTTCATGCTTCAAAAATAATGAATATTTTTTTAAAAGGTGTGAAAATGTTCCAAAATCGATCAAAACCATGGGCTATAGTACATGCTTTTTGCTCGAAAATGACCTATTTTGCATCCTTGATAAATAATAAATATTTTTTGGAAAGGTGTGAAAATGGTCCAAAATCGATCAAACCATGGGCTATAGTCCATGCTTTTGGCTCGAAAATGACCAAAAATAACCTATTTTTCATGCTTCAAAAATAATGAATATTTTTTTAAAAGGTGTGAAAATGTTCCAAAATCGATCAAAACCATGGGCTATAGTACATGCTTTTTGCTCGAAAATGACCTATTTTGCATCCTTGATAAATAATAAATATTTTTTGGAAAGGTGTGAAAATGGTCCAAATTCAATCAAAACCATGGGCTATAGTCCATGCTTTTTGCTCGAAAATGACCAAAAATAACCTATTTTTCATGCTTCAAAAATAATGAATATTTTTTGAAAAGGTGTGAAAATGGTCCAAAATCGATCAAAACCATGGGCTATAGTCCATGCTTTTTGCTCGAAAACGACCAAAAATAACCTATTTTTCATGCTTCAAAAATAATGAATATTTTTTTGAAAAGGTGTGAAAATGGTCCAAAATCGATCAAAACCATGGGCTATAGTCCATGCTTTTTGCTCGAAAACGACCAAAAATAACCTATTTTTCATGCTTCAAAAATAACGAATATTTTTTGAAAAGGTGTGAAAATGGTCCAAAATCGATCAAAACCATGAACTATAGTCCACGGTTTTTGCTCGAAAATGACCAAAAATAACCTATTTTTCATGCTTCAAAAATAACGAATATTTTTTGAAAAGGTGTGAAAATGGTCCAAAATCGATCAAAACCATGGGCTATATATAGTCCATACGTTTTGCTTAAAAATGACGTGTTTTGCACCCTGCATAAATAAGTCATATTGTTTTGAAAAGGTGTGAAAATGGTCCAAAATCGACCAAAACATGAACTATAGTCCATATCTTTTTCCTCAAAAATGATCTATTTTTCTTCCTTCATAAAAATCAATCAGTATGTTTTGAAAAGGAGCGAAAATGAAATCGGGGGCTTTTGCCCTTTCACTTTTTTTTACCTTTTGCATGTTATTCTTTTAAATTTTCTAATCCTTAGCCCCCTTTTCCACTTTAATTAGTTTCCTAGCCAACCCCCCCCCCCCTCCCCATACACACTTTAAAATGTGCTCCTACCCTTGGCCATGTACCATCGTATACCCTAAGTATACAATATTCCTTATGTAACCCTCCCATACCGTGACCATATGCATGTTCCGTTCTGCTCTGATTTTATCCATGCGCCCACGTGCAAAGTTATATATTTATGCTCTTTTACTTCTTCAAGAGTCATCCTCTTGAGAGGCTACTCTAAAAGTCATTATCCTCTTGCTGCTACTTTACAGCCACCCCCGCACTAAGCATGTTATTTCAAGTAGAGGAAGTGACGAACTAAAAAGCAGACTTTGTCAAGAGGTGGTATATTGGTTGCCAAACCACAAGCCCCTGTTGATGACGAACGTACGTTGCCGTGCCCTGTTCGTACATGTCCGGTAGACCAACGGTAAACCAAGTATTACTCAGTGATTTATGCAACTGTCATTTTACCATAGCTGTATGCGCAATCTGATTGGAGGGTTGTGTGTGGTGTATAGGAGTGCAGAGCACACAGTATTACCCAATGATGCATGCAAATTTCATTGTACCACAGCTGTACGTTGAGAGCTTTGATTCAATCTGATTAGATGGTTGTGTGTGTGGTGTATAGGAGTGCAGAGCACAGTCAGTTGCTTGATCACTCGTCCACCCAACCGTTGCGCGCTTTAGCCCTTTTTTCTTCCTTCTCACAGCCTTTTGTTGTAATTTGAAAATGTTTCTAATTTACCACTCCAAGGCGTCCATTTGACAAGGTCCCCACCTCCCCAGGTCTCCTCCGCTCCCCACCTCCCCAGGTCCCCAACAATCTGAAAGAAAGCTGATTTTGAGGAAAGAACCTCCCACACGGGACAAACCCTGGGGGTAAGGGCGTCTAGTCTTAAGTAGACTTTTTTTAATGTCTTTTTAAGAGGTTGTAATTTTGAGTACTACAATTATAGTAATAAAAAATGAGACGATGATTGCGCCAAAAGGGACCAAAACACAGCTCGTCAGTCATCTTCAAGTCTCGTCTGTCAATCTGCGCCAGTCAAGGCTCTGCCGAAAAAGTATTGATAAACCCAAGTTGGATCCTGACTTGATTATAAGTCTGATGTTTCTGTTTTAAACTGCAGCTTGTTGGACCATCAAACATCTGTTGCTACTAGTGACCTTACTGCACCTGGAATTCAATATCAAAGAGACTTTAAGCCAACAAACATTAATATAGATGGATAGGGCTCAAGGGGGTCATCTAAATGGTGAGATAAAAAGACGTACCGGCAGTGCGTGCGTACACAAGGGAAAATGGGTCAGGGAAGGACTGCTTGTGGTGTATATGCTCTGTTCTTGCGTAAGAGTTTTACCATTTGGTGTTATGGTATTTTTAAAAGCTATATAAGCAGGAAGCTTGCAAATCAAGTACTTTCGGCTGATAATCACATTATTGGGATTATATAAGATGCCAGGATTAGTGAGCTGTAATCATCACTATCACTATGGCAACTGATTCTAATCGTTATCCAAACATGCGGTGTCTTTGTCTTTAATTCAGCTTTTATCTTTTATCATTATGCAATATTACTATAGCATGATCATCATCATCATCATCATCGACGTCACCATCATCATCATCATCCTTATCATCATTTATACCATCATCGTTTTAATTGCCGTCTCTGACCATCATCAACATCATCGATGATCACCATAACCCTCATCATCATCGATTATCATCCCCACTTTCATCATCATCATCACTACCATCACCACCACCATCGTCATCATCTTCATCACCATCACCACCATCATCATCACCATAAACATCACCATCATCATCACACCATCATCACCATCATCATCATCTTCATCACCACTATCACCACCATCACCATCATTGATCATCATTCAACATCACTGTCGGCCACTGCCACCTTAACCATCATCATTGCTATTATCCTACAAGTCAAACGGAACACATCATGCTGAGACGAGCAAATGTGGTAGGTGACATGGGATGTAACACTACGCGTTCGACAACCAATGCCATGATCCGGGGTAACCCTACAGCAATCCAATGACGTCATATTTCCCGCGCAGCAAGGTTAACCCGAATCGGAAATGAATGGTTTAAAAACCCAACCAATTGAAAGAAAAATTGTCGAAAGATATTTATTGCCAAGAGCTTATTTCACCACATTTGAATCGCGTTCAAACTGCTAGTGAGACCATTTTCCCTTGACGTGTGTAATGATGATACGCGCGCCGGCCTCAAACCTGAACCAGATTGGGTGTTAGTTAACTACGTGTGGCCCGCACCAGCATTTATAGGAAAACCGTAATTAAGGTCATCATTAGGATAGCTAGAGCAGTGCACAGAGCAACGCCGATCAAAGGACCCGTGCGAATCCATATTACTTCACCAAAGCCCAGAATTCTGCCAAGGAAACCAAAAAAAAAGGTGAGGTACACGACTGCGGTTAGACTGATACATGGTAGCGACTTGGTTTCGAGTAACTGTAGTTCAATAAGTCAGATAAACGCTTTCGTACTAAAAGCCACAACTAAGAAAGACTGGTATTTGAGTAATTTTAATTTGAATCATACCAACTCGGCTTTTAAATCGATAAAATTTTGTTACGAACTCATCGAGGCACTTCTGCTTTTGAAAAGTCGTGTAAAAATGTCGTAAACACGACGATTCTATTGAAAATTCTCGAGGATTTCAAGACGCTGTTACAAGGGGGATTATTGCTGACAGTCGAGCGGTGTTCCTCTGACGAGGGAGGATTTTCTTGATGTCATTCTTAATCCTTTCCTTCTTAGATTCGTCGCTTGACTTCTGCCATAAAGGAGTTTCTAAACCCGTAAAAATGGACAAAGTTGTTCTGATTTTATTCCTCGCTACTCTGAGGTTGTGCGGTAAGTTCAAGGTAGAAAATATCGAATATCATGTCAGCATATTTGGATTGCGGATCGACGTAATTTATCAGCATATTTGATCAATTATTTGTAGTATCTGGAGCTCGCAGTATTATTTTGCGTCATGAAGTGGATTGGGATAACAAATGTATTCTTTGGACTTCGATATATTTCCATGCTCTTCGTAGCGGGAGATTATCTGTCTCCCAGATGTGATCCTTCGCGCTGTCGAACTCCAGATAACCGATCCTAACCCTATATAAACTGACTTGTAAATCAATGGCACTGCTAAAGGAAGGTGACGGCTCAACCAAGGTCTGTTACGCGTGAACAGATATTAATTGATCTTCACTCATAAACTTGGGAAGATTTAGGGGATAGAAGCGTGATTATCGAACAATATTTATTGATGAAAAATGAAGCTAGAAATCAATAGAAATCTATAAAACAGTGTTTGTCTGTTTTAGTTCTTTCATCTCAAGTTGGTTTAACTAGATTTCGCCAGGATGTTCTCCTGCTGTTATCTAAACTTGGCTCAAAATAGAATGACATTACAAGACGACCTAAGCCTACCAAGGGGGGAGGGGTGGAGGGCGGTGTCCGTTTATTACAATATCAAAATGACAGGACAAGTCAACACCATTGGAAATGACCCCCCGAAAGGTTAATACGAATTAGCAAATTTTTTGTTTTGATTTTTCAGAGGGATTCAAAATGATACGAAACTTTTAATGTTTTAGATTTTAGAATGGTTAAACATTTAATTTCTTTTCCCAGTTTTACAGTTTCTTCCCCCGTTTCGCCTCCTGAGAGAATATTTTCTTGATTTTATTTGCCTAGTTTGGCTCCTATGTAATAAATGTCATTTTTGTTGTTGATAGAATTGAAACCTTTACTACAAACCAACAACACAACAGGTAATAATTTGTGAAGGACTTTCATTATGTTTAGAACCACTATGTAACGTTCATTCATTCATTCAGTCAGTGAGTCAGTGAGTCAGTGAGTCAGTGAGTCAGTGAGTCAGTGAGTCAGTGAGTCAGTGAGTCAGTGAGTCAGTGAGTCAGTGAGTCAGTGAGTCAGTGAGTCAGTGAGTCAGTGAGTCAGTGAGTCAGTGAGTCAGTGAGTCAGTGAGTCAGTGAGTCAGTGAGTCAGTGAGTCAGTGAGTCAGTGAGTCAGTGAGTCAGACCGTGTAGGTCCTTCATATAGATTTAACTGATTTCATATAGACCCCTTGCACTAAATCCCAACCTGGGGGTCAAAATATTGAAAAAATATCAAAAAGATTTCAATCCTCAAGAAAAAGCAATCATGTTTTGACCCCCAGATTGGGAATTAGTGCAAGGGGTCTATTAAACCTTAGTTATAAAAAGTTATATTCATGAGATCGAGGAATACGGGATAGTAGAATGCTGTGGCATGGCTCTCGAATGGCTTCCACTGTGAGTAAAGTGCAAGAGGCATTGCCATGGGGCCTTGCAATTGGGGGAGGAGAAATGCTCGCTTGAAATAAGCCATTTCTAAGTTCGCAAACGAGATGCATTGTGGTCTAGCTTGGGTACAAATTACACCATATATGGCATAATATATCAACAAAGCATGCTTGTACCGAAACTAGACCACAATGCTCTAAGTTTGCTATCTAAGAAAAGGTCTGTGGCGATGAAAATCTATTCATGCAACTTATAGCCAATAGACAAGGAAAATTTCTGGTTCTTGGTGTACGACCCCTTCATTCATTCTTTCATTTTCTTCGTTTGTTTATGTATTTTTTGTTGTTGGTTTGTTTTTTTTAATTTGTGTTTTTATGTTCATTTGTTTATAATTTTGCTTTCATGATTTTATTTGTACTTATTTGTTATATTTTCGTTTGTTTTCTCCTGCTTATTTAATTGTATATTTTAACTTTTGTTGTCCATATCAATTCTATCTCAAGAAACCATTTGAAAATGCCTTCGCTTTGGCAAATCAAAATTAAAGACAGTCAAGAGGTGACAATATACGAAAAAGGTGTCAGTTTTCTAGCCGATGACATAAATTGACTCCAAGCAAATATGTTCCCAGGAAGGACATGTTAAGCGTCATTTATCGCTCTACCCAGAGCATGTTCTAGACCATGCCCTATTAAACCAGAGCATAATCGGCCCGGTTGTTTAGTGACATTGTACAGCAGCGTTGACGATAATATCCAAACCAAACCTCTTTGAATTTTATTTTGATTTTAAAAGGTCTATAAAGACGTTCTAAATTATCAGTGCTCAAACTTGCCTATAAACCCCTTGCAGCACGTCGGAATGCAGCTCAATTTGGAAGGCAAAACAATAGGTTCCAATTCTCAGGAGATTAATTTTTTTTTGTTTTGCCCTCCAAATTCTGCTCTGACGGCACGTGAAAGACCTTTCATATGCCATGTAAAATTTAAGATGATGTTGATATGACTACGGTTACAGTGATTTTACTTTAAGCTCATGAACTAAAATGTGTAATGAAAAGAGTGGAAATAAGATCGACTAACCTCTATTATTATTCTACTAACTATTTCACGGATTGTTAAAAGTAAAACCACTCTACTGTTGCTGCTGTAATTGATTGTAATTTCTGTTTCTCAACTGCTCCTTGTTGTAGATATTATATTGTTATTATTGTTGTTGTTGTTGTTGTTGTAATATTTGACGCTTTTGTATACCTAATCACTTATTCAGGAAAGTTTCCATTTCAACCAGACCATGTGTCATTCCCTTGAGTATTATTTCTTTGTTTTTTTTACGGATAACATTGATTGTATGGATGCTTCAGTTCCAGGGCCTGTGAAACTACTCACATCACTAGCCCCCACTAAGGTGATCACGCCACCGAAGGACACCGGTAAGTATTACTTTCATTACGAATCATTCTTTATGCCTTATAACTGTCTTATAACTAGGAGATCTTATCAGTAGACCCCTTTCACGTGATGTCAAAGCAACTCAATTTGGAGGGCAAAACAAAAGAATTTCAATCTCCTGAGAATTGGAACCTATTGTTTTGTCCTCCAAACTGAGCTGCATTCCGAAGTGCTGCAAGGATTATATGGTATTAGGCCGGAGCCTCGCAATCATGTTTCCATATTTACATGGCCGGATGAAGTGACCTTTATATGCAATCTCTTCCATATTTATTGTGCCGTTTTTAATGTGTAAAATGACTTCTTTTTCTTACAGACCCAACAACGTTACCCGTAGCAACCACAGAAGGTAATGTAACGCAAGATGGTAATGTAACGCAAGATGTTGACGAATTGATTTACATGGCTTTATTGTTAGTAAACCTGCCATAGTTTCTAACTTACGTTTGTTTCTTTTGCATTAACAGATCCAAAATCACTGCTGCGAAAATATCAAGGTATATATTGAAAGGCACTTTTAACATCTAAGAGGGGGGTCTTAGTGCGCTTCACGTGCCCCCCTCAAAATTCTAGATACGTCACTGAGACTGGTCTGAGGAATAAAATTTTCGTCATTCTTGGCATGTGTAGAAAGTTATATTAGCAAACAGCCAAACTACGCCGTGCTTATCGATACCTCAACGGTCAGTGGAATATATATAAACTCTTACCCAGGGCGTAATGTTTTCTCATTTGAAAACAATTTGGGAGTTATTGATGGGCTGCAAGCATTCCCAAGAGAGTCAAAAGACAAAAACATGGCGGCCATTTTAGTGCAACTAACAATTGATGGTAATGAGAAATCTTTTGTCAAATGGCACCAACGCTCTCCCGAGAGGCTGGGATGACTTAACGTGCAATCGAACGATAAATTCTTAGTTAAATCCCTCCCCATCCCTCACTTAGGTGTTCCCCTATGGGCATACGTATGAAAATAGCTAAGGATGGTAGCACTCCAAATCTGTAATGCATGATTGGTATCCTTTTGCTGTCTAGTTTTCCCCACCGAATGTGGTATCCAGCAACACACACCGAATCCAAACCGAAGAAGACATAAGCGGGTTGTCGGCGGTCAAAGCGCACAAGAAGGACAGTTTCCTTGGCAGGTTGCGCTCTTGTTTAAGGGCCAGCATTACTGTGGAGGCTCCGTCATCCATCGTAACTGGATTGTAACAGGATCTCATTGCTTTAGTAAGTATTGTCTCAAGGTTAAATTGACGCTGGGAATGTGGTACACCGAATGTATTATCCACTGTTTTGAATCTGCAAACAAACCAGCCACACCCCAATTCTATTGTTTTATGTAGGTTTTGAGATCCAGGGTAAGACCTTCAAGGGGAGTGCGGGGCTGATTTTTAAATCGGTTCAAACTCACGGGCTCGGGTTTTCAATGAAATTCAAAACCTCAGCCTCGGGCTGCGCCCTGGGCATCGGTCTTGAATTTCAATGAAAGCGCTCGCCCTATAGTTTGAACCTTTATCTAACAAGATTGCATCGCGACTCCGATACCCTTTCTTTTACATTGAAGAAAACGTTTTTTTTTGTTGCAATTTTTTTAGATCCGTACACATCACACGACCCCAAAGACTGGATTGTGAAACTGGGTGAACATCGTCTACGAGATAAAGAAGTGTTTGAGCAAAGCGTACGGATTACAAACATAACGACACATGAATGGTACAAATCCATGTGGTTTGAAGGAATCACAGATACACCTCCTACTTACGATATTGGTGAGTGACCTGAATGAAACACACCCCAGGGGGTAGGGGGTGAGTGTAGTAGGTTGGGGGGAGGGGGGTACTAGCCATCATGAATGGTACAACTGGTTTGAAGGAATCACAGATACATCTCCTACCTACGATATTGGTGAGTGACCTGAATGAAACCCACCCCAGGGGGTAGGGGGTGGGTGAAGAAGATTGTTGGGGGGGGGGGGGGGGGGGTACTCGCTGTCATGAATGGTACAACTGGTTTGAAGGCGGGATCACTAATACACCTCCTACCTACCATATTAGTGAGTGACCTGAACAAAATACACCCAAGGGGGTGAGGGTAAATGCCACCATCAAGGGTGGGATTGATGACGATAATAATAACAATTCTTATAATAACGCATCTCGACAAGCCTCAATGCGCTTACGATAAGTCATAAATTATCATCGATGTGAGCAAACGCGTGTTGTTATTTTTTGTAGCAATTTTGAAGCTAGAGCGGTCGATAGTATTTAACCGTCACATCCAACCTATCTGTATCATGCGACCTGACACTTACTTCAACTGGGGTCAGAAGTGTACTGTATCAGGCTGGGGTCACTTGAAGTGGAACGGATCTCAACCAAACGTCCTCAACTTTGCAGAAGTACCCATAGTCTCACACAGAGACTGCAACAAGGAAAAATCATACAACGGGACGATCCACGGGACAGCACTCTGCGCGGGATACCCACAAGGCCAAGTAGACTCTTGCGAGTACGATAGTGGTGGACCACTGTCTTGTAAGAAGTGTGGACGCTACTACTTGACTGGTGTTGTGTCGTGGGGACACGAGTGTGCTTTACCTCACAAGTACGGTGTGTATGCTCGTATGGAGGCATTAACACCCTGGATGGTGTCTATTATAGGAGAAGTAGAAGCTGTCACGGAATCAATGAGAGTTAGAGTGGGGTAGTAGTATGACAGGTTGATTATTGCTTGATTGATTTTATTCATTTTGGATCCATGGTATTGAAGTGGAATTTTTGTAACATAACGGACTTGTTTGTCACAAGATGCATTGACTTTATTACATAGAGAAGACTTCGTTTGTTTGTGGAAAGGACGTGACATGAAAAGGATAACGCAATTAAAGTCACGACATAACACTGAGTAACTAATGTCACGTCATGGTGCTTGGCGTATGGAGTCACGTCACGGTGCTAAGTAGATTGTTTTTTTACGTCACGTACTCCACAACCATACGAAATCTAAAACCTTTTTACTACAAGAAATATATTCTACAACCAGGATAGACTACCTGACGAAAGAAAAATAGCACGCAATATCTTTTAATTCCAAGACATACGACGATACGAGTCATACGACGATAGAGCGTTGCATATTTTTGTTTATATTTTAATCGCTTAGCTTAATATCTTCGTAAAATAAACAGTAGCCCAAGTAAATTGAATCTAATTGGATGATAGTGACATAATTTTAGAAAATTGACATAATGTTGAAATATTGACGTCATTATTTTAGAAAGTTCGACGTCATTATTTTAAAATGTTTACGTAATTATTTTGGCGTCGTGTGTCTCTGACGTCGTAATGTTAGAATATTGACATAAGTTTGAAGGACTTACTAGTTCCACTATCATAATTCTAATTCCTGGTCGAATTATCTTTATTATGTCTAGAAATAAGTAGAGAAATAGGGTAGGAGGTAGAAAATAAGTGGGAAAATGAGACTTTAAAACAAACGAAAAGAAATATAAAGACTGAACATTGATCAGTCAATATACGAGAATATGGCCTCTGTTGTACATATATACTTGTATGATTAAGCAACGAAATTAAGTCTCAGTCTTTTAATATACGAAGATAAAAGGTAGAAAGAAATTTGCATATTAACCTCAACGAGAAAGCTGGGCTTTTTCCATTTTATTTTAAATAAAAAAAACATAACAGTGTATATTATTCCTTTAATCAAACTGTCATATCTTCTTTTTGATAAGAGCAATTAACTTTTGAAAAATGTATAAAGCAAACTAAAGCAAGCTTGTTTATAGATTTGAGAATTGGCGACTTCACTGTCACCTACACCATCTTGAAAGGTAACCACGCCTTTGCATCATTACGAGGTTCTGCTTGTTTGCAAATCTTTTCATTGCACTTTAGGACTAAAATTCCAGGGCTCCATCAGAGCAGATGAGCCACTATATATATAGAACTTTGACATGGATATTTGAAATTTTACATGGAAAATTTTCAGTGTGTAAAATTGGTAAAAATAGGATTGTGAGTTAAAGTTGAATAAAATGTTTTGAATATTGAGTTTGAGATTTCATCGTTTAGGATGAGCAGGAATGTGACTGGATGAAAAAATAATGGGATCGGATTGCAAGGTATTGAATTACCCTTAACTTGCAATCAGAGTATCTGGACCCCCTTTGACCTCATGTTCCATTCATTCAGTATCTGGACCCCCTTTGACCTCATGTTCCATTTATTAAGTATCTGGACCCCCTTTGACCTCATGTTCCATTCATTAAGTATCTGGACCCCCTTTGACCTCATGTTCCATTCATTAAGTATCTGGACCCCCTTTGACCTCATGTTCCATTCATTAAGTATCTGGACCCCTTTTGACCTCATGTTCCATTCATTCAGTATCTGGACCCCCTTTGACCTCATGTTCCATTCATTCAGTATCTGGACCCCCTTTGACCTCATGTTCCATTCATTCAGTATCTGGACCCCTTTTGACCTCATGTTCCATTCATTCAGTATCTGGACCCCTTTTGACCTCATGTTCCATTCATTCAGTATCTGGACCCCCTTTGACCTCATGTTCCATTCATTCAGTATCTGGACCCCTTTTGACCTCATGTTCCATTCATTCAGTATCTGGACCCCCTTTGACCTCATGTTCCATTCATTCAGTATCTGGACCCCTTTGACCTCATGTTCCATTCATTCAGTATCTGGACCCCTTTGACCTCATGTTCCATTCATTCAGTATCTAAACCCCCTTTGATCTCGTGTCTTACGTGTATTTAGCAAGCTCTTATTATGTAGTGTTGTGATGAATATTTACGGTAATATTTTGTTATATCTGAAATTGGTACTTTTATGAATAAAAATGAGTTACCTTGATAGCTTGTTAAGTGTTTTGATGTCTGGTCGATTTTGAGTCATCGTCATTTTGGTTCCCCTACTAAAGAAAATCCAAAGGCTGCACACTCACGGCGATAGCGACCTCTACTCGGAGCTCAATAAATCCAAGAAAAAATAAGCTACGGCCATAATTTCACGACAGAATCAAAGTACACATGCCAATGCTTTTCTCCAGCACGCTCAAAGTAGCATTCTTTCTAAAACGTGAATGCTAGAAGATATTTTCTTTCATGACAAATTCACTTCTTACTCTGTAGTTTGGCTTGTGATGGTCGCACAAATGGGTCCTACGCTCGAATTGTATGCTGGTTAGCTTTTTAAAACCCTAGCGGGGGTAGACAGCGTCCATTTTAGGCAAACAAACCCTTACCTACCGGAATTAACCGCTCATGAAACAGAATAACAGCTCAATGACTTCCTCAGGGAAAACTATTCGAATTTATGAATATGATTCCACGTGTACCCTCATGATTTTTGATTGGCTGAGAGAAAACAATGAGCCATTAGCCAAAAGGACACTAGGGGACCCTGGTAGGTTAGGGTTCGTTTGCCTAAAATGGAAGCTATCAAGGTAACTCATTTTTATTCATAAAAATACTAATTTTAGAGATTACAAAACATTACCGTAAATATTCATCATATCACACCTGAATGGTATTGAATCACAGATACCAGTATGTCAGAAGTAAGTATTAATATAATATTATAACTGTTATATACCTTTCAAGATGGCGCAGGGAACCGTGTGAAGGGGACAATTGGCATTTTTTGTAATTATTGTACGTAGCATCATTTGACAATTAACTTACCGCGTATATTGAGAATGAGAAACCAGTTGCTCAGTTGTTATGATCTAACATTCTATTTATCCTTATGTAATCAGTTAGTCTGATATTACGACCGCAGCACCAGAGCTATAAATACCATCTACTGTCTTTCATTCCCCACTGTACTCTGAAGATGACTTCCGCTCAGGTTGTCGAAACGTCAGTCTCTACCAACAATAGTCTTTCTCAAGACTGCACTCACCCGGACGATCACATTACTCACTCAACTAGTCTGATATTCCTAATAACGTCAAGAGTGGAGCACACACTCTGTTTATCATACGCACTCTTTTCACCGGAGACTCCTTGCGCCACTTGTCAGCATTCCCAGTAGCATTTCTAACGACAGAAAATTTGTCATAAGATGCAATTTTCAGTTTCTCTTTACTTGGTCTAGTGTGATTCAGGATCCAGTCCGTTAGTCTTGGTTCAATTTGAAACCGTGCAAAACTGTAAATCTTTTTTGCAGTAGCAAGTGGGTTAGCGGAGATATCTTTATACCTTACGATCATGCATCTGTCTCTATACTCGCTTTTCTTCATTAATATTTGCATGTATTTTAAGTTATGAGTAGTGGTATCACAGATAGATTTAACTCTACTTTCCAAATCAGGATCTGGGTATTCTTTCAGCCACCCCGCGTTGATGCGTGAATTGATGGTCCCGCGAGGATCCCGCAGTATGTACAACACACGGGTGTGCGGGTTTGCATCTAGAAGAGGTTGTAATATGGACGAAATATTCTCGTTAGGGATCCTCACCACTGCTAATTTTGTCACACTGTACTTATACCTCGTAGCGCAGACTTCGTCGGTCAGTCCTGGTGGCATGTTCTCACAGACTCGTTCTCCATTCTTAATTTTACAAAATGGATCAGACATCATTGCCTTACAATTTAGGCGAACTGCGATCCATCGTGAAATATCGGCAAGAAATTTGGTTCCATTTTCCGTGGCTGAAAATTTGCAGTTGAGAATCCCGTTCATGGTGTCTATAATGACGTCTCGATGCTTTTCTGGAGGACTAAAACCTCTGGTTACCCAGAGTGGCTCGTACACATTAAAAACGTTCGGGTCCTCGTTAAACATTCGGTTTATGAACGTCGTGCCGGATCTGTCGTGTCCAATCATTATCAAGCTTAGTCGTTTTGGGTCATTTTCTTTCATGGCTGAATTCTTGGCGTCTTTAGAATCCAAAACGTCTCCCTCTTTTCTGCTTTTATCAGCCTGACCCTCTTTTTCACGTGCATCGACCACACCCTCTTTGTCACGTGTGTCTGCCATACCTTCTTGGTAACGTTTATCGACCACACCCTCCTTACCACCTGTATCGACCACACCCTCTTTGCCACGTGTGTCTACCACGCCTTCTAGGTCACGTGTATCGACCACACGTGTATCTGCACGTGTTTTAACCTCCGTCTTCATAAGGATTCTCGTTCGATCTTCGTTTTCTCTGATATCATCAACGAATTCTATTCCTTTTTTTAAAATCGAAGCCGTGTCTTTTAGGAATTGTGTGTTTTGTTTAGGAAAGTTTTGGCTAAAGTTGATATAAAGGATGCAAATCATACCTACAACAACAGCAAACCAAAGAAATCCGTGGAATACTTTTCTTGTACGCATAATAACAAATGATTTGGTTCACTGACGAGAAGCTTATGGTTTTATCTACGAACAAACAGAAAGAAAAAGACAGGGGTTAAAGAACATATATGAATGCCATGAATGCATTGGTTCAACTCGGAAGTGCATGGGTAACCACACACTCCACTCCCTCTGGATCTAGCCTTCCAGCTGATCTGAGAAATTTAAAAAACTGTAGTGTCATCCTATAGCAGCCCAGCGACTCGGGAGAGGTCATTTCTAAAGGATTATTAACCGAGCGCGAGGTCTGTACGGGAAAATATCAGACCGAGGTCTTGACAGTACGGACCGAGCGCAGCGAGTTCCGTACAAAAAAGACCGAGGTCTGATATTTTCTCGTAAAGACCGAGCAAGCGAGGTTAATAAATCGTTTATTATATGGTTGTTTTTTTTAGCTGCGTCGACAAAAAACACGCGAACTTCCGGTATCGCGCGAATATCGATCGTTTCCAACTAGCAAAACACATAAAGTCAAAATGTCAAATCGTGCGTTTATTACATCAGAAAACTGCTATTTTTTTACACAAAAAACTTTAAAGACCCTTCAGACCGATGTCACAGAATTAAGTTCAGCATTTGAAAAGTTTCTAAGTTTAAAAAAAAAAAAAATCGTAATTGAACTAAGCTCATTCATCGAAGTGGAACAAACTAAACAAGAACTTGTTTAACAGATGGTCTAGGTCGTTAGCTGGTAAGCTTTCAAACTCTGTGTTTTTTCCAAGGCTGTTTAAATATTTATAGAGTATGTTCATGTCCGACTTGGTTTTTCTAATCGTATTTTTATCTTTCTGGTTTGTAACGAAGTTTTCAATCTGTTCTTGACCGTTAGGAGCTGTGTTTTCATATTGTTGGTTTTCATTTTCATGTCCACTTCGAGCTCTTCAGGGTAGTAAAATTCGCTCGGAGAATGGTCCTCTTCGTCGCTCATAATTTCTTTGTTCGCTTTTTTTCTATTTTGCTTATAAATTTCTTGTTTAACGAGAAAAAATGTCAAATTTCGCGCCGTGAAAATTGTAAACAAACTCGCAAATTTGATATACGATCCGGACCAATTGTCATGGTAACGGTCTGAGATGGAAAAATCTCAGACCGGAAATCAGCCAATCAGCGCGCGTACCATCGTAGCCATATAATAATTTATTTTATTTTCCCACTCAGTAATGAATATCATAGTAAATGTATACAAAATATCAAAAACCTCTCCTCAAACTCTAGATTGATCTAAAATATGATTTTTTATAAGTCAATTTTCGCACGTCACTATTTCAGATCAGCTGGTTGGAATTATCTGAATTATAAAAAGAAGAAAGAAAGAAAGAAAGAAAGAAAGAAAGAAAGAAAGTATAAAAAAAGAAAGAAAGAAAGAAAGGAAGGAAGGAAGGAAGGAAGGAAGGAAGGTCTGAAAGGAAAGAAGGAAGAAAGAGAAACAAAATAAATGATGAAGAAAAGGTAAAAATGATTGAAAGCAGAAAGAAGGTGAGAAGTAATGAAAAGATAGACATTTCTACTTAAGGACGTTTGCGGGCAAAAGTGTTTCCCATGTTTTTTTTCTTCAAACTTCGCATTGTGAAATAAGCCCGGACCATCATAGAAGTTCGATGAGTAAATAAAAAATGGGTGTCACCGTTCTCGATTAGGAGTGAGATAATATCAGTGCAGCCTTTTTCTTGTCGAAAATCGTTTGCACGCAATAAATACAAGTCGAACAGTAAAACTAAAAGGATCCCCCAGCCAGAGACTGCCTTGCTAACTAGAATTTAGAGGTCAGTTACAGAAGATTAGACGTATGTAATTTTGACCAAATGAGACATGCATGATGACGTCACTTTACTATGGCAACCAGAATGATTAGCTAAGTTTCTTTCTCTATTCTATACCATTCCAAAAATCCCCTGTAAAAACCCCTCAAAACGGCTGTCTTCACTAAATATAAAAACTAAATAATTCTCATTGAAGCTTTCATCTCATTGAAACTTTCATTTTATATGAGTAATTGAATTGCTAAATGTCAGTACAAAACCATTTGATGAAATGAAAAGTCATCATTCATATCGATATCTTAAACGTTAAATGTATTAGTATCTCAAATTAGTTAAGTGGGTAAACTTCTGCGAGTTTGTGCCATGCATACTCTGTAAGTGTTTTCAAACACTAAAAAAGTCTGCACGAGTTAAAATGAAATCCTAATGTTAATCATGAAGACTTGTACATGTTTTCTTAGTTTATTGGAGGAAAGTTGTTCATTGCCTTTTTTTCATCGTAAAACTCTTGCTTTGTTTGTCCTTTTCCTTTGTTTGTCCCTACTTAGGAAGCTCTGGGGTTTTTCCCCAAGAATTTAGGTTCAAACGCGTACGATTCACGACAAAATTGAAGAGCGATCGTCTTCTAAACCGTATACATGGGGAAGATTGCAAGTTGGCTTTAAAACAATTCTCAGCTTTGTGTGAATCGAATTAAGAAGTAATCAAAGGAAAAGAACAAGTTTCTACGGACACCTCTTTTAGTTACCTCAAACTCTATTGGCTGATGGCTAGTATTTGCTGGACCACGAGCTGGTACGTTGAAGTCTTTCTTATTCTCTTCAAGTAGTTTGAAGACGACGTGAAAACTTTTGAATTGGAATAAAAATCAGTTTCTTGACATGCCTAACAAGCCTAGCAGGTTACACGGCAACAATACACTCAAAACATACTGAGTAATCGTATATCGTACTGTCAAATGACTTTCATTATATATGAACCAATCACTATCGAGAATACGCCTAAACCATCCAATGAAAATCGAGAATACGCCCAAACCATCCAATCACTACACTTCATTTTGGACGTAATTTTACAGTCGGCTCTAGTGTACCCCCCTAGGCTCCATTATTGATTTCATTGGGGACGGACCATTTGATAATTGATGTGGGGGTTGCAGGAATTTTAGTTGCATGATATTTATTTTTTTGTCCCATCCCTGCACCTTTTTTTTTTTTTGATCATGACCTTGCACGATATTTTTTTTAAAACTATAGTATGGAATGAGTATTATTATTAATCATACAGAGGGCAACATTACTGATTGATCAATCAAGGAGGGCTTTTAGGCAAAATTTGAAGTCTAAATTCCACTGTGGGCCTTTCCCTTGTGAGCAATGTTTTCCCGCTTCAGACAATAGGATAGGAAAAGATAGTGAGGTGAGAAGAGATGATGACAATAATTCTATAAGGACGAGATAACATTTATTTTTATAATACTATGGTTACAAGCTGTTGACGAAACATCTCGTCTTTTTTGATAACATACGTTAGATCTCGCTGTACATTTCATGTCTTTTTTTTACAGTAAGATATCCTAATAGATTCGCGTTGTTCGATATTTTACTGTCTATACCTTAAAAAATCCTATCGACTTACATCACGAGATATCTGCGATAAGCCCTAAATTGAGTATGAGAATAATTAGTGGAATTAAAAGTTATGCATTGGTTTGTACAGCAAATTAAACGAGAATTGAACCATGACAGCACAAGTACTCGTGTCATCTTTTTTCCTTCATTTATCAAGAGGCAGCACTTTTTTTTAGCAAAACAGAACAGAAACGTGAAGAGTGTTACTTTTGAACGCTTCAGCGTACGATCCGCGTTCGAGAAATAAATAAACTCAGCGAAATAAACATTCTTCTGAGAATATTCGTTGAGATATAAAACATTAGTAAGTTTTCCCTGAGAGCTGGGAGGTACGTTGAGGTCGGGTGTGAGTAAAATGCTATTGTATCATCAACAAGGATGGACTTTAGACCGCGGCGTGAACGGGAAATCAGTCTTAGGTACCAAACTGACAACAAATAACATAGTGGGTATTTTAATTACACAGTGAAATATTTTCCCACGCTGATAGATACAGAGGGACATGGCTCGGAATCGCGTACATGCAAGTACATATTCTATGGTGTGGCTACAACTTTGGGAAGGCCAAAATTTTATCCACGACACATGACCATATATTTTATATTGAACTGTATTAATACTACGGGTCATGGTTCGGGATCATAATTATGGTAAAATACAATAAGGCTTTCTAAACCTTTAATTTCACGACTCTAAAGCTGGAACCTTCTAGGAACGCAAGTCCTATGTGAAACTTAATGGGCCTTTCGAGACAAGTCGCATCGAACTCACTCCCGACCTCCGTCTGTTCAGTTTTAGTAGCGATATATCGTAAGTCGTTTGCTCTACGACAAACTCACGACATGTCGTACGGTAAAACAGAGTAAATAATGCTTGCGTACGACAAACTGTCCCATATAAACGAAGCCAAACGTCTATTGCGCGACTAAGAGAAGTCGTAACTAAATCGCGTACGATACTTTGAGTACGACAAATCGAGTCGTAAGCGATGTAACGTATGAAGAGTCCAATCACTCTATTTCAAAAACGCGGGTTCTAACAATGATCAAGTTACACTTTAAATCGCATCGAGGGAACTATTAAATCCTACTTACAGAAAAAACTGATGTCTACAAGTAAACTGTCTAAGTTCTTTTCAAATGTACAATGTCGACATGGCTACCATATACCAGGCTCTCTCGTTATTACCTCCAAAGGAAGCCCAACAACAACATTCTTACAACATACAATAATATTGAGAGCTTTTTTTTGCAGTTAAAATATAGTCAATTTAAGTTGCAAGGCGTTGTTGGATTACATGGTAAAAGAGACGTGTTGGGTCCTTGTAATGATACATAGAGCTAAAGACCCCTTTCACATCAAAACAGCTCAATTTGGAGGAAAAACAAAATAATTTCAATTGTTTAGTGCTCTAAATTGAGCTGCATTCTGATGTGCTGCAAGGGGTCTTTAAAGAGTAGTTCTTTTTTTCCTGGTGTAATATGGTATACATACAAGATATAATAAGGGACCGGTCATTATTTGTCGCCCGGGGGGAGAGGGGTCGGAGGATTTCTATTGCTAAATCATAAAGATTAAATGATCCCCTCCCCCCTTCCAAAGATGCACTTTCGTTTTCTCATGATCCCCTCCTCAAAAGTGGTCGCTAGCCTCTAATCTTTGTGTGATACCCCTTAAATCCTCTCACCCCCTACCCCAGGAGATAAATGACCGATCCCAAAACTCTTTCTAAATGTCACTGACAAGTGCAAAATGCACTCCTATTTCAAGTATGACAAAAGTGACTTAAATTACGACTTAAGTGAAAAAATTGGCTATTGTTATTTACTAGCACACCTGAGGCACCCATATAATTTAGCTTTCTTAACAAGTCAACTTTGTCATACTTTAAACCTTGTAGCATTTAGAAACAGCTATATATCTGAAAACTGGACATTGTTTTTGAATTTTAGAAGGGTATTGAAGAAAATATGAGGATGATATAAATAGTCAGCTATGAGAAACTATATGCACTAAGGATGGTGAAGGTTAAGGGTGGTATTAGATTAATGTGGAATTCGACTGACCATACACACCTTTAGAATTATCCTAAAATAAGGTTAACTGGAAAAACAAGAGAAACTAGATTTCTTATCGATAAAATGTGAGGAATCCCTTTCATATTCTGCTGTTAGTCAAATATTCAAGATAATTCCATACGTGGTCTAGGTCTATAATATGCTGAGGATGATGCTTTAGAAGATAGTTGTGGCTGGGCATGTGTAGGAAGGACATAGTACCTCAACGTAACTCAAATAATATACAACTGTAATCCTTCTACCCCATGGTTTATCGAGTATTAGTAAAGCTGTGAATGAAAATCTCTTTAAAGAAAGCTAGGCGTACAATAATAATAATATTAATAATAATACAATATTTGAGAGAATCTGTTAAATCAACTATGGTAATGTATATTAATAGTAGTCATTGGAATCTTCGTGTGTTCTATTGTCGTTATGTTCAAACCGTTTGGCTTCTTCTTGCATCGACTCTTTAATCTTTTGTATCGCTGCTGAATCACAGTGGTTCTGGAAGGAAAATACAAACTTGAATATAGTGATAACTCTTTTCAGCAGACCCTTTAACAAGGGGACACCTTTCATTTAATGGACTGTAGGCAATGTGCATCAAAGCTCACAAAGCACTCTGGGAAAGCGAGTCTTAAGTAAAAGTAAAATAAAAATGGAACAGGGAAATCAAAGGAACTATCAGAAAAAAATTAGTTATTTTTGTCTGTTAAAATACTTCTATTTCCATAGAAAATGTCAAAGGAAAAGTTGCGGATGAACTTTTAGAAGACCCAAAAAAGCATAAGGACTCAGATTCTCAGCATGCTTTGTGCTAGAATTTCGAGCTCAATCACATATATTTCACAGTAAAACTTTTATAAGTCAATTTTCGCAGGCTTCATGACACCTCAGTTTTCAGTGACATCATTTCTATGTCCCTATTTTAGATCATCTGGCTGTAGTGTTGCATTGGCAAAATTTATACTGAAAAATGTTCACATCTGCAAAACAAAATCCTGATTGTTTCTTATATATCTTTAAACATCATAAGATATACTAACAACATCCTCTGATCAGTCTTCAGTATATGTGTGGTTTTCCCCCGTTACTCCCTTCCCCAAAGCTGCAGAAAATTATGGGAATGTGAAAAAGTGTTTAGGTGTTAGGGATTTGTTGATATGTTGATCGACAAAATGAGATAAAAAATGTTCTGTACTCATCTGTTGGTGGTTCAGTTTGCTCACTTGATTGGTTAGTTTTTCTGCTGATCAGTTTCTTCACTGTTGTTTGGTCTGTCTGTCTAATTGTCTAATTCCCCTCTCATTTAATTTGTCTGTCTGTCACATGGATTACCAGTTTACTTCATAGTTTTGTCAACTTCCTCCTTCAATGTTAGGCAAATCTGTCTTTCCTGCTCTCATTTGTTTGTCTGTCTGTCACATATTTTATCGTTCCTGTTACTTTCTTCAGTGTTTTTTTAGCCTGTCTGTCTGTCCATCTCATTTCTCCCCTCATGTGTTTGTCTGTCTGTCACAGTTTTTCATTCCTGGTTTTTCTCCTGTCATGTGTTTGTCTGTCTGTCACAGTTTTTCATTATGCAGTGTTTTTGGCCTGTCTGTCTGTCCATCTTATTTCTTCTCTCATATGTTTGTCTGTCTGTCACACAGTTTGTCAGTTCTCCATTTTAGTCTGTTTGTTTATCTATCAGTGATCTTTTTATCATTTAGTTTATTTACTAGTTGCTTTATTCATCTATCGACGGCTAGCAAGTTTATCCTATTTATTTACTTTAGCTATTCGTTGAGGCGAAAAACCTTAAGTCATATGGCTGAATAACCACTGATAATGACCCAAATTTCTTCTACCCGTACGAATAAATCTACTAATGGGTTTTAACTAGAACTGGGTCAAGCACATGTTGGACACTCAAAACAACAAACGTCATCTTTAGAAAACAATCCTTAAGGAAAGAAAACCTCACAGAAAATACTAAGAACACGATGGAAGAGAGACTATAATGTTCTTAGCAAGGTCAAATCCCATAGCTTTGGGATCCCTGTGTTAAAAAGAAATTGTCACCAGTACAACTCAGTTAGCTTTGCCTCAGGGATCCCACCACAAGAAAAGGAGATTGTTACTCAAGATAGTACAAAGGTCTCATGAGGTTTGAGAGCTTAAAATATCCAACATGAGCATGCACCCTAAAAGTCAACTCACTTTTAGGGGGGATTGGTGGAATTATGTTGGCTTTAGCTTGAAAAAGTCTGCAAATGAACAAGATATGATTACTAATACCCATGCAATCTGTATGCCTGGATCAAGAATGACGACTGGATGGATAGGTCTGACTGGGTCTACGTACGTTGTTGAATAGGTACATACAGAATATATATCTGCATTTATAAGTGGTTATTAAGTCACATGACTTATGGCCGTGTCAAGCGTTGGATTGCAGATATGTTATAATTATCAAGTCTACGTTACTCACAATGTTAAAGTTGAATGTTATGATATCAAGTTGATAAAAAAAACTAAATATCCCACACATAATACAATGTTACACCTTATGCTAGGCATGTTATCTTATTTAAACACGTCTACATCATAAAATTAATGTTGAATCTACCCTGTATGTGGATGAATTTATCAACAGATGGAAGGAAGTTCTTTCTCTACAATCTTCCTAAATTCAGCCATACAATAGACCAAATTGGCTAACACGTTGTTAGGTACATTTTTCTACCTCATTCAAAACCTCATGAAAACTTAAGAATTTTTGTTCCAAAAGATTTGAATTAGGGAAGCGTACAAGCAAGGTGTTAGCAGATTTGGTTTATCCTATGGAGGTATGAATAAATTTATTGCTTATAAGTTTTGGAAAAGAACATAATGGGCCATCTGATATGTTACGTACATGTATATTACTTGCCCCTTAAGCACCCAACTATTATTCCTAGATGACATGTTTATATACATTGGCCTAGCCTATGACTACTACAAGCAGACTATAGCAAGCCTTGGACACCCTTGCAAAATTTAACATCCTTAAACCAAGATAAATCTAGCAGAAAAACAATATTCCATATTGCCAGTTTCCCAGTGTTAGCTGCTTGCACAAGATATCCCACTGCACACGCAACACACCAATATTGAGTTAAAGACATGGTTGCTATATACATTAGATTTTTTTGTGATAATGTACAAAAACTGTGCTGTTTCACCCATCTTTTAACTACATCCCCAAGGTTTACTGCTGAAAACATCCTTTATTTTCTTACCCTAAATAATTATGAGGAACTTAAAATTGTGTCCAGATTTGGAAAACATGTCCACAATTGCTTTCAACTGAGTATTTTTAACAGTACCTTTTGATCAAGAACTTTTATGGCTAGTTCTTAGTCATGAAAAAGAATATCTGGTTATCAAGGGAGATGTCCATGAATTGAAGAATGAATGAACATCATTAGTTGTCAATTATTACTTACACTATCCTGGGAAAACGGCAGTAATGAACCGAACTCAGACCCGTCTTCTCTTGGTGTACCAGGCTGATGATCATTAGGTGCATCCTTCATAAAGGATACAAGAAAGACATTAACGAAATAATCAACATTTGTACTCAAAATCATTCCTCTCCCCTCCATAGAGGGATTGGACTTTCCAGGAGGGAGGTGGGGAAAGGGGAGAAAAAGGGGATGAGGAAGGTTTCAAGAGAAGGTTTTTTTTACAGTGCAATCAGCTAAAACAGATATCTGAGTCGATCAAATTTTCAATTGCCCTATTTTATTATGACATCACAAAACAGGGGGGGGGGGGGCAAAACAGCAAAAGTCACCAAATACTGTACATATAGACTCCTTGTAGCACGTGGGAATGCAGCCCAATTTGGAGGCAAAGCAATAGGTTCCAATTCTCAGGAGATTGAAATTCTTTTGTTTCCTCCAAATTGAGCTGCTTAGACGTCACATGAAAGGGGTATATTGTAGGATAAACACAGGTTTATAAAGGGGTTGAAAATCAGACACATCAGTGGTATATAAATTTAGCCACAGAGTAAAATTAGTCCAAATTCTTATTGTTCTGTCCCCCACCCCCTCCCCCCCATAAACAAGCTGTGACGTCATAGTAAAATAGGGCAATAGTCTTTAAGAAATATATGGAATGACACAAGTAAAAAATCTAGACATTTGGGATTATTCTGCTTTTGTATTACCCGGTAATGAAAATGGGTGGAAAATCTAATTGAAAAAAAAATCAGTGTTTCATGATTTTTTTCATTTGAAGATTTGTTGCAAGAATATTTTAAATTAAAGAAATTCCATTTCATCGGAAGTAAAAGTCATTAATAGGAGGTGTGGTTTGTTATGATACTTTCAAGAGACTGTTGAAGTCATTAGAAGAAACTAAAGGGATAAAAGAATTTTTCCTGAGAGTCAAAGCCATTAGCATCAACTGCATTATTTAATACTCATGCTCGAAATAGTAGCCAGTGCCAATGGCCAAAATGCAGGTCAAATTTGTCTACTGGCAGGCAAAACCAATTTTGAACTGCCAGATAGAACATAAAATGGCAGGGGAAAGTTTGCTTCACAACAATTATTTATTCTGCCAAAAATAAAAAAAACTATCTGCCCATTTTTATTTTTTATTTCAAGCTCTGATACTATATTTCACTAAAATGCTTGTCAGGGACTCAAGCTAAAGAAAGGGAAATAAAAGACTTCATATTTTTTAAAAGGATTGCAGCTGAGTGAAGAAGACACAAAACGTGTTTACAGTTTTTCTTCACCAGTTTCCCCCTCAAGCAAGATAAAGCAAGATAGCGCCAAAAGGATGTATTTAAACACAAATAAACTAAACAAGGATATTGAATAAGGAAAAGAATAATATGAATGTAAAAGAAAATGTTAGGAACAGGCTTTATGAGCTATTTGATATCTCGGACAAAACTACAAAAAAACAATTGGGCATAAATAATAGAAAGATTAGAAATATTTTGTTTTTGGAATGAGCAAATTGAAAACATTCAGTCTTGATTATTCATGGTTTATAAAAAAAAAATTTCCAAAATTTCCAAAATTTGAATTTACATATCCTTAAGACTAAACAAAAAAATGGGATTGAAATTCAAGTGATAATGGTCACAAAAACATTAGAAAAATAAATGGATGATTGAATGAATGAACGAATAAATATACCTTTGACAAACCATCCATATCTCCTGGGTTAGAATCTAAACAAAAAGAAAAGAATATGAATAAGTAAAAAGCGTGAAGAAAAAACACACAGGTTACCTTGCACCAGACATAATAATATGATTGTTTATTCTTTACCATGGCTTAATTCAATACTACAACTATACAACAGATGTCAAAAGGTCACAGTATTAATTATTAATTATACTTTGGCGTCATTTCAAGCTCCGTTTTTTTTTCCGCTCTCTAGAAAAAATATTATTATTTAGGTTCTGTTTAGAAGCCTCTTATCCAGTTTTGACACATTTCAGCCTTATTTTCTGGAAGAAATGTTAATGAGAAGAATATAGCCTCAGGCAATATGATTTAATGCTGTTCTGTCCTGTCTTCATAAGTAAATAAATACATGAGCTGTTAATAATGAGGGCGTCACGTCACAGTTTGTTTGAACAAATCTTCAAAACATAGGCTTGTTCTGAAATAAAATACAACTAGTTTTTTAAAAGTGAGGATGAAACTGAAAAAAGAAAGTAATATTATTAGCAATTTTAATATTATTTTGTGGTTCTTCACTTAAAGAATGCTAAACAGAAGGCTTCCTGAGGGTTAACGAAACTCACCGTTCATAACTAATGATGGCTCTTGTCCTCCCATCGGCATCGGAGGCTCTGGACCCCCACTCATTCCGTACTATAAATGAATTCAGGTAAATAAGCCATCACTTGGTAAACATTAATCAAGGGCAATATGCAAAAACCTTATTTATTACAGGGGTGGATCAAGGGAAGGGGTACAGGGGGTGCACCCCCCTTGGAACAACTTTGTGCACCTATTTTGAAGATAACCAAATGATACAAAATATCTTTTTTTGATTCTGAGCTTTGCACCCCCTCCTTTGACTTTCTGGTTTGTGGTTTCAAAATGATTAACCAAAGCAAAATATATTGTGTTGTCACAAGTCCACCCTTTAATACAACTCTTTATTTTACCATCACTGTGAAATTTCTTGAGTGATGATTTGTCAAGAGCTGTGGTAAATAAGAGGACATACTGATAGAATGATGAATCGCTCAAGCATGGAGCCTGAGCGCGCGCTTGAAACGGTTTTTTCTTCATTTTTGGATCTTTTATTTGACTTTGTTATGGTAAATTTAACAAGATATAGTAGAAGTGTTTCTTACCCCTGGCATGTTTCCTCCTGGTACGGATTTCATCATTGCATACATGGATTCGCTTCCTGAGCTTGCTGTATCTAGGGGCAATAACAATGATGTTGGATAATTTTATACAATAGTAGTAATATGTATATACCGTATAACATATAGCTAGTATTAAATGTATAAAACGTGTAAGATTGTAAAAGATTTAAAGATTTACTAGTGCTTCAACAAGCAAATTTCAAATTGGGGGATTCAAAGTTATCCTAAAAAAATAGAGGGCTCACCCCCAAGAAGCTAAAGGGGGAGGGGGCTCTAGCCCTCTGCCCACCTTGTCCACCACCTTACTACCAAAACACATAGAGTTTCAATTACACCGTTAAAATTTCAAGCTCGCAGGGATGGTTTTTTGATCACGTGACAGTCTAAAAAATATCATACACACCAACGTTTTAGTCTACATTGCTTTCTTCATGCGTCAGCATCCTTTGGATAATTGACTTCCCTACAATTATCCAAAGGATACTGACGCGTGGAGATAGGAATGTAGACTAAAACGTCGGTGTTTACGATATTTTTAGACCATCACATGATCAAAAAACCATCCCTGCGGGCTTGAAATTTTAACGGTGTAATTGAAATCTACCTGTTTTGATAGTATGTTACTGCCATATCTCCTGACAACCAAACCTATCCTTGGCAATCCCACACCTCCTCTGTAAGTAGATATGTGTGTTTTTGGAATTACCAGTACACAATAAATGGCTTAACATGGTGTGTTTAAAAAAAATAATTATGAAGTTGTTTTTTCTGCCGTAAAGTGCTTACCTTGAGGACTTGGCATAATCGGTGTCCCCGGAGGACCAGATACCTATTATAAAAGCACATATAATAATAAAAACCTTTGTTTAGCCCTGCATAACCTATCCTGAAGTGCTTCAATGCAAGGCTATGCAGGGGGTTTAGTGTGGTATGTCCTCTTATTTACCACGATATGATGTCAAAAGTTGGTCTAAATGTTATGTACCCCTGAGGCGTATCCAAGTGGGTACATAACTAATTTTGATCAACCTCCAACTTTTGACATTATATTGTGGTAATGAAATCGTGGTAAATAAGAGGACATACCCCGCTAAACCATTGGAAATTTATTGTTTACCATGACAAAGTCAACTAAAAGATGGAAAAAGTTTGATAGAAAAAAAACGTTTCAAGCGCGCGCTGGCTATGTGCGCGAGCGATTGGGCATTTATCCATATGTCCTCTTATTTACCATGGCTCTCGACCAATCAGCACACTAGAAATTTCACTATTATGGTAAAAATATATATGTGTGTAAACTGAAATTTGGAATAACAATCACAAAATCAGTATGTTTACATCAGTATACTTACCGACGTTGTTGGATTCCATGGTCGATTGCCCCTGATACCAACAACAAAAGCAACATCAATACACAGAAAAAAGATTTAAGATCAAAAACCCAACTACAGGAGTCAAGAAAAAGGGTAGTAAAAAAACAGGGTGACTCAACAAAAATTTAAAATATATATGGTAAACAAATAAATATATATATTTTTTATAGTATTACAGTGTGGGCATGCGAACTGTGGTGAACACTTCAACAATTTTTGATATTTTTTTAATCATTCAATCGGAAATCAAATTAAAAACAAGGCACTGGCAGTTTTTTTAGTTAGCTAACCAATGCATAATTTCAGAGCATTGTTATGAATCTGTCTTCTGATTTGATGATTAAAAAATGTCAGAAAAACTGGAAGTCTCCAGGGTTTGAGTGCCCTCACTGTGATAATATGCCTTTATATTTTATCAAACTCTTATAATAACCCATTAAAATTGATTTTCTGAAATACACATGTACTGTTCAACTCGATATAATACTTACATAGGCATATTGACGCCTGGCGCTACGGCATTATTAGGCGGTCTCATGCCACCATAATTCTGGAAATAAAAAGTTATTTATTAGATTCTCAAATACAATATCGCAATCTTTCATTGCTTTTGAACATAAGATTATTTAAAGCTATAGATAACAAACATTGTGAAACTGGACTGCGTAGCACCAGAAACTCCTTTTTCAACCCCCTTAGGAGTTTCTGGTAGCACTAGAATGGAACAGACATAAGTAAAGATATTTTGTAGAGCTAAAGCAACCCAACAATACAATTCTAAACGTTGACTTTAAGAAAAAAATTGGTCAAACAATAGCTGACCTTGTTGGGGTTTGCACCCATGATCTTTGGACAAGTACTATTAGTATTAATAACATTAGATGGGGCTTAGACAGGATTTTGCCTTAGGGAGCCCAAAACCCATTTTCAGAACATCGGTAAGTTGTGCCTACTCAATTAAAAAATTGTGACACTTTTATACTGTCACTGAGATAAGGTAATCTTTTTGTTATCAAGTACTATAAATGAAAAAAAATCCAACAGGAATGGAGGGAGGGGGTTGGTCCTCCAGCAGTCAAAGTAAAACAAAAGAAAACAATGGAATTAGAGTCTACTACTGTGTACGGTATTATGATTACTATTTTTTCATGTGCCAAGTAAAATCACTCTTATCCTAATCAAATGAAAGGGTTCATTTTCCTTTATGACCTGGAAAATTTTTGAACTTACCGCTTGTACTGGGACTCTAGGGTGGTTCATTCTGGACATGGGACCTTGCATTGGTTGACCTGTGTTTAAAAACAATTAGGAAAAAAATAGACGGTTAGCAAGTTGAACAGCGTCTTGCCATAGACCTTATGCAATATCTGTTATTACTAATTTGCATAATGGAAACGCTGAATGAAATATTTTTGAAATATTTTGTATTGAGAAAATATTTTGTCTTCACATGAAATACCATCAATGAATTAATAACTGTGCAGTTTCAAAGAATAATAATAATAATTGTTTGCAGAGTTATAAGCATTTAAAATGTGCCAAAACATGAAAACGAGGCTCGTTGGGCCATGGCTGTAACTTCCCTAGTATTAGAGCACTCAAATTTTGCTGAAATACTAATCTTAGCATATGCTTTAGAATACTGGCTGTTATGACTTTAGGAGCTGATCAGCTCCTGAGTGGAAAACAGTACTAGTATAGTATTCCTCATTTATGGGTTTTGCATAAGGTCTATTATCTATAGACCTTGTCTTGGTGCACTGTTTACCCATTTCAGACCACGCTTCATTCCCTTGAGAACAAGTTTCTTTATTTGAGTTGTACCCATATTCATGTGTCTTCTTATATGCAACTGTTAAATAAAGAAATGATACTCTTGGGAATAATATATGGTCTGTAATGGGAAAACATTACACCAAATGAAGATGAATTAGGTCTATTCCAACAGACATTGATACTGCCCTACTTCAAAAAGTGAGTGATTTTTTTAATATCAGCTTACACATTACTGACTACTGGTAACTAACTGACTGATAATGTAACTGATTGACTGCCTGCTTTCCTATCTGGCACGACTGGTCTAAATACCTGACGACTAAATGAATGAATGAACAAGCAGGAGTGATTTAGAAGTGAACAACAAATATGCCATACTGTTTAAGAAGTAAAACAGTAATACAGCACGCAAGAAGTGATAACTGCATGATAGAAGTGTGCGGAGAAGCATGAATCATGGGCAAGAGAGCATGTATAACATGAAGACTAAATAATGAATACTAAATTCAAAGCTCTCCTTCAACAACTCTCATAATTTGAGAATAGCATATACCAGTTTACACTAACAAACCTGTAGCCCTCCTAAATCAAAACTAACAATTAAATATTTTCAATTAAAAGAGACATCACCTTAGTCATAATCGCCACCATCATTTTTAGTTTTGGACATTGACATAACAAGGACCGCGGAGCAGGGGGGGCTGGGGGGCTTCAGCCCCCCCAGTAATGGGAGCATGCCCCCTAACCCCCTAGGTCTTCCAGTATTTGGTGGTCGTTAGCCCCCCCCCCCCCAATCAAAATTACACTCCGCGGTCCCTGACATAAGAGCCTTACTACTTTGTAGTCCTTTAATAAAGATGACCATATTACCTTGATATGGGCTTTGTTGTCGTGTAGGATCCATTGTATTCGGCAATAGAGGCTGTGCACCTGGAACTCCTGATACACCACCAGGAGGCTGTAGGGGAATACCATCACCATTAATAGCAAGCCCTTTGTTGTCATTCGACCAGACCACTTGAAGACCCTAAGGTAAGATTAGAGTAGAGTATTGTTTGATAGGAAACATAGCTGCCAATTGTTAATGGATATTGATCAATAAATAAAATTGATTTTCTAAAAATGATATGGTATACGTATTTGTCTTGGAAATTAACAGTGTGTAACATTTGGTACAAGAACATTTTTAATATATTAATATGTTTATTATTGAAAAGAATGGCCAAAAATCAATAGCTTCTTATCAAAAGAAATTTCTCGAAATTCTAAGATCATTTAAAATTTCTCAAAAGTAGAACAATTTTTTTTGTTCTAAAACATAATGATACCTCAATAGACTGTAAAAATAGTCTTTAGAATGTTAAAGAATCAAGTTAGCTTGTTAATATCAACAAGAACACATGTTTTATGGAATTTTTTTTTCAAAAAATTTTCAAAAAAATGTTTTATATTAGTTGTTCTTATTGCCTTTTAATGGTAAGGCAAAGGAAAAACCAATTTTGAGATACAAAGTTTAAAATAAAATCTTGTAGTCAGTATGCAGTTTGCATAACATACATACGAAACTTGAAATTTCTGTGAGCTCAGTAAATAAAATATAAAATAAAAAAAGCAGAAAATAATAGAATTTGATAGAAAATTAATTACAAATAAAAGAATTGGAAAGGAAAGAATGAAAGAGAAAGAAAAGAATGAAAAGAACAAGAGAGAGAAAGAACGAGAAAGTTGAGGTCTGGTCGATAAAATAGTGTGAAGATAACCAAGTGTACGTCAAGTAATCACACCCAAGTAATCACATCCTTGTGTCCCACAAGCTCAACAGTGATTGGTTCGCTATTTTCTGAGCCAGAACCATGAATATACCACTAAGTATATTCCTATAGTCCCCTTCATAGTTCCCTGTGCCATCTTGAAAAGAGAGACATGAGGTGACCTTGCAATGATAGAGATATGTGTGAATAACTGTTGAAGGTGTTAAAAAGGTATGTATCATTGCAAGCTCACTGTTCTTCTTGCTTCAATGCAAAGGCATGGCTACCTTTCAAGATGGTGCAGGGAACTGTGAAGGGGAATATTCGAAAAGATCCATGTGATTACTTGTGAACAGAAGGAACACATTCCCAATTTCCTGCATGCAATATGGTTTGACTCATAACCCTCTCCCCTCTTGCCCTTAGCCAATTAGATTACAAGAATACAAGATTGTGGCATCTATGTAAAGTTGAGGGGATATGAAATATTCCCCCAAAGAAATCCCAAAAATGAAAGCCATTTCATTGTTAGGAAATCAAGGGTGGTGAAGTGGTAGTACACTTGCTTTTGATTTCTGGGGTCTCAGGTTGGATTCCTAGACTAATCTTAATATGAGAGCAGAGTTTGATGGGTCTTCCCCTTAATTTGAGAGGCTTTTCTCTAGGTTTTCAAAAACCTTCAAATCAAACAGAGACTTGACTTGCATATAGATGGCTTATTATATAACTGATTGATGCAGCAAATCCTTATCTTACAGTAAAGCCTGTTTCTCACTAGCGACACAAGCCAATGCAAGCAGATGCAACTCCAAGCTAGTGCATGTTTTCACTATAAAAAGAAGCTATGTAAGTGCAAGAGTACAGAAGATTTTGTTTTAAATGTGCTGGCTTGCGCTTGTGCTTATGCTTGATCATCTTGCATCCCTAGTGAGAACCAGGCTTAATACATGTTATGATTGGTTTACTAGAGGACAATGGAAAGCCATTTCAATGTTACAACATGTCATACCATACAATGTACATACTGCAAGTCATTACTGTGTGTTACCCACTCATACAAAAATCTCTCTCACTTCAAGTCTGAGAAATGTACCCTGTGTTTAGAGATGCAATGAATTCTTGATAACTACACCACCCTTAGTTTGATAATAACCCTTGTAGGTATATGTGCAGTAGGTAACAATGTAATATATCTCACCTGTCCGGGCATTCTGACATTAGGAGCTCTTCCTCCTGTATATCTTGACATGTATGGTGGCTGTTAAAAGCAACACAAATATTAATACACAGGATAAAAGCTGTAAATACACAGGAACTGGGCAACCATAGGTCAGTTCCAGATGATGGCCACTCATTTGCCGAACTTCAATTAGAAATAAGCTGAAATTTTCTGCAAATGTTGCTAATTTTCATGCCTGTATTGAGAGTGTCAGGAGAAGTGGCTTTGTAAGGTTTATTGCATAATAGGTTTAAGAGCCCACTTTCAATATTCTTGTTGAGTGATCATGAAAAAGCATCAAAAATGTTCAATCCTCAAGAAGGGAATTCTTTTGTTTGACACCCAGATTGGTAATAGTGTAAGGAGTCTATTATTGTTTGTTAAAACGATAATTTCCTCAAGGTATCTGTTGTTTTGTATGAAAATGAAATACCGGTACTCCAACACCATCAACAAAATATTTTCTTATTAAAAAAAAAAATTGTTCAATCACTGTCTTGTTTTGTTCATTATTGAGTAAAAGGGGTAAGGAAATAAATATCTGGAATACATCGTTCTGACACCATCACAAAGCAAATTGTGTGTGTAGTTTAGAACAGGATTCAAGCCCGATTCGAAAAAAGGAATATGCCTGATTCATAAAATCTGTAGCTCTGTCACAGATTTTCTCATGTTGGACTGATTTTCAAGTTAAATTGGGCTTGAATTGGGCTCTCTAAACTACATGCATGGTTTTCTTCCTGATATATTCTGGCAGAGAATCGGGCTGACAATCGCAGCTTGTAGATGGGCCTTAAGGAAAAGACAAGGTTCTTACCTGATTTGGCATATAACCTTGAGGAGTCTATTAAAGTAAGAATTATAAATAAATTAGTATTATCATAGTTGCTGGAATCTCCTGTTAAATGCAAGTAAGTGGAAAGTAATATGAAGTCTCCGAAAACATGGGTATTTTTACTAAATAATCAATATTTTTACTGGAAAAATTAACTTCATTTTTTGGACTAGCTGCTGGTCAAGTCATTTCTTAACGAACAACGACATGGGAAAGTCCAAGGGAAAATATCCCTCTTAAACCAAGGCAACATTAAATAATCCACTTTTTAGTAGGAAATAACTTTCAATTTCTGGTTTGGAGCTCATATTTTGTAAATATCTGGAACACATGTTCCATTCTTTTATGCTCTAATTCCTGTCAAACAATATGGTCAAAGGAAATCCACTTCAGCACTGGCAACAATATAGCAAACTCAATAACTAGAAAATAATGCACCATGGAAGATAAAAACACCCATGTCATGTAGGCACTGCCTTTGAAGGTTTGTTTGGAAATGATACAAGTATTACACAACAGTAATCCATTCTTCAGTGAACTGGAAAAACTCTTGCATTCTTCCAAGAAAATCTGACAGTGATTCTAGTTAGAACCAAAAGATATCAGTCTTAAATTTTATGCTGAAAGTAAAACCTCCATTTTATGCATTTCCTACATGTTTCATTCCCTTGTGTATTATTTCTTTCATTTTACCGGTAAAGATACACTAAAACACATAATCCTTTTCTGGAAGGAATTTTGTGGTTTCTAAGATTTGAAATCACTGCATAGTAATAAATAAGCTGGGCATATCCCTTGTTTTTAAGACATGTGCACAATTGTTAGGTTTGAGAGACCGTAGATCCTAAATTATCTTGGTAAAAACAGTAATGATTATGGTATTATTGACATTGAACATTACCTGATTAGGCATATATCCTTGAGGTGGCGTTTGGTGTTGTGGGGGTGGTTGTTGATGAGGCGATGCTTGTGGTTGTGATGACTGGAAAAAAAATAAACAAAAATTAATTCTGATTCTTTTGCTTGCTAAGATTACATATCTGTAATAAAACATGGCAGTAGTCTTTGAATTTGGAAGTCTTTTTGTAGCTGTGACAAAATGGTCTTGACTGATGACAATTTTCTGTTAAGCCATGAGCCAGGTGGTCTACCTGCTGCTTGGCTATTTCAAAACCATTGCCTTTAGCACTTTTATCAGTACGTTGATTGAGACAAAAGTTACTACATTATTAGCAATATACTGCAGTCAATCAAATAAAATACTAGAGTAGTTAAAGGTACATAAAACTGTACTCTACCAATGCATTGGTTTGACAATATTGCTAATTTTCTTGTCACAAGTTTTGTCTCAATCAGCATGTAGCAATGAAAACAGCAAAAATATAGTGTTCAAAACGGCTCAAGCATACCCCCTAGAACCCATTAATAAATTTATTATTCGAATATTAAGTTCATTATTCACTCAGACTCCAAACTTGAAAATATATTATCTACTTAACAACTGCCATGCCAAGGTAGAAAAACTCCTCCAAAAACCATCCCTTAGGATTTTAGTTGTGAAATGAATGTAAAGTTTGAAGTCTTCCAATTTTTTTATGAAAACTCAGAGCGAATAATCAACTCAACATTCTAATAATGAAATCATTAACAGAGCCTAGGGGGTACACTTGGGCCATTTCGACAGTAAACAGTACAATAATATTGAGTATACTTTACCGGAAAATACCCTGGCATTCCTCCCTGCATTCCTGCAGCACCAACTCCAGCGTCGTTTGTCATCTGTGCAAATCCAGGCGATGGGACAGCACCCTGCTGGAGGTTCGGAATAACCTGATCAATGGAAAGAGCTCTAAATAAGCGCCTTTTTATTTGGACCCCACAGCCCATGGATTTGGTCTTAAAAATCCTTGCCAAAAAAGCATGCATGCCTAAAGTTTTAAAGAACTACAAAGTACTACAATAACTTATCTAAAAGGTACACAGGGGAATAGTGCCAAAAATAAAAAAATAAAAATAATTTAAACCATTTTTTTGGTACAAATCTTTGGAAAATTGTATTTTGAATAAGAATTTGACATATAGAAGCACTACACTAAAAAAACATGTACTACAAATGAAGTTGTCTGGGTCAATACACACGAAAATCAATATTTTTTCTATATCAAGTGGAATCGTCATCATTTTCAAGTTTCTGTCACTTCTCCTGTGTACCTTTTATCAAGTACATGGTTATAAAGGGTATAGGGTTGGGTATGTCTGGAAAGAGCTCTTTCATTAAAAATGGTTGTCTAGGAGCCCAGGGAATAAGTAAAATATTTCCTGAAGTCTATTGACTAAATTACAAAATTTGTTTTTAAAATCATTGCAAATAATGATTTGTTGTAAGAAAGATTGAGAGAATAATACAACAATAACAACAACAACACTTATTTAACGCCAGCCCTTTTTAAATCTTATATTTTGAAGTTAGTATTCAATTAACACATATTTACAACGAACAGCAATATGTACAGTATGTAAATAATTATCACTGGACCAACAAAAGGAAGTTTTAATAGCAGTTAAAAATATTTTGAAAGGATATGTTTTTTTGCAACAACAGAACACAAACAATACAATCACAAAAATGTTAACAGTGTTCATTGTGAAAAAGCTTAGCAAGATAGGATCAGGCTTCTGAAATAAAGGAAACACCTTGTTCTTTGATATAGCATTTCGTATATTAGCTCATTAGGATTTCATCAGAAAAAATGCATTAGACTTATCATGGTCTTCTGATTGGCTAAGTACAGGAAGTATTTGAAGACGGCAAGAGTATTCCCTCGGAAACAAATAAATCGCCAGTACAGAAAATTGTCCAATTCAATCTTCTCTCAAATTTTATATCAATTCAATACTTCAAGATTATCACTGTTTTTATTGTTACTTGCTGATTGAGACAACAGTCACAACAAGGAAATCAAGCAAGACTACTATACCCTGAATGAAACAAATTAATTGGTACCTTTACATACTCTGATTGACAGCAGTGAATTACACGATTTCCCTGTTGCTACTGTTGTCTTGCTCAGAGCGTAGCAATGAAAACAGTGTTAGTTTTATGTAGAACTTCAAATTTTATCAAAATCGAGGAACACAATAACTGCTTCAGTGTAAATAGAATTTATCTTTCTGAATTCTGTTCTTAATTAACTTTATCATTATTCATAATATAATAAATTGCTTCTTCAACCTATGATATTTTTACATTTTTTTTGCAAAGCTTTCGACCTTCATGGTCATCTTCAGAGCAGAGTCGAGATATTATATTATGAACCTAAACACAACCTACACGTAAAAATGTTGAATTTGCAACCAGGATTCATAATTTTAAATCAATTAGTTGACTCTGGTTTGTTTTAAAGTATGTTTTTTCAAGACGTTTCGATCTGGACTCAGATCTTCTTCAGTTATCGTTACAAGTGAATTCGTTATAATACCATCGCGAGCAGAATTTGAAAATATTGTTTAACCTACACGTATCTATTTCATTTATCATTATTATTATTGTTATTATAATAACCATTCAATGCTAAAACTTAAACATAGATTTTCAATTTTTATCAAAATCAAGGAACAGAATAACAGCTTCTGCGTAAATAAGCTTATCTTTCTGAATTCTGTGTTTAATACTTTTATATCATTATTATTATTGTTGTTAATAAAATAACCTTTAAATGGAGGAAAAATAGAATATAGGAATTAAAAAAGTATGGTTTCAGATACAAATAGACAACTTAAAATATGTTCTCAATGCTGTTGAATTTTGAGGACAAAGTTTTCTCTCATTAGAATTAAAATTTATTCTATTGTCTTGCAAATCCTAATGGCTTCACCTGGAATTGCTGGAAGGTATATATATGTTTACTTGAAACTAGACACTCAACACATACATACACACACACACTCAGACCAGAGATAAAAATCTATAAATCACTAGCATTATCATCAGATATACATTTACTTTATTTAACACGAAACCCTAACAATATAACTGTGCATCAAATTCTCATGCCTCATTTTTAAGGGTGTATCTTTATTGTTCTTTTTCTTTACTATATTTTATATGCAGATTTTAGATGCTTATTAAAGTGTGGCACATTAAAATCCCCTTGATAAACTCATTCGAGTGAGAATTGAGTTTATACAACACATTGCTTATGGAATTAAAAACCGTTCACCTTGCTTGGACCTTAATTGCCCTATTTCACTATGACGTCACATCAAAACAATCTATTGCTTTAACGCTAAGGATCATGGTCACCAGAGTGGACGAAATAGCAATGAAACAAATGAAATCACGATAAAATTTGGTTAATAAGATGGTGAAAGTGACAGGGTTTGAAATAATGGTCAGCCAGTTGCCCTTCATGACGACCAGCCAAATTAGTTTTACACTGTAGCTTGGTCATACCTTGTTTCTGGGTTGATGTTACATGGTCAAAATGACCGGCAAGGCAAAGACTTGACTGGACAAGTTCCAATTCTAGCTAGACATAATCTGATAACTGGCCATTATTTCAAGCCCTGAGTGAGAAGGGCTATTACACTAAATGTCCTGAACAAAAGATTCTGAAGATGTAGCCCAAATCTTTATTATTGTTGTCCACCGAAACGTGCCCTGACGTCATAATGAAATATGACAATTTTAATCGTACTATTACTTATGCAGATTTTTCATATGAGTTTGGACTAGTTCAACTTGGAACTTAATTTTAATAGCACACCTATCGCTAGTGGTGGTTTGATAGTTTGAACCCCCCTCTCCCCTCCTTATCCCTTCTAATCACAAATTTATAGGAGAAAAGCTGGATAATTCAATAACTCAGATTGGCAGGAAAATGGACACCCCCTTTGGAACTCAGGTCCTAGCAACGGGCCTGAATAGTACTATTACTTATGTAGCATTTTTCGTATACTTCTGACTTACAGCACATAAACAGCATATAATATGGCATATATGAAATGGCTTAGCAATGTCTTTCAGTAAGTTATTCAATTATATCACTTATTTGGCTATAGTTACACATTCTTGGTATCTTTTCCTACTCATTTGAAAACTATATAACTATGAACATCACCACTCCTTCCACTATTAAAAAATTTGATCTAAAATAGGACTAAAAAATACATAATATTTGAAAGAAATTTTCCAAACTCAAACACACTTCAGCAAGGGTCTTGCTGCACTTGCTGCAAATCACCAAGATTTCAACAAAGAAGGTAAAATATGAATTGAAATTTATCAAAAATAAAGATAACTTTCTGTTAGCTGTATGATGAATTTGACATGCCCAGCAAAAGGTTAACATAAAACTTTTAACAAAATTTCTAAATTTGTTAGGAAATGTTTTTTGGGGGGAGTGAATAAAAAAGTTGATATTTGAATCAGAATGTCGCAAAGAAAGGGAAAAAAATCACTAATGAAAAAGATTTTTTTCCCCACAACTATCAAACCAGGCGTGAGTGAGAAACCCAGTTTTAATGTCTAGACACCCTTCTCTGCCAGCTACAAGAACCTATGCCTGATATTACTCCCACAACCTATTTACATATAGGTGGTAACATGCTCAACCATTGATTAAGACTTCATATTTACTAGAAGGAATCATTCTTGACAATATCTTTGGTTTGATTATCTAATGCTAATTTCATTTTGATAATTCTCCATAATTGAGGATATATTGAACTTTTGTGAATAAAGGGGTTTTGATGAAATTACCATAATGCCGTTTTTGTATTTTTGTAAAATTTGATATAAACTTAAGAATTTCTTTTAAAAATGAATAAAATAATGGCAAAAGTATGGTTCACTCATTAATGGTTAAAAAAGGAAAGCTAGGAGTTTTAAAGCTAAATTTGCATAAAACATCTAGGAAAAAAATCAAAATTTGCAGTTGACAGCTGCTTTAATCTTAGCCGCAAGGAAAACCTGGTGTTTTCGGTCTAAGGGATTGTATAAAATATATTCAGTTTCTTTCAGCAATGATATTTGTTTCATAACTACCATCGAACGAAGCCCACCATTATGATCATGGCTCATGATGATGATGACTTCTATATCAATCATCATCATTACCTTAGCCACAAAATTTTAAGGTTTCCACTCCAAAATAGCAATAAAAAATCTGTAAAAAAATATTCAAAATATTGTTCTCAAAAAGTTATATTTTGGGATAAAAATCAAATTTTAAGATTCATGAATAATAATAAATGACTAATTCTGAACTTGAAGTTCTTTGTTTATTAGCACAAGCTACAGGTTGTGATTGTATGAAAATCTGGTACTTATTATCATGTTATTTCAAAATATCTACATTTTATTCCACAGGAAAAATAATTATCGTGTTCTAGAGATTTTGTGATGAGAATCAGTCAAAGTATGCGTGAATGCATATGTATGTATGTAGAACAGGTGGAAATAAAGGGTCTATTTTTAGAATGAAGAAAAACCACAGAAACGAAACAATGTCTAGAAAAGCTGAAACAAACAAATCTGTAAAGAAAATCAAAACTTTCAATGAAATGTTTCTCAAAAACTTTTCGAAATTTAAAATAGAAAGAGAAAATATTGCAAGATTTTTCACTTGAGGTCATTAATATTCAAGATTGTGTGTATTTACATTGTCTGGGGAAGTTTGTTCTTTTTGGAGACAGATTCATGATTTATTCAAAAGACCTTGAAAACAAAACCTTACAGAATTAAAAGAACATATGTATTCAAACCTGGAAAAAAATAAAATGAAATAAGCTGAGATTCCAAAACTATGTGTAATATTGCTTCTGAATCCTATAATTAAATACAACATATATATGTCTTTGTTTAAAACATTAAACAGTGAGGTGGAATTTTCAATATCATTCAAAAATCTGGAAAATATGCTGATTTATTGAAACATGTGAAAAACAGACAGAGGTAAACCATATTTTCTGACTTTGAACTAAAACCCCAAACATGGAAAAGAGGTCAACAAGGGAATTCTTGAACGAGAATTTGTAAGTTGTGTTTATTTACTGAAGCCCTCGTAAAAATCTAGGACTGTTCATTTCTTACAACATTATGACCATTATACACAGACATGAGTGAAAGAAGTGGTCAGCACAAATCACTCACTTACTGATCGTCTTAATCTGATCGTGGAAATAGATTGCTAACTTGTCACTGAAAAAGTCAAGGCTAGCGAATACAACGCAACAAACACGAAAAGTGACTTTCTTATTGGCTAGAAAACAAAAGACAAACACTGACATAGCTTCCCAAAATGCTTCGGGAATATAAAGCAACACCTGCAGATTTTGATTAGCATTTGAAATACAGCTACACAACTCAGATTTTCGGTCAATGCAAATTTTCCTACATGTCAAGAGAGATGGTTTTCAGAAATAACAAGGCCACCCAGATATCGTAGTTTTACACGACAAAGTGTTGAAAATTGTCTCGTCCTTTTTGTGATATTTCGGGGATTTTTTGAACGAATGATAAAGAAAAAAAATTCAATGTTTTTTAAAAATGTTCCCTTTACGAGAGTGACTTTAAGATGGCTTCCCTCAATCTAAATAAGGCAATTTCCTGTTAGTCGTGATCAGGACTCAAAAAAAATATTCAACATCAATTTTTTCTTACAAACTATTCTAATAAATACCTTAAACGAACCTCATTTTTGTACAAAATTGAGTAGCCTCAAACTGAGATCTCAATTACAAAGGAATTATATTTTCAGGTTATCAAACTAGCAACAAAGAAGTAGTTTATGCTAGTACATGAAATATACCAATCAGGTATTTGGTCGCTGGAATATCTGATCCAGATGGAGCTTTTTCGCTTTTAAGGAGGAAAAATAACTCGAGTCTAGCAAAAAGTAACTAACCAGAGCCCTGGAACGTCCAGATCAACAACCAGACGGGTATTGCTTAACCTCCTCATTTTAAATTTCTCGACTTAGAAACTAATTTATTCAAGACGCGGTTCAGAGAAGGAACGACGCGAAAGACATCGATGAAAATTGAGAAAGTCCGTATTCTCTGCTTCAGCAATTTCCCCGCGAACCGTTTGAATCGTAAACATGAGAAGAGATCAGTGTTATTTGGCTGTGACTTGTGATAAAACTATGTAAGTTGTAGTCAAAACTATTGGGATCGTAGTAGAATAACTGGTGGTGAAAAACCACAAAAGCGCGCAAGTCCGAACACCCCACCGTCTACCGTAATGGGGGGAGCTACTCGGACAAAAATAACATTAGCCTACCTGTTTCAGAACATAATCAAGATTGAATGGCTAATTCAAAACAACGAAACATCATTTCGGACCTTGTCCAGCTATTCCAGCGAAGGTTTAGCTGGGAAATCATTAAACTTGCGGTTTAATTTAGTCGAGTTTCAAAACGTCTTCTACAAACGTAGAAACAATACACTCTCTCGAAATTGTTGTCATTTGGCTAGGGTTCGCTTTAACTAGACGAACAAGAGGTTTTTCAAATTATCCCTATATTCAGACACAAAGGAGAAAGTCAAGAAAGAAATTATTCCGAAATAAACAAAAATAAAATAGCAAAACACAAGTCACATAAAACCTTTGATGATGGAATAATTTGGACGGAAACAGAACGAATATATTAAAACTAGTTTTTTGTTTTTCTCGGATCACTAAAGTCAGGCCAATAAATAGGAAACCACTATTCAAAACTATCAAAAAGTTTCCAAGAGACTTAAATAGCAACTTCTGCGCGGAATCGAGCTTTTTGATGGCAAGTTTGGAGTAAAACGTGGAAGTTTTGTAACAATGAACAGCTAAGCACTGGCGTGACAACTAAATATACTTTAGAACATCGATCTGGCTATGCTAGATTAGGAATTAGAAAACAAGTAGTGTGATTTGAACTAGGACCCCTATTTAGACTCACATAGTCGTGGAATGCTTTGGCTTCACTTGAATGATCGCAGCTATCTCTTCTCTCAGGTGCAGCACAATAAAGATCCCAGAAAACGCTAGGAAAGTAAGAAGGAAATATGACTAAAAAGGCTCGTATTTTGGGCGGGAAAATCCGAAAACAGCTCTATTTTAACCTTAAAATAAAGGTTAATAAGTGATGTTGGGGCCCAGTTTGAGTATGTGGTATAATAACCTCTGTATACCATACATATAAACGGCCATTAAACAACTACCTCTCATTTACTACGGCACAAAATGTAATGAGAAACTGTAGTTGAGAACTGGCATCGAATAAGACTTGGCCATTATAGGCAACTTACCACCACCACGAATGTAAAAATCCTGGAGGTTCCCCGAGTGTTATATTCTTTTCCCATCTAATCTAGAAAAGAAGAATGTATACTCCACTTAAGCTTAATGAATACCGTAGAAAGACCCAATTCCAGTCGCTGTAAAAAGGCCCGAACAACCCTTTGTAGAACGACCTCAAAGACATCGAAGGCTCTACAACGGACATTCACAAGTCTTTCTTGGATTTTTACCTCGTTTAAGAAAGTCTGTGCGCTTTTCTGTGCTCCCACATGTAAAAGATATTCATAGACGTACAATGCCAGCCTGTTTCGAAAACAAAACAGCCACAGAGTGAGACGAAAACCGGACTAGAGAATAAAGTTGATCATGTACGCTAGCACAAAGAGCGAGGCGGCCCATGAACAAGCGGTCAAATCCACGATCAATACTCTTGATTTTCATATGCAAACCCCCATATTCGGACCCGTAGATTCCGATTTGAGGGTTGGTTTTGGACTTCAAATCAAGCCAAGCTTACTTTTCTCGTGCCTGGGCATCTGATGGGACCGTATTCGCTTTGCCTTTAGAGTACATGCTGTGTGGAGCCTGTCAACGATGTGTCACTTCGCGCGGTTCGTCATGGCCAGACTGCGCCGCTCAGTCAGCACTGGGCCCAGCTATGTTGCTATGGAGATCATTAAGGGTTGACATCTGATTGGCTGTCAGTGAACATCACGCTGGTTTTCGGAAAACTTGGAATGGTACAAGAAAACAGAAAGTGGTTATCGTGGAATAAAATATATGCATCAAAACAAATCGTTTTGGAAAATAAATTGATTCGTCACATATAATCTAATCTAGATAATACATTAATGAGAAGCCAGTGTTGTATTTTTTTGTCTTAGTGCAGTAGAGCAAGAAAAACTGAAAGAATAGAAATTCATTCAATTTGGCTTTATGTCGATTGATGTGGAACGAATATAGCATCAAATTGACTTTATGAGCAGTTTCAAAAGCATTAAAAACATATAAATATCCATCGTCATATATAAGAAATTATACTACACTAGTTACTACACAACAATGAAACTGTCATCCAAAGTATACAAGAATAAGAAGATCATATATAAGAGAAGACTGGTGTACACGTAGCCAAGGCAAGCGTCTATAGAGCAGTAATCGTACGAGTGGGAAACATACGATACTGACTTAAAGCACGTACACGTTGCCGTAACCCAGTTAAATGGCTTCCCATTGAATTGTCTTCCAGTAATTCATCCAATCACATCACGTAGTTACGGTTACGGTAAGATACGGTACGGCTAAAGTACAGCTACGAATTTGTCGTACGTATCGTTTCCCACTCATACGAAAACCGCTCTATCTATTCTGATTACTAGTATAATACTCTAGAGCGGTTTTCGTACTGTACCCTTACCTTATCTTACCGTAGCCGTAACAACGCATTGTGATTGGATAAATTACTAGAAGACGATAGGAAGCCATTTCAATGTTACAGCATGTCGTACCGTGTACGTGCTGTAAGTCAGTACCGTAGGTTTCCCACTCACACGAAAACTGCTCTATTACTGAATTATATCCGTGTAACACAATTCTAGTGGTTTTTTTCCCTCAGATGCGCAAACTTTTAGTTTTCTTTCAAGATGCAGTAAAGGCATTTTAAATGATCATGTCGCGTTCTCTGGCGGCCGGGTCTGGCGGTCGGACATTTCAGTTTCACTGATATGGATTTCAGCGTATAGTCTTATAGTTTTATACTCGAGCAATAAAAGCGTATTTGGCAATGCTTAATGACAAAAAAAGAAATTTATTTAACTTCTTCGTGCAAATCATTTTGAAGCCACAAATCTGTTCTAATTGTTCTAATTTTCAAATGGATGGAACGCGGACAAGCTGCTAACTTGACGATCGAGACTACCACTGAAAATTTTACTGAACCAAAGGGTGTATCCCAATGAACCACAAAAAATCGAACTAAGAAACCTTGGCCAATGATCCTAACCTTACCGTGCAAACTGCCGAACATTCTGGATGAGGCTCAATCTGAGTTGCAAAGTAAATTTTTATGTAGCTCTCATGGTTTTTGTTGCTGTGTGCTGTACATTTTTTTGTGTTGAATTATTACTGATGAAACTAACTGAGCATTTAAAAAGTGACTGAGCTATTGGATAAATGAGGAGCATTTCTTTGGATATTTTAAATAATTAATACTAATATGCCTGTAATTTTTTAGGCAAATTGATAATCTGGTTTGAAATACGCCTTCCCAAAGTGTGCGCATGCAGACGTAGTGCATTTGTAACTAGCGCGCAATCGCGACTAACTCTTGGCCTCTCTGTTTTTTTCTCGAAGTGCTTCCAAAGCTCTTATTATTTGCAGATGACTTTGGTGTTGATGTTTGAAGCCATTGATATGCTAGATAACAGTGTTTATCCACTGGAGAGGGTGTCTGCCAAACTGAAGGTGCGCGCGGCAACTACAGGCTGCAATTTTACTAGTCGTACGATTTGTTACGCAACAACTGTTGCATTTTAAGTTGCATACTCGCATTCAGTACCAATCTGCGCTGCCGACAAATTTTCTTTATTTTTTTGCAAAAGTAGAAGCTCTCCCTACTTGACTCCTCCAACAAAAGCAACTGAATATAACAACAACAAAATGCTCTGCGCATGCAATGTCTATGAACAAAACGAAAAGAAGTCGTGAAAATCTACCAAGAAAATAATGTTAGCAGGTTAAGATAAAAGTTCATATTAAAGGCTAGCACGAGAGCCAGAAGATTCTCTAAACTGGATGCAATAAGTTGAACTTAAATGAATTGACTTTTTTTAAGAACCAAAATCTTTCATATAGGATGAACTGCCACGGGACAGTCAAGGGACTTCCTCAGGCATTATAGCAATCATGTAGACTGAACACCAAAAAACTGACTATTATGAAAAATACCTCAACCATGTTCATAAAAACGTAAAGTAAAGGTTATTTTTAATTGAATCTTATATTCAGTGAAAAAGAACAAGAAACTTATCTAGAACACTTTGCTGTTATCGCGAGCTCAGAAGTCCTATTATGACTATTATGGAAAAATTTCTCTGGATCCTAAGAAAATATTGTTAATAGTATCTCACGATTTGCATACATGCTTATTAGAAACACACGCACAAAGTAAAATATATTCAATAAAAATATTTCAGTAAAAATATGAGAAAGTTCAAAGAATTAATAGAATACGTTGTTATCAGCGCGCGCTCCGAAGTCCACTTCAGTGCTAATGACCTATTCCAGGTTCCATTCCGGAATTTCCGTTCCTGTAGTTACCGTCTCGCAAGATTGTAGCGTTTTTGGATGTACACTATAAACTATATATTTCATGCCTGAACTAAGTACAAACGTAAATACTCAATTCTTCCTATTTTACTCTTTATCTTAAACAAAATCTAAGCTAGTTATAATTGCTATTTTGCTCGGCGATTATTCCTTCAGTTTGTGTAACTTTGCCACAAAGGTCAAATTTCCTCAAAGCGAAAAATTAAACACACACAAAACGAGTACACTTTTGAATACTAATTAGCGAGGGAAATTCCTCGTGGATGTGGCTGGGAAACAAAAAATATTCCCAAATAATAGCCCTTTTTTGAATAATGTTTTGTGTTTATAACAAAATCAAAGGGTGATTAAAGTCGGAAAATCTATTGTACGTATTGAACTGACAAAATAACCTTTCGTATTCCAAGGTTTGAAAACGCTGAATATTTTAAGCAATTTTTTCATTTTTGGATGTTTTTCTGAGATAGATATCTCGTGTTTTTTTTTTTTTACTTTTATCTTTCAAGCAAATGAATACTGTGGATCGTGTTAGAATTGGGTAATCACAGTCTTTATATCACTGTGTATATGGAGGTATATGACATAACAAACATGTACATAAACTGAAGGTATTAACACTAGTGAAAACCATGAAATTTATAATCTCGAGCTTCGTTAGTCTCTGAAAATTAAAGATTAATGATTTAGATGGCTGAAGTTTTTCCATTTCGATCAGGAGTCTTTGTATCACGGCAGATGGTTCATCCGTAACAGCCTAAACAATTCCATGTCACTCTCAATCAATTTTGAATAAAAGAAGCTCCGCCTATTTTGTGACATCACTTCCTCCGGTCGCAAGGTCAATGCTAGCACAAGAAGTCTCTTTCATAAAATATTTTTTCCTTCGAACGTTAACACCAGTAATTCTCCATCACTGGCATACAACTGGATCTTACACCTAGTGAAGAGTAATTTATTAGCTTTCCAAATATTTTACGTTATCTTTGCGTAAAAAATAACGAACGGATAATCGTGCGTCTTAGCATTGTACAGTTACTCGGTGATTGACATTTAGATTGTGCTATTTTGGGCATTCCTTCCCAGTCTTACTCGTTATAATATGCGCTAGAAGCGAACGCTGTTTTACAGGAAAATTGAAAAAATTGAATATGAATTTTATGATATAATTTTTTTGGCATTTTTTAAGAGCAAAGATATCCTTGCAACATGCGCTCTTCGATTTAGAACCAAAACTTATACGTTAAATAGACAGTATTTTAAAACTGACAGGTTTCTATTGGTGCGGAAATCAAATTAGTGAATTCCTTGGTCGGAAAGCAGACGTAACTAGTACCACGGCCGGCAGTAGGAAATATTCGCAGGAAAAACTGTAAAACATGAAATAATTTTGCTTTGAGGATTTCTCTTTCCCTTTGTCACTCTCAAGGAGTTTATTGGTCTAAAATAAAGACGCCTGATTTAAGCACCCCAAGGATGAGCAAAAAATTTCCCCCCACAGCTTTTGGAATCTTAGAATTGCAAAAATTTAATCGAAAAAAAGTTTTTTTTAGAGTTCTCCCCACAAGAACTCGCAATACGCACATTTTACCTACAGTCCCAGTATGCATTGCGGTCGTCTTCAAATGTGCTCGACCACGTGGTGTCGTTCTCTTTTTTGTCCGCCATCTTGAACCATGGAGAAGCCAGTGAAACTCGCTAAGGTATTTTATCGTTTTTGCTACTTCAAATAAATTTTTAACCCTTATTTGGGGTTAAGAATTACGATAAACTAACCTTTCAACATTCTACGTCGTATAAGAATAAAAATATTCTTATTTTTTGGTAGTATTTGTGACTTTAGTCTTGAGAAGTTTGAACACATTCTGGGGTTGGTTTACTGTTATCGTGTTATTTTTCAGCTTCATCGTTGCCTAAGTCTTTTATAATTTACGTTTTAGGTTACTAAAGTCCTTGGAAGAACAGGCTCTCAGGGCCAGTGTACTCAGGTACGGACTCCATTTAGACTGTACACTATAAACTTCATACAAATATAAGCTTATCCAACATACACCTGAATATGCAAATTAGAAGTGATATACTATTGCTTTGGTATAACTTAATATCAATAATCATTATGATAAGTAAATGTATAATATATAATATTATATTTGACATAAAATGTATGTGGTATTTTTCATCAATATTATAAATTTGATAGTTAAATTTACAGAATTTTGAAGTCATTTTCCCCCTCGGGAAGAAAGTAGCTTGTGTTGCAGGATAAAAAAGCTCTGTAACTTCAAGAGAGCTAACAGTTTATGTTTTATCCATCAAATTGAACTCTAACATTAAAGAGCTGAAGCATTGACGACGAAACACATGCGGACGACAGAATATTGACATTACAGTTGAAAAATCACACAATGAACATACCCAAATTTAGTCTATATAATACATATTTTTGGAATTACAATAAGAGGTTCTAAAAAGAATAACTTTGTAAAAATAAAAAGGGAAAATAACTTGCATACATGTAAAGATCCGACTTTGGATCACAGTGTCATTGTGTGCTTCGTTGCCAATGCTTTTAAAAACTCCCTTATTGAATACAGTTGACTTTCCCATAAGCAACCACCTTGAGTTAAGGAGCAAGTGGTTTGGTTGCTTACAGGAAATGGTTGCTTGAAGTAACATTGACCATAGGAAACCTTAACTCCAAAATATGGCCAAATATAGTGCTGTCAAGTTTTTCACTAGTGAATATCATTACTAAACTCATATGTATTTGTTGCTGTTATTTTATAGGTACGAGTTGAATTTATTGATGATACTAACAGAGCAATCATCCGTAATGTGAAAGGACCTGTGCGTGAGGGAGACATCCTTACTCTTCTAGAGTCTGAGAGAGAAGCAAGAAGATTAAGATAGGTAAGTTAAGGCCATGTAAGGAGGGTTGATTCCATAAGAACATTCTATCTTATGGAAGGAGATATTATATCTTTGACCCAATACTCCTAGACACTCTGTACACACACGAAAAACTAGAGTCCACTGTCAAAATGACATAATTCCTTCTTGATTGTGGAAAATATCAGGTTTGCAAGTAAATTTCCAACAAGAATGGTAGTTCTTCCATAATAACGATAACCCTTGCCTCCTTCCTACTCTCCCCTCCCCTAGTTAAGATGTTCTGGGCAAGTATATACTGTTATGCCAAGGTGTTTTATGTGGTGGTTGGATACTTTTTTTAACATTCTGCTCATTTCTTTTTCCAGTATCCACTGTGGCAGGCAAAGAACAAGAACATCTGTTGGAATTTAAAGAACCTTCTTGTATGAGCATCAGAAATAACAATGTTGTATGCAAGAAATGGTTAAGAAATAAATAAATGTCACAGCCTTTAAAACTGTCTCAATTCATGCATTCCTTTATTCATCCATTATATTCTGTTTATTACATAGGCAAGACTATAGACTGACTATTATGACTATTTATATCATATGTACAAACTCAAAGCCCATGAAAGCACAAACAGTGCAGACTGTTGAATCCTCAATGCTTTAATGTCATTGCTAAAGGCTAGAATAGACTTCAATGCTTAAGTACTGCCAGCAGTATCCTCATAAAACCATTCAACCTCTATAGACCCCTTGCAGCACTTAGGAATCCAGTTCAATTTTGATGTCAAAACAGCTCAGTTTGGAAGACAAAACAATACGTTCCAATTCTCAGGAGATGGAGATTCTTTTGTTTTTTCCTCCAAATTGAGCTGCTTTGACGTCATATAAAATGGGTCTATTCCATTACGAATATACATGAAATTATTGAGTATCATTGGCATATTCCATTGATAAATGAAGTCCAACAACAGGGCCAACAGTACTCAACCAAGTTATGAGGTAGTTTGATTTCCTGTTGTAAATAAAACCAAACATCTTTAGCAAGGTCAAGAATGTCGGAGGGCACTGGACTCCCACAGGTCCCTTCCCCCTGCTATGGGCCTGTATTCAATGCCAACAAACAGCCATTATCATTGGGAGAGGGGGGGCTGAGTCCCCTGCACCCCTCCCCTAGCTAAGGCTCTTAGGTCATAGAGGTCTATTAAGTGAACATTTGGTTAGGTTTTATAGACTTACCCTTCCTTTTCAACACAATTCACAAAATTTTTCATCAAGTCTGCTGTATGACATGGATGGAGTTGAAAAAATGGTTTTCCAAGGATTGGATGTTCCTGCATAAAACAAAATAAGCGAGGATAAACATCACATTAACTGGAAAAGTTGGCTGGGATTTTTAGTTCCTGGAAGTCTATTAAAGATTTTTAGACTAACTTGTTGAGTTAAGAAGGTCCAACGTTCATCTTTTAAGCGTTGCTGATATACATCAGGAATACTCTTCCATATTTCCTCAAGACTAAGAGGACGTCCATCTTGAAATAAAGAACAAATCTTGTTATGTAGACTAAGGCAGCTCAGTTGAGCAAAGAGGATAGGGTTGCACCTGGTAGCAATATTCTGTCATAATGGTGGGGTTTCTATCTCGCTAGTTGAAAATGGCTGGCTCCTGCTATAGTCAGCTATGAGACAAGACAAAAAAAAAATTCAACTGACATGTGGTATGTGGTGAAAGCGCAAGTGGAACATTGCCATTGTCATGCATCCTTGGAGCACTTTCCCATGTTTACCAGCAATACACCAGTTTTGAGGTAGTCTGAAGACCACAGACTCATTTGCACAGGCTTAGCCTCATTTATAAGTCAGCTACCCCAAGACATTATTAAAAGTCTGTGGGATTTCAAAACATTGGTATTATTCAACTTGCACATTCCTTACATTACAGTTGACTTTTGCAAATCATTCGCAACAGCCCACTGTAATGTAAAGAATGTGCAAGTTGAATAATACCAATCCCACAGACTTTTAATGGTATTTCTATGAGTAGCTGACTTATAAACAAGGCTAAGCCTGTGCAAATTAGTCTGTGGTCTTCTAAAACAATGGTTTGCATCAAATGCAAAACTGGAGCATACCATTTCAGATCAGTTGCTAAGGTATCAGGGGGTGTCCATTGTTAAACTGGACACTCCCCAAATAGAAGTAAGTACAAAATAAGTCAGATCAAGATTATTGATGTCACTATATGTCACTTTTTTTCATTTTGGACACCCCCTTGCAAATTTCTGGATATACATTGGCCCTGTGTATAGTGCACCCCCTACAGCACACCAGTAAATAGAGTGCAAACAGTATGCCATAGAATCTCATTTTTAAGCCCTTGGCTTATACTTATTTGATTTTTGGGCTTATATTCAGGGGGGCTTATAACCAGCCAATCATTTATGTGCATCAACAAAGTAAACATGAGATTCAAGGAGGGCCTATAACTGGGGGGGGGGGGTGTTTGCATTAGCAGACTAGGGGGATTGTGGCTGGGAGGACAACCAGGAGGGGCTTATAACCATAATTTTACAGTAGCCTACAGGCCCCCCCTTCCCCTCCTGCCAATTGTATTTTACCTTGTGTACTAGCAGTGAAGTATAATACTGGTACTCCATAGCTTGGGCTGTACATCACATGGTACTCATATTTAGCATACTTTTTGGATGGAACATTAACATCACATCTGCATTCACATTCCTGCTTAAAATATTAGTAATTCTCAATTATTACTGGGAAATTCTTCGTATGTTACACCTCCTTGTTTCAAAGTTTAAGTTGGCTTTCAATTTGCTTACATCTTCTTCATTAATTTGAAGTTCTATGTTTTCAGACTCTGAATTCCTTGTTTGGAGATCAGTTGTCATTTCCCTGAAACACTGATTCATGAGGTACCTTACTGGCTGTGCTGGATCCAACTAGAAAAAGAAAGAAAAAATGAATGGCATCTCCACAGCTAGACTGCCTCTTCATCCATTGGAATTTTTCAGTGTGGAGGGAGGAAAATCAGAGAACCTTGAGAATATAACCCTTTAAGCAAGGAGATGCAATAGAAACAACAAGCAAATCAATCTATACCCATGCCACTGCTTTCAGGAATTGAACCTACAACCGATCCCTAAACCCAACCCATTATCACAAAAAACCTCTCTTTTAAGGGGTTTTCTGGGGTAGAATGATGTGATAGGATTAAATAAAACTCCCATATGCATGGAAGAAAATGTTAGACAATTATTGCCCCTAGAAAATTCCATATAAAAAAAAAGAAGAAAGTACCATGGATGGATCATGAACTATACAATCCAGCCACCATGAAATTACTATATTGTAGGGCTATTCCCTGACAAAATGCTATTAAAATACTTATAGAGAGTAAAATTATGAGTGTGGGAGGAGGGGGCTAATCTGGGAGGTCTTGGAGAATGCCCCCCTCCTCCACAGTCCCTGTAGGCTGCAGCATGCACCTATTCATTTTCCTCTCAAATCCAACATTCTTCAAAGTCTGTTTGACAACTGATGTCACTGTGCTTAAAATTACTCAGTCATAAAAATAAATTCAGTCTTTTCTGGGAAAATTAGTTTATTTAATTGAATCGAGGGGGGCGACTGCAGAAAATAGCCACTAATTTTCCTTACACCTTAACAAGTTGCCATGGAATCAGATCAAAACATTATATAGAAGACGTTCGAAGTTTCGAAAGACCACTTTTTCCTTTAATAGTTGCCCTCGAATCCCCTAGAAACGCATGTTTTCGGCGCGACTTGCGCGACATAAACCTGGGGCCATAAATCATAGTCCCCAAGCGTGCTACAAACTCTCCACCCTTCGGCTAGACAAAAATAAATAATACCTGAAGACATTGAGGAGCTGATCTCACTTCCCACTCATCTCCTAGAGACCTTGATCGCTCAAGAAAACCGTCTAGATAATGGTTAAATTGAACGCAAGAAATTCTTCCATCCTTCCACATTTCACTTTAGCAAGCTATCCGCGTAAGACTGAGTACTAATAAAATAAAGTCCCATGATACAGCGCGAGATGAGTCCATCAAAATCCAAGATGGCGAAGGTAACAAGAATCATGGAGATATGGAGGAACTTCCTTGTCGGAGTAAGGCCTTAAAATATCGTGATTTAGCAGTAATATTGCATGAGTGATATTGTTTGATTATCAAACTTGTTATTTATTGCAGCGTACTCTTTTAGTTCCTCACCGATATGCTGAAAAAATGGCCAAAAGGTAAGGATAGGTTTTGAAAATCAAAATTATACCCCAAAGTTTGCTTTCTTGGGCAAAGAAAAAATATTATAAAGTGTCCCCAATACATTTTTAAACGTAGGAAAACCTTTGAAAAATAGTTAAGTTTTATTTGCATTTGAGATGCATTTTTATAGTTTTTGTTGTTTGTTTATTTTTAGGACTCAGCCTGACCCAGACTTGCCTGATGGACCAGCACACAAATTGAGTGCAAATTATTATTATGACAGGGATCTCCGCAGGCAATCTGCTCCTCCTACAGTAGTCTACAGTCAGCAGAAGCTAATCGAAACCAAAGAGGAAGATAGGTGGGATGATTAGGGACTGTTTATTAGTTTTTGTATGGGGGGAGGGTGGGGGAAACTGACCAGGGTTGGTAACATTACCTGACATAGAAGGGGCCTTACATATAGGGCACCTGACATATAGGGGCGAGGGGAGATATGTTCTCCAAACATCACCACATTTCTTCAAAGGGAGGGGATGGCTTGTGCCTAATTACACAAGATTGAGTGTGTTGCTGTTTGGACACAGGCAGCCCAAACAATGTTTCTGTGCAAGATTTAAAAATATATATATTTCTCTGAATGAATTGCAATAAAACATCTTTGAGTCATAGTTTGTACTTTCATGGATCTGCTGCCAAAGTTTCAGCATCTGAGGCTTCTAAATGTGGTTTTTTTTTTTTGCTCTCCTCCTCCCCAGTTCCCCTCTATGTCAGGTGCTGCCACCCCATATGTTAGCATGTTGTTAGCATCTCATGCCAACATTAGCAAGTCATTAGACTTCAGTCATCTATTCAGGAGTACCCTTATATTGGAGTTTTGCTTTAGTATTTTATCATGACTGTCTTGATATTTTTTCATAGGAAACTGGAAGACAGTATATCAACAGCAAAATTACCTGGACAAGCTTATCTTCCTTAGTAAAGATAAAAATTGAATTAACTTTTAAAATACATTACAAGTTTTGTTGTATAACTGATAATTACAGTATTTAGGAAAAGTTGGGTTTCACCAACTTCCTTGTTAGTGGACTTGTGTTTGTCCATTTCTCTCATGGATTTGAGATGAAAAATCTTTGGTAAAAAACCTAATGTAAATACTAGCTGATATTAAAAATGATTATTGAATATCAAGTTGTAAGTTTTTTTTATGATTATAGCAACATAATAGACCTTGTCAGCTGAGATGTAATGTTTTCCCATTTTAGAGCATGTGTTATTGAATCCCTTTAGTATTATATCTTTGATTAACATTAACGCTTGAGAAGATACATCAGAATGGATGTGACTCAACAAGGAATCTTATTCCAAATATGGCACATTGTCTGAAATGGCAAACATTACACTGCAAACTAAAAAGACAAATACTATACTGCTTAATTTATATGTAGGCTTCTGCTTATTACAGCCATTCTCAAAATTCTGCGAACTCGGTAGTTGCTTGTTGCACATTGGAATTTGGTTTTTCGTTGCCCCCAGCCAAAAATATCAAAGGTACCGACTGATTATCATTGATTGACGGAAGCGAAAAACCAATTTCACAACAAACCGTTAGTGTTTAGGTTCGCAGAATTTTGAGAATCGCTGTAACATGTTATGCATTTTTCTTCAATGTGTTTGCTTGATTGAGTGGTTGCAAAAACACAGATATTTGCTGTTTTATGCAGTCATATATCTAGAGTTCCTGTACACTATTCTTTCCTGTGCAGGGATTCCTTAAAAATTGAGGCAAATAGCATCTTTCCTGCAAAGTATTATGAGGTTAATATTTATAACTTTTACTGTGATGCAGGAAGGAGCCAAAAACAGGAGGTACAAGGGAGCAGCATAGCTTAACATTAATTATTAAGCATAGGAAAAAACTATTCATCTATCTTCTGTCTCTTCTTCTCCTTCGAGCAATATATCTTCTGCCTCATATTTGAGTTCTTCAAGAAGATCATTGATATTCTCTTTTATTGTCTGAATACTGAAAAAATAAAACAAATATAAGGAGACCATAAATCTAAATGCTATAGACTGTACTTTATGAACTCAAAAGATATGTATGTACATGCAAAAAAAAACAAATTTTATCAATTCCCTGAAACAACCTCTGAGCTGAGTCAGGTCACAGCTAATTCACAGATTGAGTTGGAATTTAGCATAATAATTAGGTTTCGCAGAGGGAGGAAAACCAGAAAACCAGCAAAAAAAACCCTCACATTGAGGGAGACCTAATGAATTCTACTCCCATGTGATAGTGAGACCAGGAATTGAACCCAAGACCCCAGAGGTGAGGGGTAAGTGCGCTAGAGCGTGTTAGCTCGTTTAGTACTGCAGAAATATTTCAATTAAAAAAAATTGCTAATTGCTAAAATGCATGTACATGTTGGGACACTGATCTGAGCTGGGTTCAGAAAACTATTATGATATTATGATACCTTGATTTTAAAGATGTTGATTCTTCACTGTAGTCCTCTTCTGAATGCTCAACTTGATCCTTTTCAGTTATCTGCAGTTGGGCAGTCTAAAAAGTGATTTTATGAAATTTTCAAAAGTCCTCATTGTGACATTGAATGAAGTTAAGGATTTTCATTTGGCAATGTTGTGCATGGGAGGGGGGGGGGGGGGGGGGGCAAAAAACAAAAATGCAAATATATGAGAAATTTTATTTTACTCCATTCCAGGAACATAATCAGAACTGTTTGACTACATGGCTTATGTTGACATAAACATTTGTGGCAAAATTTGTACACTTGCCTGTCCCCTCAGTTCTGAGACTCTTGCTATATATGTTTATCCCACACCATAGAAAATACAGCCAATCAGAATGCAGGAAAGCCGTTGTATATTCGTCAGTATTTCACTCTTCCTTCCCATCATGCACTGCGCATTGAATCTATACGCATATGTATTTTCTATGGTGTGGGATAAAATGGTTATACAATGGTTTCTCGTAGCATACCGTGGATATCCCACTCGTCACTTGCATTTTCTTTGTATACACACTCACCTGAAGGGTCGTGTGTATACTAGAAACTACAAGTGACTTGTAGAATATTCCACGGTATGCCACTCGAAACCATTGTATAACTAGTAGATATGTGTCCATAAAGATCAACCCTGTTGAGCTGTGCAACTGTTGTACTTGGGGTGATGATTAGCAATAACTTGTTTTTCCTTTTAGTATCAATAAAAATAATAAATCTCACCAGGTCAAGCTTTTCTTTTTCTTTCATTTGTATACCTCTTATGATATTACCCAGCTGAGGTTTACCATTCTCCTTCAATGTTGCTTCAATATTTCTGACTTCTTGTGATATACTGATGAACTTCTTGGTAACATTGTCAACATGTTGGCGGTATTTTGGGAAGTCATAGTCTGATGAATCACTGATGTACAACTTGAACCCTCTATGCATTTGAAAGCAAAGATACCAATATTGTAATGAGTGACACACTTTCCAGTGGCACAACTGGATCAGAAGGGAAGATGACATCATGTGTATTAAAGTGCTTTCCTCTCACTACTATGGCCTTGGATTATAAAATTTCTATATAAAATTTATACATAAGAATTGAGCCAGAATCAGGCACGGTAGAGGCAGAGGCAGGGGGGGGGCTTGAGGGGGCCTAGCACCCAAGTTTTTAGCCAAATTAGATTTTTGTTATAACCTACCTAAATCTATGGCTTTTACGCAATAAATATGTTACAATTGCCCATCAAAGCCATGGCACTGTATATAACATTTCCACGAACCTCAATTTCCAAATTTCCAAATTATGTCTTGCAGTCCCTGTTAATGGTTCTGTCCCTTTACTTACTTACTTACTTACTTTCTAATAATCTACTTACACATCAAATATCTTGTACGTCTTGACTCTTTCCTCTTGCAAGGAAAAAAACTGTTTTAACAGCTGCTTAAAGTTGACTTCATCCTAGAAATTATAAAAAATATCCATCCACATGGTATCTTATAATCATATCAACTCTTTTTATATCCTTTTACATTGTTCTTTTCATATTCATATGTGATATTATTGAATTATGTTATTGTCGCATTAGAACAGGGTCATGTTTACTTAGTTTTAGGGTCTGGGGAAACAACATTTTCATGAAAAAATCTATCAAAACAACTTTTTCATCTTTCTGTACAAAGAGAACAAGACTTCACATCACAGCTAGTAGTTCAATGTTTCAATTTAAAACCGACGAGTTTTTACTCAAACGATTAAACATTATATAGAATTGATAGTGTAAATTGTAGAATAATAAATTACATAATAACAACGATCTACAAATATTACTATAAACGTAATGATATCAAATTAAATTACCTTCAACTCAGTATCCATGCTTTCTTCGTCTATAAAAGTTTCACTAGATACAATTATCACCAGGCGTTCCTAGTAAATTTTAGAACTTTTAAGTTGTGACGTATTTCCGGGTCCAATTGTTAACGAAAACCGATAAAATAAAGCGAAAAATGTTCTCGATGATTTAACATCAACCTGAAACAATCAAAGCTCTGGACAAAAACTCTGTCATAAAGAAAAAGTAAGAAAAATCTTTATAGAGCTGCTTTTCGTTTTGGAACCGGAAGTCGTTTTTCCGCGTTGGCCACAGGCAACCCAAACAAGGTTCCTGTGTGTGGTCTGTTTATAAGTTTATTAAGGTAATGAATGGGAATTAGGATAAAGATACATGACAAAACATTATACTGAACAATTTGCTATACAAGTTTTAAAGTAGATTGTCCAATGAAGCGTTTTATTTTATATATTTATCCTAACTCCCACACAGCCTTGTTTGGGCTACCTGTGGCCATAGCAAGAACTTCAATCAAGATGGCGGACAAGGCGGGGAATTTGAGTTACAAAGAACTTCAACATTTGTTTGTCAGTAACCTGAATGGAACTTCTTTACTTGAGATATCAGTTATTGTATCTTGTGCACCTATGGCTGTTTTACTAAGGACGTGTGTTGGAGGGATTTTGCTGGGAAGTATGGCTTCGTATTCTTGGCTTTCTTCTAGGTAAAGTTCGTTAATTTTTCATTCTAATTTTTCAGTTTAAAGCTATTATTATAAAGGTTTTCTTAACTCAAGATCCCGGAGGTTTCATGAATATTCAATCCCGAACTATTGTGTTTTATGGTAATAAGTAAGGGTTAGATAAGTTAAACAGAAGTTTAAAATTTCAGGAATTGATTAAGAGAAGTCTTCTAGTAAGTCTTATAGATCCCTAGTACTTAATCACTACCTGGGGGTCAAAACAATGAAAAATATCAAAATCAAAAAAGATCAGTCAACCCTCAAGAGAAGGGAATATTTTGGTTTTGACCCCTAGATTGGGAATTAAGTGAAAGGCATTTAACCACTCCCTTCCTCCCCCCCCCCCCCCCCCCCCACACACACACACTCAAAAGACTAACTAGCAAAAATTGTATTTGTACTTGATTTTTTAGTTAGGTAGCACTGTTTTAAAGAGTATAAACTTGTATCATATGCAGGTCCACATCAGCCTCCATCAAAAATATCCAAAATCTTTGAAGATTACTTTAAGAATTTTTCTTTTCATATATTTCAGCATCATCCTTTTACTGGATTATGCATCACTAGTGATACCATTAATACTGGCCTTTACCGTGCTTGCTGATTATGCTTCCAAGATGCTTGTTACTATGGCAATAATCATTGGCTCTTGTATGGTTTTAAGAACAGCAGTCAACCATTTCAAAGGCCATCCTAGCACAAAAACCCTTATGCAGTCAAGAGTGAATGGACGACAGCCATTCATTTGTAATTTCAGAGCATATGTACTCATTGCAACAGCAATCTCAATTCTAGCTGTAGATTTTCACATTTTTCCAAGAAGGTTTGCCAAAGCAGAAACCTACGGCACTGGCATTATGGATGTTGGTGTTGGAGCTTTTGTTGTTTCGAATGCAATTGTTGCACCAGAAGCGAGAAATGTTGGCAAGAAAAGCACAAGTTTTCTGAGTTCATTGATTAAGTCTGTAAGGAGCTCTTCTCCTCTATTAGTTCTTGGCTTGTTAAGATGTTTGGCTGTCAAGAGTACTGACTACCAGGAGCATGTCAGTGAATATGGTGTGCACTGGAATTTCTTCATAACACTGTTTATTGTCAGGGTAAAATATATTTTATACTATAATTTTATAATAATTTATTAATTAGAGGGGCATCCAAAGTTGAAGCAAAGTTCACCCTGCTAATGTGCCAGTGACTGGCACCTTCATGTACCAGACACAGTCTACATAATTCAATAAAACAACAAAAGACCATAGTTGTGAGATGCTTCCTGTATACGTACTAATACTTCTTCTATTTCCAGGTGTTGTCAACAATAATTGTATACCTAATCCCCAGCCCCAGTGCATACGGACTGACAGGCCTTGGTCTAGCAGTAATTTATCAGTATTGCTTATCAAAACTTGGCCTTGAGGATTTTATCTTAAATGGCAGTAAAGGTGATGGTTCCAGGCATGGTCTTGTAGATGCTAACAGGGAAGGGTTGGTCTCATGCATAGGATACCTTTCATTATATTTGATAGGATTACAGCTAGGAAGGTTCTTGTTTATCAAAAGGTAAGTTGAATTTAAGACAAGTCATTTTTAGCTATGATTTCAATGAGCTCCTGATGACAGAAATGTTTGGATGAAGGTTAATTGTATGTGCAGTCTTGGCTGAGGCCGAATGATGATGATGATGATGATTTAGCTAGGACAAGCCACCAGTACTTCTCTTTCTTCTTGTATGCATGCCACTGTTTTTGTCGCCTGTGTGAAACCAATGTGTACAGTACATTGGCCACTCTTTATGTTGAACACAGACTCATTTATACAGGCTTAGCCACTTTACAGCGCTTTTCATTATTCTGCAACCTAACCGACTGCAGACATCTGGTGTTTAGGCTTCCGTCAATCAAACTACGGCGGGCCGAGTTCATTCCAATCACGAGTGATAAAGAAATTCCCATGTGAAAATGGCTAAAAATGTCTCGGGAATTTTCTTATCGCTTGATCGGAATGAACTCTGCCCTTTGTAAGTTTGATTGACGGAAGCCAAAACGCCAGACATCTTGGGTTGGTTAGGTCACAGAAATATGAAAAGGGCTGTAATAAGTCACATTAAAAGTGAGTGATAGGAGCTAAACCTGGACAAATGAGTGTCTGTAGTTAAAGATTACATTTACTGAATGAAAAGAGGGATTATTGGAGGCTTGGAGAGTAGTTGGCTTAATGGTATGGTTAGAGTGGTTTTTAATTTTACATGATTAGGAAACATGCATTACTGACAAGTTCCTTCAGTATAGACCCCTTGAATTGCAGCACGTCGGAATGCAGCCCAATTTGGAGGAGAAAACAATAGGTTCCAATTCTCAGAAGATTGAAATTTTTTTTTTTGTCCTCCAAATTGAGCTGCTTTGACATCATGTGAAAGGGGTCTGTCTATATGATATCATATATGCTAACAGTGAAATGGCTTCCCATTCTTTTTATGAACTCATTCACACATTTATTGAGTCTTTGTATATTGCTTATGATCATAATTATACTGCAAGAAAAATAATACCTAATGAGTAATCAAGTGGTTTTGGTCATTTATCAGGGACACATTTTCATCATGGCTCAAAGCTTATGTTCTTCTAGTGCTCTTGGACATGTTGTTCTGGGTGTTAACCATAACATGTAGTGATAATGTTCAACCTGTATCAAGACGAATGGCCAACCTGACCTTTGTACTATGGCAGGTATGCATCACATAGTAGGGGCCTAAGCATCAACAAGCATTGAGGATGGTGACAGGGAAACAATGACAAATGCATGTTTTTAAAACAGTTTTTACATATGCACCACTATCCTTGGTGTTACCATTCTCACTAGAACATCTGTTGGTGCTTTTTCAAGTTGTAGAGAGAACAGCAACATTGAGGCGTCAGTGTGTGCATGAAAAACCATTTTGAAAATGTGCTAGCATCATCATGGCATTGCCATCCTCTATATATACTTGTCAATGCTCAAGGTCCATAGTTTTTCAAATCTATAACTCAATCTAGCAGTGAAACTCCTCTACAGGCAACTCCATTTGGGATTAGCTAATGGGAACCCTGTGGATTGAGAAGGAATGGGATAGACTGGCAAAAATCTCAACCCAAGGAATCCCAATCATGAGCAAAGAATTCCAAATAGAGTTGCCTGCAGAGCTAGCAACCTAATGGTAAAGTGAATCAGACTGGAGGTGGGAAAGGTAATCAAGGTTGATACACTCTTTGCTCATCTCTGGGGTCTTGGGTTCAATAGAGTTTGATAGGTCTCTCCCTAGATTCAAGGTTTTTTTCTTAGGGTTCTCCAGTTTTCCTACCTCCAGAAAATCCAACAAGCTAAATATATGTCATCACTGACCTTCAGGCTGTGGAACTCCCAGTTTCTATTTGGGCAGACTTACAGACGTAAGCCTTTACTAATTTCTTGCATTACTTTCAGATGGCTTACAACATCCAACTTCTCTCAAGTTTCCTCCTTGCTGACCTCATAGTAACAGTTACCATGGCAACAAAGACTGGCTTCCCCAAGGCTGCTGGCTGTGAAGTATGCTATGCTAGTACAGAATCACTTAAACGAAAACCAATCAGACAGAGGTACTGTGTCTGCCTGATTGCAGCAATCAATCGTAATCAGCTAGCGTACTTCCTATTGGCAAATCTCTTGACTGGAGCCGTCAACCTGTCTGTGAAAACTCTATTTTGCTCTCAGAGACAGAGTCTTGGTATTGTTTGTGGATACATGCTCGTTTTGAGCTTGGTTTTCTCAGTACTGCACATATGGAACATCACTCTAAGAATTCACTGAATATAGTAAAGATATCATGTGTTTTCTGGCAAAGAACGAGTCGAAGAGATTTGTCAAGGGCAGATCCATGGTCATGAAGGGTGCAGCTTCCCATGCCCCCTCAAGATAAATGACCCAGTCAGTACTAAAATAACAAAGTTTCTTATCAGAGCCTGCCCTTTACTTTCAATCAGCCACCACTTTGTCATGCATGTGTTAATTCAGTATAGACAGATTCCATAACTCGTAGTTTTTGCTCCTTTGTGCTTGGTGGTTGCTCAGCTAGGACCCATGAATTGGGACCTACTTGTGGAAACAGTATAGTGATAGTGTTAAACAGAGAAAATTAATGTCAAAAGGAAAAGATGGTGTAGATTATCTCGGCATTGCTATAGCAGTCATACCCTTTCCTTAAAAAATCCTGGATATCTTCAGCTCATAAACAATATTTTTGTTATTTCCTACCATATATAAATATTAAAACCTTTCACTAAAACATGACATCTTTACAACTTCTTTGAGATAAGGATGTGCCAAGCTAACTTTCATATAAAAGACTGGCATTGAATCTAGACTGGAGTACCACAGGTTCGTCACTAGGACCCTAATGCTGTACCTGCCTTGAGAGGTATCGCAATCCTAAGGTTCACAGCAAAAAATGTAGTCCATAAATGAATACAACTTGTGCCGAGAAGTAATAACTTAAATAACTTAATAATTTAAAATATTAGAATTTAAAATAGAAGGGTAGCTATAGTGTTTTCCGAAAAATAAGATTATTTGTTTGAGTCCAAATCAAGACTGAAATGATTCTCAAAGAAATGATACATAGTCTGGAATGGAAAACATTGCATCTAAATCAATGTTGGGAAAACTTCTCTCTTTGATCATGAGCTACAGTAGTATTGGAGCAGTTTCCATTTGAGTGGGAAACTTGCATCACATACACAGTATGACATGCCACAACATTTAAATGGCTTCTCATTGTTTTTCTTTTAGTAGTTCATCCAATCATAATGCGTAATGAAAAATAATGGTTGTCACCTTACCGAGAATAGCCGAGCGTTGGCCGTGCATTGGTCCACGACAAGCTGGCCTATAGACCCCTTACACGTTACGTCAGAGCAGCTCAATTTGGAGGGCAAAACAAAATAATTTTAATCTCCTGAGAATTGGAACCTATTGTTTTGCCCTACAAATTGAGCTGCATTCTGACGTGCTGCAAGGGGTCTATACTATTTGCCGTTCGTCACCTGTCTGCATGCTGGCCAACGCACGACCAAGTCGGCCAACGCATGGCAGACAGTCGGGTGATTGTCGACCGACATGTGTTAGCTCGTTATAACGAACACAATTTAGCCGGTCCAAATTTGCCGTTTTGTTTCCCACTCTTGCAAAAACTTCTGTATGTACCTTCCTAGGCCGTGTTATTATCCACTCGGTTATACGCCTTGCCGTTTAGACGACATCGATTGTATTCGCATATGAAAGGTAACCGTGTTGTTTTGAAAACGCTGTCGAAATAAACTTTTTCGTGAGTTCTTCAACTTATTAATATTTAAAATTCTATAGCTTCCGTGTGAAAACAAAGAAGCGTGTATATCATGAGTCCAGCCGGCAATAAATTGGTCAAAAGCGTGTCAAAATACTCTTACTACTGGGGCGGACTGATCTAGGCAATTTTAGTAGGGGGTGGGGGGAGGGTCACAAAATCAAGAAGAAGCACACTTTGTTATGCTAACCAACTAATTCCAAGCTAGATAAATGCGCCATTGCTATTCCTAACTAGAATTAATATCTTAGAGTCACTATGAGTCTAAAGAATTATTTACAGAATACCAAGATTTAGCAGAATAATTCGATAACTATTATTCCTTATTTCCAAACATATTTTCCTTAAAAATTCTTTATTCATTTTAAATTTTCTTAAATAATTCATTACATTGTTCATTATTTCATTTTATTTATGTATATATTCACACGGCCTGCCCCTCCCCCAAATAATTTCGGATTTACTGTATATATTAAATATTAAATAGTTCTTATTATATTTTCGTTAATTAGTTTTGAAAAGCCCTATGGAGAATACTGAATAAAGTATGTATGTATGTAACTCATATCGAACTCTGAAATTTTTAGGTCTGTTACTAATACATAGCGTGTTTAAATTTTAGAATATAACACCCCCAATACCTAGGCCCCCCAATATTTTTGGCCTTGCTACTGCTCTGATTCAATATTCATTTTTAAATTTACCATCATTCGTTCATCTTTGGGCTTAGGATGCAATAATTCATTATATATTCCAAGGCATTGTTTAACCGTTATTCATTAATTATTCTTCTGCTTTCGCCCGTTCACTAATGAATCCGAATTTCTATCACTGCATGCAATCTATTTTCAGTTAACAATCATTCATATTGGATATTCACTGCCTGTCGAAGTGACCTGAGGTGAATAATTGTTTTAGTATAATTTAAGACTTGAATATCAAAGAAAAGACGAATTCAGGATAAAAAGTACTTTCGCTCTGGCAAAATCTGCATGACCAACAGAAACGGCAACTTATAGTAAATATCTTTAGAAATAGTTTTGAATTCTAGAATTTTGCTGAAATTATTGGAAATTGATAGTGAAATTACGGATGGATTAAGAATGAATTCTAAAGTTGTTAGTTCCCCTCGAATTTGGTGATATCTTTAAGGTGTTTATATACTAGATATTAACTCAACGTACGGTATTTCTCGGGTTTATATCAGAATAATAAAAACAACAATAATGATAATTCTGATGAGTTTAGCTTTTGAGATTATAATTAAAATAAACACAAACGCAAGGTTGATTTCACAACGTTTCGACATCGTCCGATGTCATTTTCCACTGAAAATAAAAATCACTTGAAAATGACATCGGTCGATGTCGAAACGTTGTGAAATCAACCTTGCGTTTGTGTTTATTTTAATAATGATAATAATATTAATATTAATAATAATAATAATAATAATAATAATAATAATAATAATAATAATAATAATAATGACTTTATTTTAAGAGGATAAAACACGTAATAGTGTAAAATTTATACACTAAAAAACTTGTGGTCCTAGTCCCCTAGTCTCCTTTGCAGCCGTTCTTAGTGTCGGGGTTAAGTAAAACCGTGTGAGGTACACAACTGTAATTAGCTATATTTGGTATGCAATAATATGGTTATTAAAGATCGCTCTAGAAAATCAGTAATTAAAAAAACGCGTAATGCGCACTGCAGATTTCAAAATAATGTTTTAAAATCCCATTACAAGCGATCCTATATTTATTTCAGCTTAAGAAACCCTTGTGTAAAGATGCAGCTTCAAGAGATCGTACTCGTCCTTCTTTCATTTTGTCTTCCCTCTATCCATGGACAGGACATCGTTATGTTTAATCCTGATAATCAGTACGTGATCCGAGATACTATAACTGGGATTTTTGCTGGAAACTTCATCGAAAACAAGTCTACAAAATTGGATGTAATTTCTATGAAAGATGTTGATGTTCCTTCTAAGAACCGTTGTAAGTACGAGTGCTTGAAGGACTCGAGATGCAAGTCATACAACATCGCTGTCTCTCCAAACTCTATCGGTCAGTACAAGTGTCAGTTACTGGATAAAGAAATGATCATGTTTTCGCAGTTCCTGATTAACAGTCAAAGTTTTGACCACTACAGCATTAAGGTAATGTGTTGGGAGTCTCTGGGTATTGTAGTCTCACCTCCTGGTTCAATTCCTTGACTCGGTATCACCACGTATCACATTTGGATAGAATTTGTTGGTTCTCTCGTGTGTTTCGAAGGGTTTTTCTCCGGTTTTTCTCACTCCGCAAAACTTAACACACTAAATTCCGATTCGATGTCTGAGTTAGCCATGCCCTGATTTAGATCAGCCCAGAGTCGAGGTTGTTTCAGGGTTCGATGTGTGAGTTAGCCGTACCCTGACTTAGATCAGCCCAGAGGTTGTTTCAGGGTTTGATCTGTGAGTTAGCCGTGCCCTGACTTAGATCAACCCAGAGGTTGTTTCAGGGTTCGATCTGTGAGTTTGCCGTGCCCTGACTTTGATCAGCCCAGGGATTGTTTCAGGGTTCGATCTGTGAATTAGCCGTGCCCTGAAGTCCTTAGCCCAGAGTTTGGACAATCAACTTGAATGCTGCCTGTCTGGTTAGTTTATTTACTTTGTTTAGGGTTTCTTAACTTCTTCTTGCATTTGCCTTTTCTTCTTTGAGTTGAAAAATGAATCATGGCGGATAGATACATTAAATAGTTCTAGAAACTTGTGAGGTCTTGAAGTACTTATAATTTCTTGTCCGTCCGTATATCTGGCTCAGTTCACTGTATTAGTAAATTCACAAATTTCATATGATGAATTTCTTTGAAGCCGTTTACGTCCAAGTGTTCGTGGCACTGAACTAAATTTTAGCGCGGCTGACGATAAACTCTAAATTAACTCATGTTATTTATTTTCCCTATACCCTGAACATTATCCAACCTATATATATACTTCATACCCTCGACTTCATACCCTCGACCTTGAATTTATACCCTCGACCCTCGACATGCTACCCTCGACCCTCGACACTCGACAAATAGGGAGACTCCTAAAACAGATGTCGAAGCATATCGAAGTTTAAATCCCTTATTATATTTCACAGCAGGACTTCACAGGACCGAAAGCCATATGTCATTAACTGACTCGCTTCCCAGAAGTGATATAATGAGTATGATATCGATGAATTAAGACTGAGCTGATGAGACGGTTAAAATTCTAAGATGCCGGTCTCTTAATATCATACGAGGGTTATTTCTTGATTTTAAATAAAATCTGAATATTTTAACGAATTATACTTCTTAAAAATTCTTGTGTGTGACATAAAATTGAGAAACTAAAATAGCCAATTGGTATATGGCCTAGCCCTTAAGAATAAAACTGCTGCAAAAGAGGCTTCTATTACAAATAACTGAACCAAAATACTGACTTGGGCAACTCTAATCCCGAGTCACCGCAATTAGCATATTTCTCGTGTGCATTCAAAGTACGGCGAATTATTTATAAACATGTTTTTTCTTCAGCACGTTCAGAAGCGAGGCAGTTACTGATATGTAGTTTTGGGTCCTGCGAAAGGGATGCCGGTCGTAAAGTCGTAAAATTAAAAGTTCGCCGTACGGCCTTAATTTTTTTTTGTGCTATATGTATTTTTTTCGTGAATAAATCACCAAAATCTTCATATTGACCAATTTTGGGAAAATTCGAAGGTTTTTATTCGCCGCTATAAAGATATATTCCAGTAAATGTGTTTGGTTAATGAAAAATCGCTTTTTTGCAAAAATGTTATCTGTCTTTCTTTTGTGTCCTGTTCATACCCAAGTCTAAGTTTTAGCGCAAACAGAGTTTGGGCTCCATGTGATTTTTCTTTTCTCAACTAATAATATGAATTAAGACTTTTTAAAAGAGTGCTCTAAATACATCTTTTTATCGTTGTTGTTTTTAAATATCCAGACCAAATGTTCTCCATCGCCTTGTATATACTATCAAGACTGTGTTCCGCACTTCAACAACAACTCGTATACGTGTGAATGTAATCTACCTTATTATGGAGCGGTCTGCGATCAAAGTAAGTAGATCACCGATAATCCGTACTAAAAATAACTTTTTACTAACAGGATCGCGCACTCTTCCAATACACCTTTGCAAAAACCACTTGCGTGACAAAGACCTGCGCAACTATGCACTGTCAAAGCCTTACAGATGCGCGTGTATTACTGTCAATGCCTTGCGCAACTATACAGATGCTCGTGTATTACTGTCAATGCCTTGCGCAACTATACCGATGCGCGTGTATTACTGTCAAGGCCTTTGCGCCACTATACAGATGCACGTGTATTACTGTCAAGGCCTTTGCGCCACTATACAGATGCGCGTGTATTACTGTCAAGGCCTTGCGCAACTATACAAATGCGCGTGTATTACTGTCAAGGCCTTTGCGCAACTATACAGATGCGCGTGTATTACTGTCAAGGCCTTTGCGCCACTATACAGATGCGCGTGTATTACTGTCAAGGCCTTGCGCAACTATACAGATGCCCGTGTATTACTGTCAAGGCCTTTGCGCCACTATACAGATGTGCGTGTATTACTGTCAAGACCTTTGCGCAACTATACAGATGCGCGTTTATTACCGTCAATACCTTGCGCAGCTATATAGATGCGCGTGCATTACTGTCAAGGCCTTTGCGCCACTATACAGATGCGCGTGTATTACTGTCAAGACCTTTGCGCAACTATACAGATGCGCGTTTATTACCGTCAATACCTTGCGCAACTATATAGATGCGCGTGTATTACTGCCAAGGCCTTCCGCAATTATATTACGTTTAGTTTTTGTTAAGCTTAGATGTTCAGCAGTGCTCTCAGTGTATTTTTATGGGTTTTTTTCAAGACCTTGACGTTCCTTTAGGGATGGAAAGTAAAAGCATTGCTGATGCTAAGATCACAGCAAACTATTACGTCAACGATGTTAACCGCCCATATTATGCACGACTTAATCTTGTTTTGCAAGAAGGCGGATGGACAGCACAACAACCTGGACAATATTTACAGGTTAGTTCATTCTATTCAGACTTTACTGCAATTTTTTTTCTAATAATTTAAATTTTCGATTATCTATTTGGAAACCAAGAGTGGCTTAGAGGTAGTGCATTGGGGTCTCGGGTTCGATTCCTGGATCCGACATCACATGTGAGTAGAGTTTGTTAGGTCTCTCCCTTGATTCAAAGATTTTTTCCCAGTTCTCCGGTAATATTCCCTCCTCCTCAACATTTCACACGATAAATTCCAATTATTCGATCTGTGGATCCGTACCATGACTTTAATCAGCCCAGAGGTTGTTTCAGGGTTTGATCTGTGAGTTAGCCGTGCCCTGACTTTTATCAGCCCAGAGGTTGTTTCAGGGTTTGATCTGTGAGTTAGCCGGGCCCTGACTTTGATTGGTCCAGAGGTTGTTTCAGGGTTTGATCTGTGAGTTAGCTATGCCCTGATATTGAATAGCCCAGAGATTGTTTCAGGGTTTGATCTAGCTATGAGTTAGCCGTGCCCTAACCAAGTAAGAAGGCCTGACCTACATATATATGGATTAGAAAAAAAAATGCGTCCCAACCTTCTAAATAGGTGTTAAACAACTTTCCGATGGTTTAGCGTGGTATGTCCTCTTATTTACCACGATCACGATCACGTCAAAAGTTAGTCAAACTGCTATGTACCCACGAGGCGTAGCCGAATTTCACAGTTATGGTAAAAATTGAAATTGACCTCGGGTACAGTGTCAGTACATAAGATCACTAAACACTTTACGACAGCTGCCCTACGTTATAACGTAACAGCATTGCATCATTTGAAAGTATTTTTCATCTTTCTAGGTCGATTTAACAGTTCTAACAACTGTTTATGCTTATGCGACTCAAGGGAGAGCTATCAATTCCAGATACACCAAGACACTCAAACTGATGTATAGTGAAAACATGAACAATTGGCTCCAGTATCACCCAACATCTGCTTATGTAAGTATATTTATCTTAAAGTGGCCTCGTAACAAAACCTCACTTCCATCTGATCTGGAAAAAAATATTAGCCAATGAGAATCGAGAAAATTTGCAAAACTGAGGTGTCAATTTTAGTAGCCCGGCGACTCAGGAAACGGTAATTTCTTTATTTTATTTTCCCACTCAATAATGAATATCATAGTAAATGTATACTAAATTTCAAAAACCTCTCCTGAAAATCTAGATTTATCTCAGATATAAACTTTTATAAATCAATTTTCGCAGGCTTCATGACACCTCAGTTTTGCAGTGACGTCATTTCAACGTCACTATTTCAGATCAGCTGGTTATTATAGCCCCAGGGCATACGTTGCAATAACCATGAGCTTAATTCATTCAAACCTATTAATTTTTAAATAGGCTCATGGTTAATATGACGTCATTCTCGTTCCCAGACCTTACTCATTTGCCAAATCATAGGATCTGGGAAACCCTACTGACCGGAAGCCAGAATCTTGCGACCAGGTCGTCAGTGCGCATGCTCAGGCAACGCAGTAATAAGGACTCTTCGGGAGCGTTTCCATTTGTTCAACTAAAAACTATACATTTGTTTTACAAAGAAAAAAAAACCCGCAAATTTCATAACTTCATTATCAAACATTCAAATTCAATTGAAACATTCTACTTCGAACTGTCGCAATAAATTTCGTTTTTTTTTCTAATTGTGATTTCAAAATTATTTATATTTTTGTTTATTTTTCACACCATACTTTTGCTTTTCTACATTAGGTGTTTCAAGCAAATGTGGATAATCTAACGCCAGTTAAGACAATTCTCCCAAAAGGTCCAGTAGTTGCTCGGGGAGTACGATTTGTAGTTGTAACCTTTCACATAGAACCAGCATTGAGAGTTGAGCTTTATGGATGCAAATATGTACCTTAGAGAGCACAAGTCTATCCTCACAGGATATTCACCGATAGCTATTATGCACACTTCTATAATACAGACACCTCTATCACATGGACACCTGTATATTATGACCACCTCTTTAATACAGACACCTATTTATCATGAATACTTCCATATTACAGACACCTCTATCACATGGACACCTGTATATTATGACCACTTCTTAAATACAGACACCTATTTATCATGGATACTTCCATATTACAGACACCTCTATCACATGAACACCTGTATATTATGACCACCTCTTTAATACAGACACCTATTTATCATGGATACTTCCATATTACAGACACCTCTATCACATGGACACCTGTATATTATGACCACCTCTTAAATACGGACACCTATTTATCATGGATACTTCCATATTACAGACACCTCTATCACATGGACACCTGTATATTATGACCACCTCTTTAATACAGACACCTATTTATCATGTATACTTCCATATTACAGACACCTCTATCACATGGACACCTGTATATTATAACCACCTCTTTAATACAGACACCTATTTATCATGGATACTTCCATATTACAGACACCTCTATCACATGGACACCTGTATATTATGACCACTTCTTAAATACAGACACCTATTTATCATGTATACTTCCATATTACAGACACCTCTATCACATGGACACCTGTATATTATGACCACCTCTTTAATACAGACACCTATTTATCATGGAAACTTTCATATTACAGACACCTCTATCACATGGACACCTGTATATTATGACCACCTCTTTAATACAGACACCTATTTATCATGGATACTTCCATATTACAGACACCTCTATCACATGGACACCTGTATATTATGACCACCTCTTTAATACAGACACCTATTTATCATGGATACTTCCATATTACAGACACCTCTATCACATGGACACCTGTATATCATGACCACCTCTTAAATACAGACCCCTATTTATCATGAATACTTCCATATTACAGACACCTCTATCACATGGACACCTGTATATTATGACCACCTCTTTAATACAGACACCTATTTATCATGAATACTTCCATATTACAGACACCTCTATCACAAGGACACCTGTATATTATGACCACCTCTTTAATACAGACACCTATTTATCATGGATACTTCCATATTACAGACACCTCTATCACATGGACACCTGTATATTATGACCATCTCTTTAATACAGACACCTATTTATCATGGATACTTCCATATTACAGACACCTCTATCACATGGACACCTGTATATTATGACCACCTCTTTAATAGAGACACCTATTTATCATGGAAACTTCCATATTACAGACACCTCTATCACATGGACACCTGTATATTATGACCACCTCTTTAATAGAGACACCTATTTATCATGGATACTTCCATATTACAGACACCTCTATCACATGGACACCTGTATATTATGGACACCTCTTTAATACAGACACCTATTTATCATGAATACTTCCATATTACAGACACCTCTATCACATGGACACCTGTATATTATGACCACTTCTTAAATACAGACACCTATTTATCATGTATACTTCCATATTACAGACACCTCTATCACATGGACACCTGTATATTATGACCACCTCTTTAATACAGACACCTATTTATCATGGAAACTTTCATATTACAGACACCTCTATCACATGGACACCTGTATATTATGACCACCTCTTTAATACAGACACCTATTTATCATGGATACTTCTATATTACAGACACCTCTATCACATGGACACCTGTATATTATGACCACCTCTTTAATACAGACACCTATTTATCATGGAAACTTTCATATTACAGACACCTCTATCACATGGACACCTGTATATTATGACCACCTCTTTAATACAGACACCTATTTATCATGAATACTTCCATAATACAGACACCTCTATCACATGGACACCTGTATATTATGACCACCTCTTTAATACAGACACCTATTTATCATGAATACTTCCATATTACAGACACCTCTATCACATGGACACCTGTATATTATGACCATCTCTTTAATACAGACAAATATTTATCATGGATACTTCCATATTACAGACACCTCTATCACATGGACACCTGTATATTATGACCACCTCTTTAATAGAGACACCTATTTATCATGGAAACTTCCATATTACAGACACCTCTATCACATGGACACCTGTATATTATGACCACCTCTTTAATAGAGACACCTATTTATCATGGATACTTCCATAATACAGACACCTCTATCACATCGACACCTGTATATTATGACCATCTCTTTAATACAGACACCTATTTATCATGGAAACTTTCATATTACAGACACCTCTATCACATGAACACCTGTATATTATGACCATCTCTTTAATACAGACACCTATTTATCATGGAAACTTTCATATTACAGACACCTCTATCACATGGACACCTGTATATTATGGACACCTCTTTAATACAGACACCTATTTATCATGGATACTTTCATATTACAGTTAACTCGGGAAAATTTGGGAGAAGTCTTGAGCTCTGTGTAAACCTCGCCTGCGGCTTGTGCTACGTGCCCATCTAGTGCGGGTATTATTTAAAATATTTTATTAACTTCTATATTACAAAACGGTGGTCACCTGAAATCGATCATGTTGAAATGACCTTTGCATTTCAGTTCGAAAGTTTTTGAAACTTGTCCATGAAATACAGGTCCGTGTTCTTCACAATTTTTTGGATTCACTTTTTCTGATTTTTAGAATTTTTGGCGGGAAAATGACGTCACAAGTTTTGCACCAATATTCCAAGTTTAATCTAACACCAAAATGACAGTATCTTTCGAAAGACCTTGAAGAGATGATGTAATAATTGAAGAGAGCACTTATTTTGGTGTATAAATCAAAATATATAAATTTTCAAAAACTTCTATTTCGGCCTTTTTGTTCTATTTTGAGGCATGTCGTAACAGTCTGACAGGAAAAATAGATCCCTTTAAAAACGCTGATGTTATTCACACCAGCACCTCTGTTTTTCGCATGCGCAGTTGACGATATTGCATCATTTAGTCTGCATTTTTAATCGCCTATTTTGGACGCTTCGCTTCGCTTTCGATGCGCTTTTTCGGTGAAAAAACGGAGCGTTTCGAAAATGCATTAGTGTACCGGGACGTGACCACGAAGAAGACGTTCGCAAGCAAATTTAATTTTTTTTCCCATGTTGTTTCCCTTAAAATTCGATTGGCGAAATAAGATCATTATAGAAGTTCGATAAGCAAAAAAATCGATGATCAGGTTGATCAGTAGCAGGTTTCTTTAGTCTAAAATTGAGCGCAATGGAAAAAAAAAATTATTTGGCTACTAATTAATTTAATTGAAATTATAGTAAGTGATTACAAAAGAAGACGATGTAGTTTTGTTGATTTTATTATTGCATTGTTTAGTATTTAGTAGGTAACTGATCTACAGGACTGAAAAACGTGTGCGCATGCGCCAAATTGTCAATGAAAAACAAACATGGCCGCTTGAAAATTTCGCATGAAACACTAAAATTAGTCGAGGTTTTCAGGGAAAAGCGTTTTAGTTCAAACATTAGAGAAGTTCTACATACCGTAAAAACAAACCTTAGGCATTGGTTAATAGATTAAAATGTAAATTTTTCTTAACATTCAAGAAATGAGCTTAACTTTTGGACTTTTGTAGCTGATTTTGAGATTTTTACGAAATCATAGGCATTTTTTATAGGAAGCAGGTGAGCCCGCGATTTTACCCAAAACCGCTAGCTCCTTTTTCAACCCTGTTGATTTACCTAGCATATATATAGTGAGGCTCTTGCAATATGTGCACTTTGTAGGAACATACGTACGTATTTGGTGCCGATCATAAATCGAATCTTTATCAACTTTTGATCATTTATGACTAGTAAATAGGCTATCGCAAATCGCTATGCATATTGAAAACATTTATAAATGTAGATTGCTATTTGAAACTAATAAATTTAAGCAATGATAAATACATTAAATATAAATAAATAAATTGTTAACTATGTAGCTATTAGAAATAAAATTTCAAAATGGTTGAAAACTATTGACATAAATATTAAAATGTATTATTGAATGACTCCGCAAGCTTTTTAAGAAAACCGTGTACACACCATTACCACAGGAAGCCCGCGCGCTTAGCTATAGAAAACCTACGCGTTAATACCACCCAATCAATAAATTTATTTCTGCCATGCTCCCTTGGGTTTATTAGCCTTTCCGGATCTACTGAATGTGTTGCATTATGGGGCTGTGTTTACGATGATAAAAAGAACATACACCTAACTGCAAGAACGTTGTCATATATATATATTTAAGAAATAAAACATTTTCTCCGTGCCTTCATAGCCTGGTGAAAACCGAGGCTACGCGTTTGGGAGAATTCGAGAGCAGATCAGTGAAAACCCGAGACGAAGTCGAGGGTTTTCACCTACTCGAAACAAAACGCACCCGTCATAATTGTCGTGTTAATTTTCAAATTTCTTTCATTCCTTTATGCATAAAATCCCAACTGACCGATGAAGCGTCCTTAAAAACAGCCCCATAATGCAGCGCATTTCTAAACATCCGGAAAGGCTATTTGCCCTATTTCACTATGACGTCACATCAAAACAATCTATTGTTTAAACGCTAAGGATCATGGTCGCCAGAGGGGGCAAAATAGCAGCAAAACAAATGAAATCACGATAAAATTTGGTTTATGATACAATTGAAATTGAATTGTAGCACGTCGGAATGCAGCCCAATTTGGAGGACAAAACAAGACTCCAATTCTCAGGATTTTGAAATTATTTTGTTTTGTCCTTCAAATTGAGCTGCTTTAACATCATGTGAAAGGGGTCTATATGATATCATATACCGTAACAGCGAAATTGCTTCCATTCTTTTCATGAACTCATTGACGCATTAACTAGTCTTAATACCTAATGAGTAATCAAGTGGTTTTGGTCATTTATCAGGGACACATTTTCATCATGGCTCAAAGCTTATGTTCTTCTAGTGCTCTTGGACATGTTGTTCTGGGTGTTAACCATAACATATAGTGATAATGTTCAACCCGTATCAAGACGAATGGCCAACCTGACCTTTGTACTATGGCAGGTATGCATCACATAGTAGGGGCCTAAGCATCAACAAGCATTGAGGATGGTGACAGGGAAACAATGACAAATGCATGTTTTTAAAATAGTTTTTACATATGCACCACTATCCTTGATGTTACCATTCTCACTAGAACATCCGTTGGTGCTTTTTCAAGTTGTAGAGAGAACAGCAACATTGAGGTGTCAGTGTGTGCATGAAAAAACATTTTGAAAATGTGCTAGCATCATCATAGCATTGCCATCCTCTATATATACTTGTCAATGCTCAAGGTCCATAGTTTTTCAAATCTATAACTCAATCTAGCAGTGAAACTCCTCTACAGGCAACTCCATTTGGGATTGGCTAATGGGAACCCTGTGGATTGAGAAGGAATGGGAAAGACTGGCAAAAATCTCAACCCCAGGAATCCCAATCATGAGCAAAGAATTCCAAATAGAGTTGCCTGCAGAGCTAGCAACCTAATGGTAAAGTGAATCAGACTGGAGGCGGGAATTAAAGGTAATCGAGGTCGATACACTCTTTGCTCATCTCTGGGGTCTTGGGTTCAATAGAGTTTGATAGGTCTCTCCCTTGATTCAAGGTTTTTTTCTTAGGGTTCTCCAGTTTTCCTACCTCCAGAAAATCCAACAAGCTAAATGTATGTCATCACTGACCCTCAGGCTGTGGAACTCCCAGTCATTGCCAGAAATATTGGACATTGTCAGCGGTTTTACGCATGAATGAAAATGAAGTGGTTTTCTAGAGGAAAAATATAACTACATGGTTTCCAAGCACATATTTATATTTAACTATGATGTTAGTAAAACAATTCTTACCAAAAAATAGCTACTTGACAATCAAAAGAACAACTATTATTTTTCTGTTGATAAGCCTCACCACAGGAAGCCCATGAAGGACAAGAAACAAGTTTCAAACGTAAATCGTTACTTTAAGCTTCCTTATTGTATCTCAGCAGTCAATAGGAGCTTGTAAAAACAAAATGGCGATATTTAGGGGGTTTTGAAGCTGTTTGGAGCAGTTCTCCGTGGTTTCTTGTCATTTTAACTGAAAACTACGAGCTAACAACGCGTCGAATCGCTTAAAATTTAACCTAACTTCAAGCTTCTTGGGAACCTACATTCTGAAGGCATGCTGTCTATTTTGAGCGGTTTTGGCTTTATTAAACACTCGTTTGGTGATATCGAGGTGGAGCTCTTTTACTTTTAAATTTTTTCGAGCTCAAATAAGACGATTTTGGGGTCAAGTGTGGCCAGATTTATAGACGATGTATGGAATCTAGAGCTTTCGAAGCCTTTCGAAGGCAAGTAGTCCGGGAACCAATATGTCGCATGATTCAATGATCATTTTACGCTTATTTAGTAGCTTGTAGGGTGGGTTGTTTGTCGCGATGTGGAGCTCAGAGGAAATAAAACCCTATTCGCCGTAAATAGAGGAAGCTCTATATTCCCCATACATTTCCTATAAGACTCGGCGGCTATTTTGTAAGCTGAAACGCATCATTGCGCATGGATGAGCAGGCTCATGTCCCATATTTCTGGCAATGTTCTATTTGGGCAGACTTACAGACGTAAGCCTTTACTAATTTCTTGCATTACTTTCAGATGGCTTACAACATCCAACTTCTCTCAAGTTTCCTCCTTGCCGACCTCATAGTAACAGTTACCATGGCAACAAAGACTGGCTTCCCCAAGGCTGCTGGCTGTGAAGTATGCTATGCTAGTACACAATCACTTAAACGAAAACCAATCAGACAGAGGTACTGTGCCTGCCTGATTGCAGCAATCAATCGTAATCAGCTAGCGTACTTCCTATTGGCAAATCTCTTGACTGGAGCCGTCAACCTGTCTGTGAAAACTCTATTTTGCTCTCAGAGACAGAGTCTTGGTATTGTTTGTGGATACATGCTCGTTTTGAGCTTGGTTTTCTCAGTACTGCACATATGGAATATCACTCTAAGAATTCACTGAATATAGTAAAGATATCATGTGTTTTCTGGCAGAGAGCGAGTTGAAGAAATTTGTCAAGGACACTGATCATGATCACTCTAAGAAATCACTGAATATGGTAAATACATCGTGTGCTCTCTGGCAAAGATTGAGTTAAAAAGATTGTCAAGGGCAGATCCATGGTCATGAAGGGTGCAGCTTGCCATGCCCCCTTAGTATAAATGACCCAGTCAGTACTAAAATAACAAAGTTTCTTATCAGAGTCTGCCCTTTACTTTCAATCAGCCACCACTTTGTCATGCATGTGTTAACTAGTGTAGACTGATTCCATAAGTCATAGTTTTTGCCCCTTTGTGCTTGGTGGTTGCTCAACTAGGACCCGTGAACTGGGACCTACTTGTGGAAACAGTCTAGTGATAGTGTTAAACAGAGAAAATTAATGTCAAAAGGAAAAGATGGTGTAGATTATCTCGGCATTGCTATAGCAGTCATACCGTTCCCTTAAAAAATCCTGGATATCTTCAGCTCATAAACAGTATTTTTGTCATCTCCTACCATATTATATAAATATAAAAACCTTTCACTAAAACATGACATCTTTACAACTTCTTTGAGATAAGGATGTGCCAAGCTAACTTTCATATAATAGACTGGCATTGAATCTAGACTGGAGTACCAAAGGGTTCGTCACTAGGACCCAATGATTCTAAACTGGAGTTCCGCAAGGTTCGTCACTAGGACCCCAATGCTGTACCTGCCTTGAGAGGATAAGGATGTGTCAAGCTAATTTTCATATAAGAGACTGGGAATGAATCTAGACTGGAGTACCACAGGTTCGTCACTAGGACCCTAATGCTGTACCTGACTTGAGAGGTATCGCAATCCTGAGGTTCACAGCAAAAAATATTAATTAATGTAGTCCATAAATGAATACAACTTGTGCCAAGGAGTAATAACTTAAATAAATTAGTAATTTAAAATATTAGAATTTAAAATAGAAACGTAGCTATAGTGTTTTCCGAAAAATAAGATTATTTGTTTGAGTCCAAATCAAGACTGAAATGATTCTCAGAGAAATGATACATAGTCTGGAATGGAAAACATTGCATCCAAATCAATGTTGGGAAAACTTCTCTCTTTGAGCTACAGTAGTATTGGTGTAGTTTTTATTTGAGTGGGAAACTTGCATCTCGTACACAGTCGGCGACATGCCACAACATGCTTAATTCTCATTGTTTTTCTTTTAGTAGTTCATCCAATCATAATGTGTAGTTATGGGTATGAAAAAATAATGGTTGTCACTTTACCGAGAATAGCCGAGCGTCGGCCGTGCATTGGTTCACAACAAGCTGGCCTATACTATCGCAAAATCAAGAAGAAGCACATTTTGGTATGCCAACCAACTAATTCCAAGCTAGAAAGAGGGGTCACGGGCACCCTGCAGTGACCGTACCACCTCATAAATGCGCCATTGTTATTCCTAACTAGAATTAATATCTTAGGGTCACTGAGTCTAATGAAATATTTACAGAATACAAAGATTTAGCAGAATAATTCGATAACCATTATTCCTTATTTCCAAACATTTTTCCTTAAAACTGAGTTCTTTATTTATTATTTCTTTTTATTAATGTATATATTCACAGGGCCTGCCCCTCCCCCAAATTATTTTGGATGTACTGTATATCGAACACTGAAATGTTTAGGTCTGTTTTAGGCGTTTTAGAATATAACACTCCCAATACTTTTATTTCTGGCCTTGCTACGGCTCTGATTCAATATTCATTTTTAAATTTACCATCATTCGTTCATCTTTGGGCTTAGGATGCAATAATTCATTATATATTCCAAGACATTTTTTAACCGTTATTCATTAATTATTCTTCTGCTTTCGCCCGTTCACTAATGAATCCGAATTTCTATCAAAATACACGGACTGCATGCAATCTATTTTCAGTTGAAAATCATTCATATTGGATATTCTCTGCCTGACTGAAGTGACCTGAGGTGAACAATTGTTTTAGTAAAATTTATTATCAAAGAAAAGACGAAATTCAGGATAAAAAGTACTTTCGCTCTGGCAAATTTGGCACCTCATAATCACCGCTCGACCAGTAAATATCGTCTCATAATGGAATTTCAAAGCACTGGTCGCTCGACCTGTCACAGTGAGCTAAACTCTAAATTCAATTCTAAAAAAGAATTTCTAAAAAATTATACTGAATATGTATATTCACTTATAACTCAAAAAACGCCTTGTAAACTTTAGTCTAAACTTTGATTAGCCCGCAGAGGGTATCGATGAAATAAAATAAAATTTGAAATATTATGCAGTAAAACAATTCCAGGTGATCTGCCAGAAAAAATATTTGCCAATCAGAATCGAGAAAAATTGCAAAACTGAGGTGTCATCCTAGTAGCCAGCCTCTTATTTTTATTTTCTGCGGCACTAAATGATGAATATAATATTATAAAAATTAAATATCAGTAACTCCTGAAAATCTAGATGTCCTCAGATACAAATTCTCGTAAGTCGATTTTCGCACGGCTGCATGACCAACAGTTACGGCAATTAGTCAAGTAAATATCTTTAGAAATAGTCTTGATGCTTTTAACAATAGGAGTAGACTGACAGCAGGTTGCGATGAGTAAATGGTAAATGAAAAATATAGTTCAAAGCTTCTGTTACCAAATGTAGAAGTTCTTGATCTTATAATAATAATAATAATAATAATAATAATAATAATAATAATAATAATAATAATAATAATAATAATGAAAATAGTAAAAAAGACACGAAAATATTAACAGTGATTTTGAAGAATAATAAAGATACTAATGATTTATAGAATCTAAAAAAAGGGATTAATACTAAAAAATATCTTTTTACATGTAATATTAAAAGGAAATATATAAATCATGAGGATATATCCTAAGACTATAACATAAATCATAGAAAATGTTATAATAATAATAATAATAATAATAATAATAATAATAATAATATAAAAGAAAGAAAAAGATAAAAGTCAAGCAGCATCGTAACAATAGGTTAAAGGTTTCGGTTAGGTTTTGAAATGTCATTTTGAAGTCTTAGGTCTTGGGAAAAGACCCGACTAGTAATTTTACCAGGGAAAAATCATATTATATCAATTTTTTCTGAGGTTAAAATAAAATGATAATAATATTAGAGTCGTTCTCATTAACCCGTGAAACAAAGTGTGCTTATTAAAGTGTAATAGTCAGATAAACACAATAGAAAACCAAAGAATCAGAGTGAAGTAGAGTGTAATACGCTAAAGTGTGTTTCACGGGTTTATGAGAACCGCTCTAATAATAATGACTTTATTTTGAGAGGATAAAACACGTAATAGTGTAAATACTCTAAAAACTTGTGGTCCTAGTCTTTTAATCTCCTAATCTCCTAGTCTCCTAGTCTCCTTTGCAGCCGTTCTTAGTGTCGGGGTTAAGTAAAACCGTGCCTTGTTTACAACTGTAATTAGCTATATTAGGCATGTAATAATATGGTTAAGATCGCTCTAGAAAATGAGTAATTAAAACGCGTAATGCGCACTGCAGATGTCAAAATAATTAATATTTCATTGAACTTTTTTAAAATCCCCTTACAAGCAATCCTATATTTATTTCAGCTTAAGGAACCGTTGTGAAAAGATGCAGCTTCAAGAGATCGTACTCGCCCTTTTTTCATTTTGTCTTCCCTCTATCCATGGACAGGACATCGTTATGTTCAATGCTGATAATCAGTACGTGATCCGAGATACTATAACTGGAATTTTTGCTGGAAACTTCATCGAAAACAAGTCTACAAAATTGAAAGTAATTTCTATGAAAGATGTTGATGTTCCTTCTAAGAACCGCTGTAAGTACGAGTGCTTGAAGGACTCGAGATGCAAGTCATACAACATCGCTGTCTCTCCAAACTCTATCGGTCAGTACAAGTGTCAGTTACTGGATAAAGAAATGATCATGTTCTCGCAGTTCCTGATTAACAGTAAAAGTTTTGACCACTACAGCATTAAGGTAATGTGTTGGGAGTCTCTGGGTATTGTAGTCTCGCCTCTTGGTTCAATTCCTTGACTCGGTATCACCACGTATCACATTTGGATAGAATTTGTTGGTTTTCTCCTGTGTTTCGAGAGTTTTTCTAACACACTAAATTCCGATTCGACCTGTGAGTTAGCCGTGCCCTGATTTAGATCAGCCCAGAGTCGAGGTTGTTTCAGGGTTCGATCTGTGAGTTAGCCGTGCCCTGACTTAGGTCAGCCCATAGGTTGCTGGTTTCAGGGTTCGATCTGTGAGTTAGCCGTGCCCTGACTTAGTTCAGCCCAGAGGTTGTTTCAGGGTTCGATCACTGAGTTATCTAAGCCCCGACTAAGATCAGCCCAGAGGTTGTTTCAGGGTTCGATCAGTGAGTTATCTAAGCCCTGACTTAGATCAGCCCAGAGGTTGTTTCAGGGTTCGATCTGTGAATTAGCCGTGCCCTGAAGTCTTTAGCCCAGAGTTTGGACAATCAATGCTGCCTGTCTGGTTTTTATTTACTTTGTTAAGGGTTTCTTAACTTCTTGCATTTGCCTTTTCTTCTTTGAGTTGAAAAATGAATCATGGCCGACAGATACATTAGATAGTTCTAGAAACTTCAGTTGTGATGTTTTGAAGTACTTATAATTTCTTGTCCAGCCATCTGGCTCAGTGCACTGCACCTGTCCATATTTTCAAAAATTGCATCTATTATCCCTAAGGCGTTAACTCAAAGCTCCCACTAAAATAGATGTCGAAGCAAAGTTTAAATCCCTTATTATATTTCACAGCAGGACTTCACAGGACCGAAAACCATATGTCATTAACTGACTCGCTTCCCAGAAGTGATATAATGAGCATGATAGCGATGAATTAAGACTGAGCTGATGAGACGGTTAAAATTCTAAGAATCCGGTCTCTAAATATTATGCGAGGGTTATTTCTTGATTTTAAATAAAATCTGAAGATTTTAACGAATTATACTCTTATATAATAAAAACTCTTGTGTGTGACATTTTTGGCATATTAAAAAATCATAAAATTGAGAAACTAAAATAGCCAATTGGTATATGGCCTAGCCCTTAAGAATAAAATTGCTGCTAAAGAGGCTTCTATTACAAATAACTGAAACAAAATACTGACTTGGGTAACTCTAATCCCGAGAAATAAAAAAATCCAAACTTCAGGACAAGTCACCGCAATTAGCATATTTCTCGTGTGCATTCAAACTACGGCGAATTATATTTGTAAACATCTTACAATTTTAACCGTCTAGTTTTTTCTTCAGCACGCTCATTAACAACCGAGAAGTACGGAGCCCGTTAAGGGCCATCCTTTTTCAAACACGTTTTGGGTAAAATCTCTATTTTCAAAACATTTTTCGAAAAAAATTTAAACACTTTTTTTTTTTTAAATTTGAAAAAAATAGAGATTTTACCAAAAAGTGTTTGAAAAAGGATGGCCCCTAACGGGCTCCGTAGAGAAGCGAGTCAGTTCGTGATATGTAGTTTTGGGTCCTGCGAAATCCTGCTGTGAAATATAATAAGGGATTTCAATTTTGTTAAATCGCAAAATTAAAAGTTCGCCGTACGGCCTTAAATTGTTTTTTAACTATATCTATTTTTTTCGTGAGTAAATCACCAAAATCTTCATATTAACCAATTTTGAGAAAATTCGAAGATTTTCATTCGCCGCTATAAAGATATATTCCAGTAAATGTGTTTGGTCAAATGAAAAATCGCTTTTTTGCAAAAATGTTATCTGTCTTTCTTTTGTGTCCTGTTCTTACCCAAGGCTAAGCTTTAGCACAATCAGAGTTTGGGCTCCCTGTGATTTTTCTTTTCTCAACTAATAATATGAAATAAGACTTTTTAAAAGAGTGCTCTAAATCCCTCATTTTATCGTTGTTTATTTCTTAATATCCAGACCAAATGTTCTCCATCGCCTTGTATATACTATCAAGACTGTATTCCGCACTTCAACAACAACTCGTATACGTGTGAATGTAATCTACCTTATTATGGAGCGGTCTGCGATCAAAGTAAGTAGATCACCGATAATCCGTACTAAAAATAACTTTTTACTAACAGGATCGCGCACTCTTCCAATACACCTTTGCAAAAACCACTTGCGTGACAAAGACCTGCGCAACTATGCACTGTCAAAGCCTTACAGATGCGCGTGTATTACTGTCAATGCCTTGCGCAACTATACAGATGCTCGTGTATTACTGTCAATGCCTTGCGCAACTATACAGATGCGCGTGTATTACTGTCAATGCCTTGCGCAACTATACAGATGCGCGTGTATTACTGTCAAGGCCTTGCGCTACTATACAGATGCGCGTGTATTACTGTCAATGACTTGCGCAACTATACAGATGCGCGTGTATTACTGTCAAGGCCTTGCGCTACTATACAGATGCGCGTGTATTACTGTCAATGACTTGCGCAACTATACAGATGCGCGTGTATTACTGTCAAGACCTTGCGCAACTATACAGATGAGCGTGTTTTACTGTCAATGCCTTGCGCAACTATACAGGTGCGCGTTTATCACCTTCAATGCCTTGCGCAACTATACAGATGCGCGTGTATAACTGTTGTTGCCTTGCGCAACTATACAGATGCGCGTTTATTACCTTCAATGCCTTGCGTAACTATACAGATGCGCGTTTATTACCGTCAATGCCTTGCGCAACTATACAGATGCGCGTTTATTACCTTCAATGCCTTGCGCAACTATACAGATGCGCGTTTATTACCGTCAATGCCTTGCGCAACTATACAGATGCGCGTGTATTACTGTCAATGTCTTGCGCAACTATACAGATGCGCGTGTATTACTGTCAATGCCTTGCACAACTATACAGATGCGCGTTTATTACCTTCAATGCCTTGCGCAACTATACAGATGCGCGTTTATTACCTTCAATGCCTTGCGCAACTATACAGATGCGCGTGTATAACTGTTGTTGCCTTGCGCAACTATACAGATGCGCGTTTATTACCTTCAATGCCTTGCGCAACTATACAGATGCGCGTTTATTACCGTCAATGCCTTGCGCAACTATACAGATGTGCGTTTATTACCTTCAATGCCTTGCGCAACTATACAGATGCGCGTTTATTACCGTCAATGCCTTGCGCAACTATACAGATGCGCGTGTATTACTGTCAATGTCTTGCGCAACTATACAGATGCGCGTGTATTACTGTCAATGCCTTGCGCAACTATACAGATGCGCGTGTATTACTGTGAATGCCTTGCGCAACTATACAGATGCGCGTGTATTACTGTCAATGCCTTGCGCAACTATACAGATGCGCGTGTATTACTGTCAAGGCCTTGCGCAACTATACAGATGCGCGTGTATTACTGTCAATGACTTGCGCAACTATACAGATGCGCGTGTATTACTGTCAAGACCTTGCGCAACTATACAGATCAGCGTGTTTTACTGTCAATGCCTTGCGCAACTATACAGGTGCGCGTTTATCACCTTCAATGCCTTGCGCAACTATACAGATGCGCGTGTATAACTGTTGTTGCCTTGCGCAACTATACAGATGCACGTTTATTACCTTCAATGCCTTGCGCAACTATACAGATGCGCGTTTATTACCGTCAATGCCTTGCGCAACTATACAGATGCGCGTTTATTACCTTCAATGCCTTGCGCAACTATACAGATGCGCGTTTATTACCGTCAATGCCTTGCGCAACTATACAGATGCGCGTGTATTACTGTCAATGCCTTGCACAACTATACAGATGCGCGTGTATTACTGTTAATGCCTTGCACAACTATACAGATGCGCGTTTATTACCTTCAATGCCTTGCGCAACTATACAGATGCGCGTTTATTACCTTCAATGCCTTGCGCAACTATACAGATGCGCGTGTATAACTGTTGTTGCCTTGCGCAACTATACAGATGCGCGTTTATTACCTTCAATGCCTTGCGCAACTATACAGATGCGCGTTTATTACCGTCAATGCCTTGCGCAACTATACAGATGCGCGTTTATTACCTTCAATGCCTTGCGCAACTATACAGATGCGCGTTTATTACCGTCAATGCCTTGCGCAACTATACAGATGCGCGTGTATTACTGTCAATGTCTTGCGCAACTATACAGATGCGCGTGTATTACTGTCAATGCCTTGCGCAACTATACAGATGCGCGTGTATTACTGTTAATGCCTTGCGCAACTATACAGATGCGCGTTTATTACCTTCAATGCCTTGCGCAACTATACAGATGCGCGTTTATTACCTTCAATGCCTTGCGCAACTATATTACGTTTAGTTTTTGTTAAGCTTAGATGTTCAGCAGTGCTCTCAGTGTATTTTTATGTTTTTTTTTCAAGACTGTGACGTTCCTTTAGGGATGGAAAGTAAAAGCATTGCTGATGCTAAGATCACAGCAAACTATTACGTTAACGAAGCTAACGGCCCACCTAATGCACGACTTAATCTTGTTTTGCAAGAAGGCGGATGGACAGCACGACAACCTGGACAATACTTACAGGTTAGTTAATTCTATTCAGACTTTACTGCAATTTTTTTCCGAATAATTTAAAATTTCGATTATCTATTTGGAAACCAAGAGTGACTTAGAGGTAGTGCATTGGGGTCTCGGGTTCGATTCCTGATGCTGTAAAGTACTCTAACTCTGTTCCTACCTTTAAATCTGCACTCAAGACTTTCCTGTTTAACAGGAGTTTTTGAACTATATTTTTCATTTACCATCGCTACCTGCTGTCTGTCTACTCCTCTTGTTAAAAGCATTGAGACTTTAGTTAGATGCGTTTCAAGAACTCTACATTATTATTATTATTATTCCTGGATCCTTGATTCAAAGATTTTTTCCCAGTTCTCCGGTAATATTCCCTCCTCCTCAACATTTCACACGATAAATTCCAATTATTCGATCTGTGGATCCGTACCATGACTTTGATCAGCCCAGAGGTTGTTTCAGGGTTTGATCTGTGAGTTAGCCATGCCCTGAACTAGATCAGCCCAGAGGTTGTTTCAGGGTTTGATCTGTGAGTTAGCCGTGCCCTGACTTTGATCAGCCCAGAGGTTGTTTCAGGGTTTGATCTGTTAGTTAGCCGTCCCCTGATTTTGATTGGCCCAGAGGGTTAAATCTGTGAGTTAGCTATGCCCTGATATTGATCAGCCCAGAGGTTGTTTCAGGGTTTGATCTAGCTATGAGTTAGCCGTGCCCTAACCAAGTAAGAAGGCCTGACCTAAATATATGGATTACAAAAAAATGCGTCCCAACCTTCTAAATAGGTGTTAAACAAATTTCCGATGGTTTAGCGTGGTATGTCCTCTTATTTACCACGATGTAACGTCAAAAGTTAGCCAAACTGCTATGTACCCACGAGGCGTAGCCGAGTTTTACAGTTATGATAAAAATTGAAATTGACCTCGGGTTCAGTGTCAGTACATAAGATCACTGAACAGTTTACGACAGCTGCCCTACGTTATAACGTAACAGCATTGCATCATTTGAAAGTATTTTTCATCTTTCTAGGTCGATTTAACAGTTCTAACAACTGTTTATGCTTATGCGACTCAAGGGAGAGCTATCAATTCCAGATACACGAAGTCACTCAAACTGATGTATAGCGAAAACATGAACAATTGGCTCCAGTATCACCCAACATATGCTTATGTAAGTATATTTATCTTAAAGTGGCCTCGTAACAAAATCTCACTTCCAGCTGATCTGAGAAAAATATTTAAAAATATTAGCCAATGAGAATCGAGAAAATTTGTCATTAGTAGCCCGGCGACTCGGGAAACGGTAATTTCTTTATTTTATTTTCCACTCAATAATGAATATCATAGTAAATGTATACAAAATTTCAAAAACCTCTCCTGAAAATCTAGATTTATCTCAGATATAAACTTTTATAAGTCAATTTTCGCAGGCTTCATGACACCTCAGTTTTGCAATGACGTCATTTCAACGTCACTATTTCAGATCAGCTGGTTAGTATAGCCCCAGGGCATACGTTGCAATAACCATGAGCTTATTAATTCATTCAAACCTATTAATTTTGAAATTGGCTCATGGTTAATATGACGTTATTCTCGTTCCCAGACCTTACTCATTAGCCAAATCATAGGATCTCGGAAACTCTACTGACCGGAAGCCAGAATCTTGCGACCAGGTTGTCAGTGCGCATGCTCAGGCAACCCAGTAATAAGGACTCTTCGGGAGCGTTTGCATTTGTTTAACTAAAAACTATACATTTGTTTTACAAAGAAAAAAAAACCCGCAAATATCAACCAAATTCAATTGAAACATTCTACTTCGAAAAGTCGCAATAAATTTCCTTTTTTTTTCTAATTGTGATTTCAAAATTATTTATATTTTTGCTTATTTTTCACACCATACTTTTGCTTTTGCTTTTCTACATTAGGTGTTTCAAGCAAATGTGGATAATCTAACGCCAGTTAAGACAATTCTCCCCAAAGGTCCAGTAGTTGCTCGGGGAGTACGATTTGTAGTTGTAACCTTTCACTTGGAACCAGCATTGAGAGTTGAGCTTTATGGATGCAAATATGTACCTTAGAGAGCACAAGTCTATCCTCACAGGATATTGAACGATAGCTATTATGCACACTTCTATAATACAGACGTCTCTACCACATGGACACCTGTATAATATGACCACCTCTTTAATACGGACACCTATATATCATGAATACTTCCATATTACAGACACCTCTAGCACATGGACACCTGTATATTATGGACACCTCTTTAATACGGACACCTATATATCATGGACACTTCTATAATACAGACACCTCTATCACATGGACATCTGTATAATATGACAATCTCTTTAATACAGACACCTATATATCATGGACACTTCTATAATACAGACACCTCTATCACATGGACATCTGTATAATATGACAATCTCTTTAATACAGACACCTATATATCATGGACACTTCCATAATACAGACACCTCTATCACATGGACACCTGTATAATATGACAATCTCTTTAATACAGACACCTATATATCATGGATACTTCCATAATACAGACACCTCTATCACATGGACACCTGTATATTATAACCACCTCTTAAATACAGACACCTATTTATCATGGATACTTCCATGTTACAGACTCCTCTAGCACATACGCATCAAAACTCAACAAAATAACAAAGATACTGATCAAAGTAGAAAGGGCAAAACGGTGGTTACCTGATATCGATCATGTTGAAATAACCTTTCCATTTCAATTCCAAAGTTTTTGAAACTTTGAAATACAGGTCCATGTTTTTCACAATTTTTTGGATTCACTTTTTCTGATTCAGATTTTTTGGTGGGAAAATGACGTCACAAGTTTTGCACCAATATTCCAAGTTTAATCTAAAACCAAAATGACAGTATCTTTCGAAAGACCTTGAAGAGATGATGTAATAATCGAAGAGAGCACTTATTTTGGTGTATAAATCAAAATATATAAATTTTCAAAAACTTCTATTTCGGCCTTTTTGTTCTATTTTGAGGCATGTCGTAACAGTCTGACAGGAAAAATAGATCCCTTTAAAAACGCTGATGTTATTCACACCAGCACCTCTGTTTTTCGCATGCGCAGTTGACGATATTGCATCATTTAGTCTGCATTTTTAATCGCCTATTTTGGACGCTCCGCTTCGCTTTCGATGCGCTTTTTCGGTGAAAAAACAGAGCGTTTCGAAAATGCATTAGTGTACCGGGACGTGACCACAAAGAAGACGTTCGCGAGCAAATTTAATGTTTTTTTCCATGTTTTTTTCCCTTCAAAATTCGATTGGCGAAATAAGATTATAGAAGTTAGATAAGCAAAAATTGTACAATCAGGTTTATCAGCAGCAGGTTTCTTTAGTCTAAAATTGAGCGCAATGGAAAAAAAAAATATTTGGCTACTAATTAATTTAATTGAAATTATAGTAAGTCATTACAAAAGAAGACGATGTAGTTTTGCTGATTTTATTATTGCATTGTTTAGTATTTAGTAGGTAACTGATCTACAGGACAAACATGGCCGCTTGAAAATTTCGCATGAAACACTAAAATTAGTCAAGGTTTTCAGGGAAAAGAGTTTTAGTACAAACATTAGAGAAGTTCTACATACCGTAAAAATAAACCTTAGGCATTAACTTTCAAGAAATGGGCTTAACTTTTGGACTTTAGTAGCTGATTTTGAGATTTTTACGGCACCATAGGCATTTTTTATAGGAAGCAGGTGAGCCCGCGTTTTTTCTAAAAACCGCTGGCTCCTTTTTTAGCCCTGTCGATCCATCTAGCATATATATAGTGAGGCTCTTGCAATATGTGCACTTTGTAGGAACATACGTACGTATTTGGTGCCGATCATAAATCGAATCTTTATCAACTTTTGATCATTTATGACTAGTAACCAGGCTATCGCAAATCGCTATGCATATTGAAAACATTTATAAATGTAGATTGCTATTTGAAACTAATAAATTTAAGCAATGATAAATACATTAAATATAAATAAATAAATTGTTAACTATGTAGCTTAGAAATAAAATTTCAAAATGGTTGAAAACTATTGACATAAATATTAAAATGTATTATTGAATGACTCCGCAAGCTTTTTAAGAAAACCGTGTACACACCATTACCACAGGAAACCCGCGCGCTTAGCTATAGAAAACCTACGCGTTAATACCACAGGAAGACCAATAAATAAATTTATTTCTGCCATGCTCCCTTGGGTTTATTAGCCTTTCCGGATCTACTAAATGTGTTGCATTATGGGGCTGTTTTTACATTGATAAAAAGAACATACACCTAACTGCAAGAAGGTTGTCATATATATATATATATATATATATTATATAATAATAACCAATAGGAATTAATTCTTTTTGCGAAACAGACGTATTTTTTTCACTGTTTTGATGGTATAGACTGATGAAGACTGATATTTTTGAGATAATTGTTAGTATATATATTAAAACAGTTATTCTCATGAATCTAGGGGGCTTTAGTATAAAAAAAAGAAAAATATTTCTAATTAATTTCTATTTTTTTTTAGTCATTTTATATTTTTATATGACAACGTTCTTGCAATTAGGTGTATATACTAATAATATAACAGACCTCTAAAAGGTGAGGGACAGCACAACAGAGAGAGACTCGAAACAAAACGCACCCGTTATAATTGTCGTGTTAATTTTCAAATTTCTTTCATTCCTTTATGCATAAAATCCCAACTGACCGATGAAGCGTCCTTAAAAACAGCCCCATAATGCAGCACATTTCTAAAGCTCCGGAAAGGCTATTTGCCCCATTTCACTATGACGTCACATCAAAACAATCTAATGTTTAAACGCTAAGGATCATGATCGCCAGAGGGGGCCAAATAGCAGCAAAACATTTAAAATCACGATAAAATTTGGTTTATGATACGATTGAAATTGAGAGCAGCTAAGTATTACACTAAATATCTTGAGCGAAAGACGATTGCGTCGCCCTTTTTAAATAAAAATTAAATTGTATTTTTTTTGTATTGTATTATATTGTAATAATTTTTATAGAGTATATATGTATAAGAACACACTGAAAAAAATGGGATAGACCCTTTGCAGCACTTCGAAATGCAGCTCAATTTGGAGGACAAAACAAAAGGGTTTCCAATTCTCAGGAGATTGAAATTTTTTTTTTATCCTCTAAATTGAGCTGCTGTGACGTCACGTGCAAGGGGTGTAGATGTAAAGGCGAAGATTAATGGACGCATAAATAAATAGAGATTAGTAATACGATAAGATATTGATATGGTGATAACCCTATAGAGACTTTGCACCATCACGTGATGACAGCCATGACAGGAGGCAAGAACAATAGCTGTTATCATGGATGCATACAAAAGAGATATTCTTATGTTTTAGATTCATACCAAGTGAGACTATCGGGTCGATACAATGCTTGTTTTCTCATTTGCATCTCGTTTGCATGCATCCGTAATATAAGCTATTGAATCTGGTCTAATCTGGTTTACACGAGAAAGAATTCTCAGTTTCTCAGGAGAAAAAGACTATTGTTATGCCTCCTGTCATGGCTGCCATCACGTGATTGTCATTAAAAAATGTTTTAGTCAAACTGATGCAAAATGACTGATTGAACATGTAATTAAATCTTTGTCAAAAACAATTTCTAATATACTGACATTAAAGAGACGTTTCTAGAAGTAGATTAGGGATTTGTTGGTTATTGTTCTGGCGTGAGGGATTCTGGGATACTTTGGGTTTCAATGAACCTGTCCCTGAAAACTTACTACCAGATTTTCCACTTTTATCAGCAATACCTTGACTCAGACCATCATCATCTGTATTCGAAGAGCATGCTTCTCTCGTATCATCTGTCTGGGCATCTACAAAATCTTCTTCTACTTCCCCATTAAAAACTTTGTCACTTTTTCCTCCCTCGGAAGCTGTGCTGTAGTTCGACCCAGCCTCGGAAACCTCAGAATCATCACTTATTGAGTCGCCAACTGTATTGTTGTTGTTTTTCTTGGCCTTTTTCATGGCTAACTTGTGTTCTTTTTCAATTATCTTGATATTGTGTAAAGCGGAATGGATTCGAAAGTGAAGACGACTCTCCAGAAAATACCCTTGGTAATCGTGACTGTCAAATAAATATTCGGTGTATTTTGTAGCATGGTAAATTATTAAAGATGTGAATTTTGTTTCTTCAAGCTAATTTTTTTCGGAAAAAAAATCGACTGGACTTGGAATATTACCGTTGAAGGACGACACTGACTTCACTTCATTTTACTGATCACATATTTACGACAAATTTTACCTTTCAGTTTTTATGTGACTCTAAGGTTAACAGTGGTTTTTAAGGTGACATTGATCACCTGAGCAATCATAGCAGGAGAGAATTACTTAATTTTCCCCAGATCACACTCAGCACTCTAGTGATCTCAGGCAGCCCAGTATCACACTGGCAGGCACTTTCTATTTTCTCCTGTTTCACATGTTATGAGCCCAAAACTGCAATCTTATTAACATCAAGGTGCTCCGTAGGGTTAAGTGACCTGTTAATGCAAGTCATTCATTGACTCTTTGTGCTACTGGAAGCACTTGCATGCTTGGTATTTGTGTGTGTTTGGGGGGAGGGGAGGGATGATTTTTTTCTATATATATATATATATATATATATATATATATATATATATATATATATACTATATTTAGCTTTTTTATAGTTTTTATATGCACGTGCGTATTTTAACGAGCATGCAAAATACTCTTGAGCGTTATGTGGATAAATAAAATATTACTATTATTATTATTATTATGATTACCTTGCACTTTTGAGATATTTCTTTGCCTGGACATAGTTTCCTTGATCCATATAAAGAAATCCTATTTCAGCACAGGCATATGCTCCAAGCTGTTTGTCAAGAACAATATCTTGAGACCTGTCAAAAAAATTATTCTTTTGATTTGTATGCTATTAAAAACAAGTCTTCCCTTCACATTTTACAACGAACCAGGATACATGGGTTACCTGTGGAATGACAAACACAGGAAGCCCAACCTATCAAATCAAAAGCCAACGATTTTCAGTGAAATGAAAAGGCCCTGGGTATGAAAATGAATTCCCAGTGGAATAAGAACGTCCTATCAATACTCATTGGGAAAAAAATACTGTAAGAAACCTTTGGCCTGATCCAATGTCAGGACACGGTTCACTCACAGATAGAATTTGAATCTATAATGGTCGCTGTGGGTTTTGTTGAGGGAGAAAGCTTAAAACCCAGAAAAAACGCTAAGGGAAAGGGAGAAACCCAACAAACTATCTTCAATTTACTTCAAGGCCCCCTTGTCATTTGTAAAGAAAATATGAATTAAACAAATAAAATAAATGCGCTGCCGAGTCCAAGAATTGAGCACGAAAGGCCACGGTTGCATGAGTACCCTGGGGTCCAGAGGTTATTTATTCTCGCTCCAAAATTTGCTGTTTTGACGCCCGAAGCGAAATAGAACCTCTGGAGGCCTGGGTAACGGTTAAGAGGTAAGTGCACATAACACTACACCACCCTTGATCAGTTCCCGTTATTAGTGTGATCACATCTTGAAAGGTAGCCGGGTCTTTGCATCGAAGTGAGACATGAGGTGACCTTGCAATGATAGACCTTTTTTAAACACTTTGGACAATTATTTACATGCCTCTATCATTGCAAACTCACCGTTCTACCTTTCAAGATGGCGCAGGGAACTGTGAACGGGACTATTATTGGAATCATTTAAAAGAATATTTTCCTACACATTCTTTTGAAAATAGAACGAATCCTTAGAATATTGCTAAATAATCAAAAGCCACAGTTTTTTTGCGCAGTTTTTTTTTTTTACCTTTCCACGGCAGCTAACAAGCATCTTCGTCCTTTTTCAGTTTCTCCCATACACAAGTAACACATCCCTTCCAAGATCTTCCCCAGACACCAGTCATCTATGTAGTACTCACGATCTAGCCAAAAGAGATGAGCAAAAATTAACTTAAGTCTACATTTATTCGTTTTTGTATTTTTTCGACAACGTATCAAGAGCCTCCCCATCCACGTTAATTCTTTAAGCTTTTGGACGCAACCACATCCGTGTTACGTTTAGAAATGTATCAGTACTTTTCTGTGCCTTTACGCCGACCGTCGACAATGACACCATGGAAACAGGCAAATCAGGCATGCGCAAATCGAACCCCAAACCCCAGGTGAGTGCGAGTGCACTAACTCTGTGCAACCCTTGATTCCCTCGCTTTAATATAGTAAGTTAATGTGTGGACATAAGGCCAAAAAGCATCGAAAATGTGCTGGTATGGGCAGGAACTTAACACTTAGACAAGTGCATGAAACCCATTACTTTATTCCTGTCGTTCGTGTCGTTTATTTATGCCGGTCTGAATGTCTTAACTCTCGTTCCCGTAATTTTCACTGTATTTTACTTTTGCTTTTTTGACAAGACATACTAGCTGATTTTAAGATAACACAAGTGCTCGATAACCAAACAGGTTGCAAGCTTCCTGGGAGTCATACTAAGCTTCAGGTATACTAGCTACGCTGCCATATCTAATATATCAAAGTTTGAACCAATCAGAGTCAAGAATCCTGCAGTCAATTAGATTGGAATCAGAATTATTCAGAAACAGAAGCTAAGGAAAGAAGAATCTCCAGGTTAGACTTTTAGACTTTAGACTTTAATTTATTTACGATTATGATTACAATTTACAATTTTTCTCTAAGCAGAATTATACATACATATAAATATATAAATACAATATATAAAAATTCACATATTTTTAAATAAGATACTTAATTAAGAGATAGTAAACATCTTAGTAGAATTTTTTCCCCTTTTTTCTCGTAAATCTGGGCAGCTCAGGAAGACTTTCAAACCTGATCATATATTTTGTCCACATTTACATAAAATGCTAATTAAGAAAATTGACCCATAATTCTTTTCAGTTTGCAAGTCAAGGTAAAGTACACAAGTATCAGTGATATGGGTATCTTGACTGCATGCCTGAGGCCATTCTACAATTAGTTGCGCTGGGAAAAGTACTTGATGTCATGCCACGGTTACTCCAAGTTATTCTTGCAACTGGCGACCGACCAACCTCCTTGCACCATTTACTATCAGACTAAGGTTATTATGTGAAGTTTTCAATGCAATGCATATTAATTAAATCTATGCATAATAACAAGAGAAAGATGGCATAAAGAACTCTAAAACCATCAAGTTAACGGTATAAATATGAGCAGCATTAGAAAAAGTTTCAGGCGATCGACGAAAAGCATCCTAGGAGAAGGATCGTTTGGAACGTCGCACAAGATCGAAAAGGATAATGTTGTTGTAGTAAAGACGATATCTGTTGTGTCAATGGACTTTCAGCAGGAAATAGATGCATTCTGTCAGGAATATCAAAGGCTTGGAAATTTCTTACAGGAAAAAGTCTATTTCGCAAGGCTCCAAAGTGTTAACTTGAATGCAACACGTCGAGGACAATCTCGTTTGCAGTGCGTAACAGAGTTCATAGAGTATAACCTGCCTAGTTTCATCAATCGTGAAGAAACAGAACCCAAGATATTTCTTGAAGATGCCTCAAGGATAACCAGACAAGTTGCTAAGGCTTTAAAGTTCTTACATGATACATCGCGAGGGACCATCATCATCCATCGTCACCTCACACCCAACAACATTCTCATTAAGATCGAAGAAACAGGGAAGCTTCGTGCGATGATAGCTGATGCAGGTCTGGCCCACACATTTGAAAACTCCTTTGAATCGGTGAAAATAACGGTAGATGAAGATAGATACATGGCTCCAGAGATACACGGGAACATTTGCAACAAGAGGTTGGCGGATAAGTTCAGTCCAGCAGTCGATGTATTCTCTTTGGGAATGATATTACTGGAAATGTGCATTGGACAACCTCCTGAACCTCTTCTGACTCACGAACAAGGTGAATACTAATGCGTTAACTGATTTGTTGCTAATAAATAAGCGTTTTTTAGTAGATGAAGCAAGTTACTGGCTTATTTGAGTATTGTTTGCATGCTATTTTTATTTGTGTGCCGGAAAAAAAACCAGGGCCACGTAGGTTTAGAAGTGTACACTTGGTACCACTTACTATAGATATTATCAAATTCGTTTTACTAGTACAAGGATAAGTATTTACTTTGCTAATTCTTTGTTGCCTTGCCGAACAACATCTCAAACCTCTAGAAAATGCACACTATAATGGGAAACAAAGAGTTGTCTATAGGAGGCCAGTGAATAGAAAAGAACCCTGATGTAGTATAAGTCTTTAAGAGATTTCTTTTTAAGAAAAGTTTTAAAATGAAAATTACTCTTGGCCGCCTTTGGTTGTTTACTAAAGCTACAGTTGATCCAAGTCTGAGCTGTCTGAATATTCATATTTCTTGGAAAAGGAATGTACTCAACAAATACAATGAAATTCTTGTATTGCAGTGAAACAATAGAATTTTACTGGATGTTTTTTGGAAATAACTGATATAAGTTTCTACTAAATTGTTTTTTTTGGAGACTGTATAAACGTTAAATGAAATCAGTTGAATCATTTTGCATTACTTCCGGTTTCGATTATATTTTTATTTCGCTTCGGTTGATAGAGGGTCAAGTCTATTCTACCACAGGTGATCCGTTGTGACGCTTGAAAGGCTATGATAGGCATCAAGACGCTAAGTAAGATAACAAGACAGAAAGATAACTCGAAGTGCATTCTACTACAGGTAGTTTGGCTGACCTTTGTATGGGACCTGTGTCCTGTTGGTTAGACCCTCAACCAATCGAGCAGCACATAGTATAATATATATATTTTTTCATTTGCGGTTCATTTTCTTGTAGCTGTAATTCGTACTGTAAGTTTGTATTTTGATATTTATGTATGTAGGCTCTCGTGGTTGTAAAGTTAATAAATAAATAAATAAATAAATAAATAAAATAGTTTAATGTGACACTCTGTAAGTACTGTAAAGAGTAAGATAAAAGGAAAGACAGACCATGTACACAAACAGTACGTCAGGCAGAAATCAATTAGTACAAGACTTGTACACAATTAAATTGTTTGAAAATGCAATATAAATGATGACGATAATGATGGTATAAAGGTATTATGGTAATGATGTTGCTGTTGAAAAAATTATCTTGTTGATGATGATGAGGTGGGGTGATGATGATTATCTTTTATCAACATGCAATATTACTATAGCATCTCCACCATCATCATTATCATCGACGTCACCATCATCATCATTATCATCGACGTCACCATCATCTTCATTATCATCATCAGCATCATCACCATCATCGACGTCACCATCATCATCATCGACGTCACCATCATCATCATTATCATCATCATCATCATTATTATAAAAATTTAAAATTCTTAAAATTTATACAAATTTATTTATGCCACTTTACCACTTTGAGGTGGACGGAAAGCCTTACAGGTTTTAGGACCCAATTACAAGGCAACCGATAGATCAAATTAGAATTTGGAAGTTGATTTTTGTGGAGGGAGGAAAACCGGAGAACCCGGAGAAAAACCCTCGAAGCACAGGAGAGAACCAACATGAGAGATGTTGATGGTGATGATGATGATGCTGATGTTAATGATTAAAACTAATTCAAAATATTTGACTTGAAGTACAAAGCGATCTACAAAACATGGACGATTATCATCCCCTGAAAGAACTGCTGCTATCCTGTTTGCAAGTCAACCCAGATGAAAGAATCTCCGCTCTGGAAGTTGCTCAAAGATTAAAACGCGAAGAAAGCTTTAAGAATGGTAAGTTATTGAATTAAGTAATTAATTAGTTTCAATTTTCATTAATCAAAAAAACGAATCATTATCTGAAAATATTGTAGTGGAGATGATATTTATGACAGTATCTATGCTGTTGATAATATGATGAAAATAATATATATATTTAGGCACTTCTTAAAAGCGGAGCTCCCAGTTCAATTTTTCGAGGAAGGCTATAAATCGAGTGTTAAATGCGTAATGCGTGACCAAGTGTGACGCGGCGTTACGAAACACGGCGTGACCAACTCTTCTTGTGGTTTTACAAGCAGGAAAAATTGAAAGAAAAATCGATATTTAAGCCTTCAGTTGAACTTCACGTGCAAGAAAAAAGAGATACATTTATTAATGCTAAACAATAATTTTCTTTGTCAGTAATTTTTCTTAGCTAGCTTATCGAGCGAGAGTTTAGCCCAGACCTGGACCCACTACTTTTCTCACTAACTGATCAAATTATATCGCAAAAATAAAAGGAAAATAGCGTGCCCACAAAATATAAAGAATACTGTAATGGCCGCAAGCACCTTATTTGACAAATTATATCTTCTCAACTTCGACAAATAAATTGCAATCACATCACGTTATGTATGGTACTCCGCTATGATAATGATGCTTATCAATGTCATCTTCGCCATCACTTTCACTACCTGTAACTATGGCAGTGGAGATGATGTATTATATGACACAGTGTCAAAGCTAATGATGATAATACTATGATGATGATGATGCTTATCATTGTCATCTTCACCATCACTTTCACTACCTGTAACTATGGTAGTGGAGATGATGTTTATGACAGTGTCAATGCTAATGATGATAATACTATGATGATGATGATGCTTATCATTGTCATCTTCACCATCACTTTCACTACCTGTAGCTATGGCAGTGGAGATGATGTATTATATGACACAGTGTCAAAGCTAATGATGATAATACAATGATGATGATGATGCTTATCAATGCCATTTTCACCACGACGTTTACTACAATCGGCGTTTTATTGAATAAGAACATGAAGGTGACAATGATAGTGACGACGATAATGTTGTTTATTGCAGATGTCATTCGACATGACATCCAAGAAATGAAGAAGATCCTTGTTTCTCATTACGATAAATGGAAGGTTGTGCGAGCTAAAACTATTGAGAATATCCAAGAACGAGATTTACAAAATGTCATCAAAAACCTGAACAAGGTTCATCGAAATGTCGGCATCGCCAAAGCCTCGAGCTCGTCTACTGCATTGATCGGAGGAGGCATGGCTCTTGGGGGCTTCATAGCTTCATTTTTCACGGCTGGCATTGCAATACCAGTCATGATTGCTGGAGCAGCGATCGCAGCAACTGGGGGTTTATTTACCGCAGGATCACAAGCAACTGAGAAAGTGATATCAAGAACACAATTGAAAAATATCAGTGGAGACATTGCAGACGACATCTTAGAGAGTCAGTCTCTTCGCAAAGACTTTGACAAGTTTGATGCATTGTTTAAAAGAAACTTTGAGAGATATGTTTCACAAGACCAAGAAAGACAAGACGCCGAGATCTATGGCTGTTTACAAAAAGTCATTGATCTACCAAACTTTGATGATTTTATGTCAAGTAACAATATGAAGATTGGGGGAGTAAGAAGCGTCTTTTCTGCCTTCACAGCTGCTTCTTTGACAACTAATGTCGGTGTCCAGGGAGCACGATTAGCAACGGCCACTTTTCAAACTCTTTCAGCTGCAGGACGAGCCGCTCATCTTATGGGTGGGATTATGTCAGCCATATCGATCCCTTTAGACATCTATTTCATCTATACGTCTATCAATGAACTTAAGAAAGAATCCGAGTCCGAAGCTGCACAAGCCATTCAAAAATTACACGAAGGAATGGTTTTGAATGAGAGGAGCTCGAAAGATTTCGTTGAAGACTACATTCAAATGAAAGTGCATACCCTTATTAGGGAAAGACAGCAGCGACGTCAAGAACATAAGCGTGAAGCACAGGAACACGAGGAGGGCGTAAAAAATCAGGCAAGACTGTCGACCGGCGTAGAGGAGACGGCAGGACCAGAAGATTATGAAGGGTTCTACGTTGGAAATAGCTGCTTTTACGCGTGAAGCAGAAGCAGTGTCGTAAAGAATACTATGTTTTAATTTCTCTTTACTGCAATAAGACTAGTGACTATGAAACACTTTTTAAAAGGGCATGATCGTAGATTACAAGATATCGCCATATAAAAGCGCCTCTGGAACCAGGGTATACTTATGTTTAAGGTCAAAAATAGTTTATGTCTTTCTTATATTGACTATATTGCTAATTTATTAATAATAATAATAATGATAATAATAATAATAATAATAATAATAATCATGATCATCACATTATTATCATTATTCTCCTATCCTCTTTCCAAATTGAGCCGCTTTGACGTCACATGCAATGGGTCTATATGTCATTGTTATTGTTGCTGCTATTGCTGTTAATATTGTTGTTACCGATGCTTATGTTGCTGCTATTGCTGTTAATATTGTTGTTACCGGTGCTATTGTTGCTGCTATTGCTGTTAATATTGTTGTTACCGATGCTTATGTTGCTGCTATTGCTGTTAATATTGTTGTTACCGATGCTATTGTTGCTGCTATTGCTGTTAATATTGTTGTTACCGATGCTTATGTTGCTGCTATTGCTGTTAATATTGTTGTTACCGATGCTATTGTTGCTGCTATTGCTGTTAATATTGTTGTTACCGGTGCTATTGTTGCTGCTATTGCTGTTAATATTGTTGTTACCGATGCTTATGTTGCTGCTATTGCTGTTAATATTGTTGTTACCGATGCTATTGTTGCTGCTATTGCTGTTAATATTGTTGTTACCGGTGCTATTGTTGCTGCTATTGCTGTTAATATTGTTGTTACCGATGCTTATGTTGCTGCTATTGCTGTTAATATTGTTGTTACCGATGCTATTGTTGCTGCTATTGCTGTTAATATTGTTGTTACCGATGCTTATGTTGCTGCTATTGCTGTTAATATTGTTGTTACCGATGCTATTGTTGCTGCTATTGCTGTTAATATTGTTGTTACCGATGCTATTGTTGCTGCTATTGCTGTTAATATTGTTGTTGCCGATGCTTATTTAGCTGCTGTTGTTTTTACATTATTATCAACACCACTCACCTTTATTTTGATCGAGTTTCTGTTGTTCTGTTATGACTAGATTCAATAGATGTCGAGAAAGATCAGGACGACGCTTAAGGACTTGAAACCCATTCCACATGTAGATTAGCTCCTGTATTAACAATAAAGGCAGATTCATTTTGTGGTCCGTTGGACTTCTAACCCAATAATTTAGGAGTCCACAGATTCAAAAAAGCGAGTCTCGGGGCCATAGGGAAGGATTGTCGTTCCCAGACCCAACTCATCTTGTCCAAGATGGCGACAAGAACATGATAGCGAACATCGTACTGTCAAAAATTTGGATTTTTTATGATGAAAAATGTTATGTATGTTTAGTTTTAAGCAAAAGAAAATACATGAAAGATCGTTCACATCGATCTTGGGATCTTGGGATCTCGGGAACTCGTGAAGTCCCTTAGAGGGCTCCGTAGGCAGCTTTATAATTAGTTCATATAATTAGGGTTTCACACGAGGGAGTGCTAAATATCTTACACAAATATATTTCAATCTTACCAGTCCTGGGAGGAACAGCCAGTTACCTTGACTGAAATACTTTACAGACTTGTGGATGGAATATTTCTCAAATGGAATCGATTTGCCAGCAATCCTCTGTTTATAATTTGGCAGATGTCTGCAGATACACAAACAATATATATTGTTTTTTTTTGTTTAAAAAAAAATAAAAGTACGTTTTGGAGATATTAAAAACAATAGATTGCACTTTTGCGCACTGGTCAAAATATCGCTTGGAGTGGAAAAACAATGCTTTTTTTTTAGGGAGAGAGAGGATACTTAGGGACAAGTTCAAAACAATTGTCCAAAATAGGAACCCAATTTTATTGATTTAGGTGTTGGGTACCGGTAAATACCCCATCCTCAAATCCAAACAGACAGTACAGACAGTATATTCATTCTTACGATTTCACTTTTAGTTTTGGAGATATTTGAGTACAAAATCCAGGATTTCACTTCCAGAGGTGGTGGGTACCGGCTAACATCACCCCTCCCCTCCCCTCTAAATCGGGTCACGAAAGATGACAGTTATTTTGACTTTGTCCCTTATTAGAGGATACTTAGGGACCAGTCATTATTTACAGGTAGAAGGGGGTGGTGCATTTTAATTCTCACTTGTACAAATTTTTGTGACCCTTCCCTGTAAAGTGCGACTGCCCTTTGTCTCTCTAAAGCCCGCCCTTCGTGGAGCAAAAAAATAATACTGCCCCCTTCCTCCCCTTCACTGTGTCTCGTCATTGTAACCACAATAACTATTACAGTTCATCGAGCTTAATGACACACACCTGAACATGTACCCCTCAGTGTCCTCTTTGCCACTATTTGGCCCACCCTTTGTGGAGCATAACAAATACCTCCCCCCCTCCCCTCCCCTTCACTGTGTCAGTCTCGACATTCTAATCACAAGATCAGTATCTTAATGACACACACCTGAACATGTACTCCTCAGTGTCCTCTTTGCCATTGTCGTCTTCTTTAGCAATTTGCTGTCCTGTTATTCGGGCCATTAATCTAAACGATCCCTTCAAGTACATGTAGGTTGTCTGAATCAACAAACACAACACCAGTCATTATCTATAATATATCATCACCACTCACCACCAAATGTGGGTTACCCAAGGTTTCTAATGTCCTTCGAACGTTGTGTATGTATACTGGTTTCCAATTTGGCCCACTGTCGCTCACACACGCACACACTAAAACTACATTACATATTCTATGCATACAACTATCAACTCACATGTTGATTTTTACGGAGGGAGGAAACCAGAGAACCTGGAGAAAAACCTTTGTGGCACAGGAGATAACCATACCGACATCAAACAAAGTCAACTTATATATGATCTAGCCTGATCTAGTCAGTTTGTTACACAACAGGGATATATACATCAAACAACGTCAACTCATGTATGATCTAGCCTGATCTAGTCAGTTTGTTACACAACAGGGATATATACATCAAACAAAGTCAACTCATATATGATCTAGCCTGATCTAGTCAGTTTGTTACACAACAGGGATATATACATCAAACAACGTCAACTCATATATGATCTAGCCTGATCTAGTCAGTTTGTTACACAACAGGGATATATACATCAAACAAAGTCAACTCATATATGATCTAGCCTGATCTAGTCAGTTTGTTACACAACAGGGATATATACATCAAACAAAGTCAACTCATATATGATCTAGCCTGATCTAGTCAGTTTGTTACACAACAGGGATATATACATCAAACAACGTCAACTCATGTATGATCTAGCCTGATCTAGTCAGTTTGTTACACAACAGGGATATATACATCAAACAAAGTCAACTCATATATGATCTAGCCTGATCTAGTCAGTTTGTTACACAACAGGGATATATACTATAAAGTCTTCTGCTTACCTTTGACCACCGACTTTCTTTCAATAAAATAGAAGCATAATAAAAAGCCTTGGTCCAGTTCTCCTGCAAACTAACAAAAGTCATCCAACAGTGAGTCAACCAATAACTGATGTTCGCCGCAAATAAATGATAAAAGTATTTTGAGAGTTAGGTAAGCTGAGCTAAACATAAACAAAATTAATGTCTATGCTAAAATATTAAGGAAGCTTCATTAAATCTGCAGAACGTAATCTGAGATTTAAAGTGCGATCACCGATGAGAAAAGGAGAGCCAAAGCAAGGGTGAAGTCCAGTAAAATAAGGTGGTAAAAAAATTGGCTTCAACGGAAACGGATGCGCGGTGCTAGTGATTGACACCAACCCCCCCCCCCCCCCCCCCCCCACACACACACAGAAATTCAAATGTAAGCCTGAACAAACAACCCGGCACGACGGACCAAGGTAACTGTAGCATGTCTTACCTGTAACACCACATGAGCTCCCAATAACAAATGTGATGAAACTGTTTCCATTCTGATTGAACTTTAATCGAGTAGTTGTACCTTTCTTCTCCCTGAATAAGATCATACGTAATCCTGTTAGCTCCATTGGCGGGCGGATCCAGGAGAGGGCTCCACGGTGAGGATTCCCCAGCTTTTTAAATATTGATGGTTTGCATTCCCAAGAGAGTCAATAGACAAAGACATGGCGGCCATTTTCGTGTAGCGTGCAAACGAAGGATTGCTATTTTCAAGCTGATTTCGACGTCATATAATGTCAGTTCAGTAGCTGAATTCCTCCCTTCTCACTTTGAATATTAATTAGTAGCTGCCTCACCCCACGTTCAAAAACCTGGATCTGCCCTTGAACTCCTTTACTTTCTTTGGTTAAAATACCTTATATTCGAACACTTCAGTTCTGGCTTTTGCAGACGAAGAGAGTTTGATAAACGAGCAGGAGACTTTTTATCAGGGTTAAAAAAACACTCAGCTACGCCCTCTGCTCGTTCATTATAAACACTACATGATGTTCAGGACATTATCAACCTACCTCATCAAGTCGACCTTGGACTTGTTTAATACGACCAGCAAAATAGAGAAAAATGGCACCCTATGAAAACAGACAGCAAGAAATGCATTTGAGTAATAATGATAAATGAAAAATTCGAAAAACAAATATTTTTTTTTGGAGAAAAATTGCAAAAATGAGACCCGAGATACCGTACTTATTTCACGTGCACAAAATTTGCTCTATGACTGTGACGTAACCGGCCAAGCAATGTGATTGAATTGTTACATTTCTTCTACTCTTTCATTGGTTCAGAGCTGAAACCATTTTGATGGTTTTTCATTTGAATCAAGCGTATCCTACTCCACAGGCGTCTCTTTGCTTTGGAGTTTCTCAATTTTTCTTTGACGAGCTACCTGTTGTGTGTAGATGTTGTGTGTGACCGAGAGACTGAGACTCTGAACGTCCTCTTCCCAAGCCCCATTCTCCCCCTATCACACAGGGATCCCAAGCACCAAAGAAAATAAAAGAAGACAGACGCCTAAGGAGAAGTCTATGTTACACGTACCTTCGGAAATGTCTTGAGAAATGGCTTCAGAATCTCTTCAGCATATTCTACGTCACCATCTCCAATACCTACAGAAATTGTATATTTTTTGAATGCTTCACAATCCCTTCTCCTTTCTCCTATCCTCTAACCATCTTAATATACTACCACACGTATTCTTTCATCTTCACTCTCTTAAGGCGCGTACACACGGTGCAACATTGCGCGCAAAGTCGCAGGCAATCGACGTCAGTGCGAGTCATGTCACACGACGCAATTTGTTACACGCAATGTTGTCGCAGTAAAAAAACGATCCTACTTCAGCAACATTGCCTGCAATATTGCGCACACTGTTGCACCGTATGTCTGCGCGCCTTTAGTATCATCCTCTTAGATTTTGGCTAAGCCGGGTTCAATGTCGCTTATTCCGATAACTTTCATCTTAATAAGATACTTTTTTTCTTTCTTCCCATTCCTCTTTTTTCTAATATTTTCTCCTCCCTTATTTTTTAGTTTTTTTCTTATTTCAAATTTTCCTCTTCTCTTAAGGTCCGTTTACACTGGCGATTTTTGTAGCGATTTTAGGTGCGATTTTTGCGGCGATTTTGGTCATGGTCAAAAATGGTAAAGAATCAACTTGTAAAGTTTTATTCAGGACACCAAGATTACCTGGACAAATGTCTCTTTAGAAGCACAAGACAAAATTTATTATATTTTCAAAAATCGCCACAGAAATCGCACCAAAAATCGCAACAGTGCAGGTCTTACCTAAATAGTGAGTGATTACACTATGATAACCCAGTAATATCATTGCACACATTGGTGATCTCAGACTGTCTCCTTTACATCCCTTATCCAAATGCTCGAGACCTGAAAACTGGCAATTTCAAAAAAAATTGTCTTGTAAACTTGCTGTTGTACAGGGAATTATAAAATAACTTATATATCTCTTGTTCTGATTGGTTGGGAGCGTGCGTATTATGAGAGCACACACGCGCATTTTTCTATTTTGTCATTGGTGTCCAAATTAACAGCTTCTCTAATTAGTATTTCATAAAAGAAATAAAAAACTTGCTTGCTGTGATATGTAAAGATATGAAGTGCTTCTCATAACACTTCTTTTGTGTCTTGCTACCTCCCTAGTTGTGCCAATCCCTGCGTGCTTTATGACTACACAAACAGCACACACACACGTTTTCTATTTCTTCAATATCCCATGCAACTTTTCCTGACTGCCTAAACCAATCAATCAAAGTGCAAAGCAATGGGGTAGGTGGGTTATACACTAAAGTTTACCTTATCTCCTGAAAAGCCAATATACTCAAGGATTTTGAGAATTCTTGTGGGAAGTAGTGAAAGAAGCTGTAAAAAAAGTTATTGGTTTGATGAATAAATGAACAAAGGAAGAAAGGAAGGAAGGAAGGAAGGAAGGAAGGAAGGAAGGAAGGAAGGAAGGAAGGAAGGAAGGAAGGATGGAAGGAAGGAATATACCAGAGTGCATTTTTGTAGAACTAACCAGATTGAAGCTGCCAATGCCAAGGTGAACACCTCCTTCAAAATCTTTTCTCTGAGGTGATTTCTTGAGACTTTCTGGTTCATTGATGACCATACTGAAACACGTCCTGAGACAAAATCACATTGAAACAAATATTAAATGAAAAATCCATCCAACAGACAAAATCAGAATGCAATAAACAGAATACACATGATCTAAAAAGCAAAAAGGTAGGCAGACAAAGAGATAAGCTACGCAATGTCGCTGAAGTAGAAAATGATCCTACTTCAACAACATTGGCTGCAATATTGCCTGCAATGTTGCGCCATTTGTCACCCCTATAGACAGTGAGACACTGCTCACTCACGACAAGCAAAGATGCCCCGCCCCCCAAAGAGTAGCAGTCAAAGGAGGGGCGAGCATCTGCACTAGTGAGACATTGACACATACACAGAGAATATTTTTTCGTCATAAAAGGACCAACACCTACTTATAAGAGTTGTAACAAGCTTTGATTTTGAGAGCTCCTTTGATAAAACTGATAAGATTTTCATCCTACAACAGAAAAAGCAAGTGTCTAGTATATAAATATATAATTAAGAAGTGGGGAGAAGGGAATGAAGAGGAGGATAGAAAAGAGAGGAGAGAGGATAGAAGAAGTGGGAATTAGGGGTGATAATGAGTAAAAGTTGGAATGGAGGAGAGAGAACAGAAAAATGAGAAGGGAGAGGGAGGAGTAGAGAGGAGTACAAAATAAGAGAAGAAAAGCGAGAAATTAGAGAATCTGAAGAGAGGGGAGAGGAGGAGAGAAGAGGAGAAATAGGGTTGCACATTGCTGCACATTGCACCCTCAAAGAACATTAAAAAGTAGACTGTCTCTATACCTGAATAAATGTAAGTAAAGCTCTTTGTAATAAGCACTCTGCATAACAGAGTTCAGCATGCCTTTCTTCTTCAGTAATACCTTCATATGAAGGACTCCAGATCCAGCTGCTTAGTGACTCTGACCAGCTTTGTTTATATCTTTGTCTGCAGCAAACAAATAGATGTTACAATCTGTAGTGTGCGCAATTGTCATTCATGTCTTAGCATGGGCAGGGGATGAGGGAGTGGATTGATGGGATTGGGGGATGGAGGAGTGAAAGAAGGAATGGAAGCATGGGAGGTTGAGAGAAGGGAATTCAAGGGTGGGAGGCTGTGGAAGTAGAATGGAAGATTTGAAGAAAGGAATGGTTGGAAAGTTTAATGAGAGAAAAGGAGGTTGGTAGAAGGAATGGAAGTATGGGAGGTTGAAAGAAGGGAATTCAAGTGTGGGAGGTTGTGGAAGTGGAATGGGAGATTGGAAGAAAGGAATGGTTTAAAAATTGAACGAGAGAAAAGGAGTTTGGTAGCTAAAAAGAATGGAAGTATGGGAGGTTGTGGAAGTGGAATGAGAGATTGGAAGAAGGGAATGGTTTAAAAATAGAATGAGAGAAAGGAGGTTGGTAGAAGGAATGGAAGTATAGGAGGTTTGTGGGAAATGAAATGTGAGATTGGATGAAGGGAATGGTTGGAAAATTGAATGAAATCAGGGGAGTTTGGGAGAAGGAATAGAATAGGGGATAGAGGTCAGGTGGGGCCGGCACAGGAACACTACAAAAGAGTATGATTAAGTTATTAAATACAGCATGCATTATACATTTATTATATCTAGTGCATGGTATATACATACTTGTCACAAACATCCATTGCAACCTTGATACTATCACATGCCTGTTCTATGGCTTGCTAGAAACAAAAAACAAAACCATTTAGCAGGGCTTGAAATAACAGTCAGTCATTGGATAATGTCCAGCCAGAATTAGAACTTGTCTGGTCATATCTTTGCCTTGACGAGGTGTGGCCAAACTAAAAATAATTTGGCCAGTCACCATGACCGGCAGCTGACCAGCTGTTACTTCAAGCCTTGATTTAATAGCCAATGTGCATGAGCTCGAAATTCTAACACAAAGCATGATGGGAAAGTGAGTTCTTATGCTTTTTTGGCACCTCTAAAAATTCATCTGACAATTTTTCCTCCGACATTTTCTATGGAAATAAAAGGATTTCAGCAGACGAAAATAACAGAGTAATTTTTTTCTGATAGTTGCTTTGATTTGCCTGTTGCATTTTTAAAGAACTCACTTTCCCAGAGTGCTTTGTGAGCTTTGATGCACATTGCCTATTGAATTCTCAGATTCATAGACATTTTTGACTATCAGAGAGAGCTCAGAAAACAGCCTTTCTATACAGCTGTACTTCTTAAAAAGATCAAAATAACATACTCACTGGTTCAAAGGTCATGACAGCTTGAAGGTACATGATTGTACCATAACCAAGAGCATGATACATGCTTTCCTTAGCCCTGCAATATTACAAAAACCCATTACTAAAAAATCAAACTAGCCAGGCATATTATTATCTAGGGCTGTAGCCACTATTTGGACAGTGGTCCAGTTATTAAACTTGATCCAGTTTTGTTGTTAAATTAATATTTTTTACAAGGGGGAAAAATGGTTCTGACGGTAAGAATTTGAAGTGGTCCGGTTAAAACAACAGCATGCAACCATACTGGTGGCTATGGCCATGTTTTCTTTAAACCTTTACATTTTTATCAATACCATAAAACAATCCCTGGGCTGATCTAAGTCAGGGCACTGCTTACTCACAGATCACATATTCACGTATGCTACGTACACCTCTATTTTACATTTAAAAATTACTTTCACCTATCATTATTAGCATTTGGCCTGCATTTTGGCCATTGGTAGCCTGCTATATCCTCGTAAATAATGGAGGTGGCATGACAAATGGTTTTAGGAATTGTAAAATTTACACTCAGCTTAACTTACCAAGGCTCTAACATCTTTTGTGCTTTGAAAAACTTATTCGACAGACAAAGATTGATTGCAACAGCTGTAGTGCGGATGGCATCTGGTAGAGATTTTTCATCATTTTGACTTGAACTACAAACAGAAACAGATCATGAATCATAAAACTGGCAGATTGAATTGTCTATTATGCTTCATCTACTTATTTTAAGGAGTACCCATTGTAAAAATGAAATGAAAGGTTACATTATCATTTTCATGAGCATAAGTTCTCCTCATCTTGATTAACTTCCAAGCACTAATTAGTCAGAATTCATTATCAAATAATGGTGACTTCATTGAGCAATTTCAATGCCACTTCTCCTATCCATTGTCACGTAAAAAAAAGAAAAAAAGTTCCGTAATTCTGTAATTTGGGGTTTGAATATTATAAAAAGTCAAAAGGTAAAATATAAATTATGAATACCGTACTGTATATTTTACGAAGTTTTCACAGCTGTGTTTTATGCTCTTACTGATGATAGTTAATGCCAAAAACAAATTATGAAACAAGGTCCAGTTCAAACGTCGAACTTTTGCTGCGTTAAATCTAATTGCTTTTGAGGTAGAACGCTGTTTTCCTTTAAATAGTAGAAGTATGTAGACCAAACTTAATACATATCATCTCCTGGCGCTATTCAAAAGAGCTGATGTCTTATATGGTAGTTCTGGGCGTTTTCTTAGCTGCTGGCCTCAAAGGCAATTAGATTCGATGTGGCAAAAGTTCAAAGTCTGAACTTGGCCTAATACAAGTATTTTTATGCTATCTATCTTGGATCACAGGGGCATACACAGAGAATTCAAACCTTATAAATTTTAGCATCTTTGAGTTATACATAATTTTTGTAATTTGATTGACAAATATTCCAGACTTCATACAGTAACCCTTTCTAACAAACCACAAGAATATAATAGCAATATTTGTAATTTCAATCATATGCAAATGAATCAATTACTTTGAATTTAAAAGTCTAATTCTGAACAAATATACTCTAAGTTTAATTTGTTTAATGTGGCTATTAAACAGTTTTAACAATTTTAAAATTGTTGACTGGAGCAAGAGAAAATGTGTACTAAAAAAATGGATAAAATTGAAATCAAAAGAAACAAATTTTGGGCATCTTTTGAAATAGATATGTAAGCTCTACAAGTTAAGCTTATTTGTTTATAGCAATAAGCTTATTAGCAGTAATGATACAATGACAGCTGATAGTTTGGGGTGAAATTTTGGCAAAAATTAAGCATGTTTTCACTCAAAACTACAATTAGTTAAAGCAGCTTTAAATGCTATAATTGCTTTGTAACTTCTTACTGTTAGTTGAGATTAAAAAGTCCAGTTTTTTCGCACAACAAACTGGAGTTTTTTGTTGTTTTGAATTTTCACCCCATACAACTTTGATAGTTTGGTTTTGTATACGAAAATATAACTTAAAACTTGTTTATTTTACCTTGCAACGCTGTCTAATTCTCCCGTTCCTTGTTCTGTCATGGTGGACAGCTGGAGGGTGAGCTAAAGGGAAGAAATTTTGGAGGAAAATTAGGAAAATAAAGCGGAATTCTTCTTGATTTGATGCATGTTGACTGACTGACGGTCACCTGTACTGTTTACTTGTACCCAGGGCACTTGACCTACCATAACACAGGGACCCCAACCATGAAACATCACACAATTATTCAAAATACGATTTTTTCTTCAAAAATAATCTACGAAGAATTGATTATTATTTTGAATTATTTCTCGAGGTATTCGCTTTTTTCTCTTTTATTTTAATGAGTAGTATTACTAAAGTTATTATTGAGATGCAAGATTGATGAGAAGAGACAACAGCGACGTCTGGCTTTTCTAAAATTAGGGCCTACTAAATCCAAAACATTAAGCTTGTATTATAAACAAGAAACTCCCAATGAAAAGCCAAAAAGTAGTCAACATAAACGTAATTAAAATCACCGTGAGGGGCCAAACATTCCCCAGCAGGGGAGGAGTGAGGGAATTCAATGAAGGGGGCGTGTCCAGCTGTCATATTACATATCACAACATCAAGCACCTTCCCAACAAAAGAAACCCAACAGGATACAAAGAAATTTTCTGTGCATCGCAACCCAGAATTTGGCCTAAAAATGAACCAAAAACTAAGCCCTAAGGGTTGTTCTCAATCATTAATGACATATCAATACTGGTTTCTTTCATAAGTTTTCATTTGGACGACAAAATACGAGTTTTACAGCAGCTTAAAGCCGGGGAAAATGTCTTGTGATGGGAATAAGATTATGGTTTTCCGTCCAACACGCGCTGAATTCGCTAATTTTTCAGCTTATATTCGTAAAATGGAGTCACAGGGAGCTCATCGAGCAGGAATAGCAAAGGTAAATACGATAATCTTGTGGCTATATTTATAGGAATTTTGAAGTAAAACTAAAGATCATGACATAGTTGAAAGTAGTGCATGACTTGAGTCACGTACTACTCTGTGCTATTCACCAATGATACGCTCAAAACACTACACTTTCTTTTTATTTTCCTTCAGATTATTCCTCCAAAAGGATGGATTCCAAGGAGAAACTACAGCACTGTTGACGTTGATATTCCTGCTCCAATTCATCAAGTCATTACAGGGACACAAGGTAAGAAAATCTAAGCCATAAATCTTGAGGTTTTTAGACACAAATCGTTGTGGAAATATAAGCTTAAAGTTGAGAGCTTAAACTTATCAAGCTTTCTGCAGCGTTTTGTGTTAAAATGTTTACTAGATCGTAAAGATAAATATCCTCAAAATACGAGGCTTAAGTCACGAAAGCTTTATATTAACTATAAGATTATATTTATTTATGAAAGCTGGATATGGATAACAATATTGGTTGGTTGGTTGGTAAGAACGTAAAAAGAGCATGCTTGAAAGCTTCGTCCTTAACTGAAAATAAGTTAAGCTTATCTTAGTATATCTCAAAGTTTACAGTGTGCTAAGTTATGAAAGTTTTATAGGATCGTAAAAGTGAGTGAATAGTTCTTCGTATTCCTGGTGCGCGGAACGTGCTTTAACTGTTGGGTTGTACACCAAGGCAACCTTCACTTCCGTCATCACATGTGTTGATGGTGATAATTTAGAGTTTGTGGTTAAAAAACATAGCGATCAGGTTCTCACAGTGATTGTAAAACCTTGGCTTTCCTGTTATTTCGGAAACGTAAACAACTTTGAAGGTCATCCTAAGGTTCAAAATATTCTAACCATGCACAGTGGTCCATAACGATGATTATGGACCAGTGTTTTACTCCATAAATGATTATTATGGAACAGTATACATTAATTGTTTAGGATGTAATATATTTATAATCATGATAATCGTTTCCCTGACAAGTGATAGGAATATCTCTTAGCATGAAATGTATATCATACATTTCATAATCCATCTATTTTTAGCAAAAATTATACTTTTTTGCTTAATTTCTTAAAACGTTTTCAATTTTTTTGCAATTTGTCTTCCACTGTAGTGTTTTGGTACTAAAAGCCATTTTAGACCTCTTAATCTTGAAGACTATACTGGGTATATACTTAAAGGTAACAAAAGCTGCTTAAACGCCAAACACATGTGTTATATAATAATAAATATGATGAAAACAAATTAAAACTTTCCATAAAGTTCAAAATTTTTAATCATAAAGTAGATTTTTGGAAGTCACTAATGACTGCATTAACAAAACCAACATCCATCTGTTAGCATAAATATATCCAACTTGTAGCTCTAAAATTTAGTAGGGTATCTCAAAGAATTCAGTTATTTTAGTGAACAAAACAACATTGTCATGTTCAATAATAGCGCAGAAAAACAAACTTACTCTAACAAAGGAGTTTCTGGTAATTAAAGCATATAGCATTGTTCTTTATGAATAATATACATTTGTACAAAACTGATCTGGCTCATAGCTATTCTAGTAATCTCTCAAAAAGACGCCTGATTACTAAAATGATCTAAGTATTCATGTATATTAGTACATAGTACATAAATGTTGATTCAAAGACAACCATGTGCGTAAAGATGTCATCGAGATGAACAGAGGATCAAAATATCATATTGTCCACCCATAGTATAAATTTTGTTTTGTGTGGCATTTGTGGTAAGAAAAGTATTGTCCTATCCTTCAAGCTTTCAACCTGACTGACATAATCCCTAAACTAACATAATTGCTAACCACAGGGTTTTAGTATGAGCCGTGGCATGAATGGGGTGGATTATTTTGCGTTCGTGTTATTCACTTTCAGAACAGGTACTTGATATAAATCAGCTTTTTATTGCTTTATGCTCAGTAAAGCTTTAATAATTTTGAATTTGTTAATTATTTCCAGATGCTAAGGATATTATAAAACAGTCTAATAAAAAGATTTAGGAGTTAATTGCTTATTAAAAGTCTATTTTAATGAAATTATTGTCTTTTGAGATCAAATTACAAATGTATGTAAATGTTCTGTATGTGTTTTTAAAATTGACTAGCATGAAAGCTAGTTTTTCATTTATTTTGTAGTGAGTTTTTTTTCCTCCTTCGATCTCTCTTATTCGTTCTCTTCTTCCTTCCTTCCTTCCTTCCTTACTTCGTTTTCTTTATTTTTCTTCCTCTTTTCAACTGCCATAAATTACTACCATTATACCAAAACAAAAATCATTTCCCATTAGCCTCCTACACTTGAAAATAAACATTTAAAGGTATCAAAAAAACAGTCCTTCACCCCTCTCCCCCTTAGTCAGAAAGAATAATAATGGACACTGTTATTTATATGCTGTGCTTTTCTTCCAATAGGTCTTTTTCAGCTTTTCAATGTTCAGAAGAAAAAGCTATGTTATAAAGAATTCAAGAAATTAGCAAACAGTGAAAGGTAATGACAGAAAGTTTTAAGTATTATTGTTGACAATTTTGGTAAGACCTTTTCCCGTATAATTGATGTGGTCAAGAGAGCCAGTGGTCTAATCGTCAGAGCATTGGTATAATACAGTATAACCTGGAGATCAAGAGTTCTAGCTCTGGGTAGTGTAATTGCAGTGCTCTAATGCACAGTCATGTGCCTCTCTCTGCCCTGGTCTGTAAATAATACCATCAAAATGATGGACAGGTATGCCTTACATGAGGTTATCATATACCTGGTCACTTAATGCTATAGTATATGGAATAAACACAAACTCTCCTACTCCTGATTGGGATCAATAGGACTTGACTTCAAAAAAAGTGGTTGATTTATGAAGGGGAGGGATGATAACACTTGTGCAAACACATATGAATATTTTTAATGGATTGATTGTATGGCTATTTTTTACCAGGTATCATCCGCCAAAAGATGCCGATTATGATGAACTCGAGAGAAAATACTGGAAGAATCTGACATTTAATGCCCCAATCTACGCAGCTGATATATCAGGGTCAATATTTGACAAAGATGTCAAGGAATGGAATATCAGTAAACTGAACACAATTCTTGACTTGATAGAAGACAAATATGGAGTCAAAGTTGAGGGGGTTAACACTCCATACCTGTACTTTGGTATGTGGAAGGCAACCTTTGCATGGCATACAGAGGACATGGACTTGTACAGTATCAACTATGTACACTTTGGAGCTCCTAAGACTTGGTGAGTAGAGCTACATAGCTTTTGATTACCTAAATGAATCTCATTATCAGACTTTTAATGATTGGAAAATCTTGACTCTGAGTTTCTGAAAAGAAATACTAAAAGCAGGGATAAAAGAAGTTGTTACTGAGAACCAAGTACTAGCGCCTTCAGTAGTCATTGTACTCAAGTTAAAACCAAGAACTAACGCCAAATTTGTATTTTTTTGAAGTTTTAACTATTAAGTCATTTTGTTCAAGGAATCTGTGTATTTAAAAAAAAAAATATGAACGATATTTTCAATGAAATCGCGAAATGGAAGTGACTTAGAATATGATTTTTTCCCGCGAAATCCCTCCCCCCCCCCCCCCCTTCCCCAAGAAAAAATCCTGGCTACGCCCTGCTAATCATAAGACAACTGCTCTAGCTACCTACCACATAATCGGTGATAATTAAATATCTTATTTTCCTCAGGTATGCCGTTCCTCCTGAACATGGGCAGCGTCTTGAACGTCTCGCAGCAGGTGCGTCATATATATTGTATGTTTTGTTTTATATTTTTCAACCAATTTGGCCCATTCTTCATATAATATATTCTACAATATCCATCGTTTTGTTGTTGTTTTTCTTAGGATTTTTTCCCGGAAGTCGGCAAAGTTGTTCTCATTTCCTTCGCCACAAGATGACTATTATTTCACCACAAGTTCTCAAGAAATTCTCCATTCCTTTTGATAAGGTAATTTTATCCGTGGATTATATATTTACAAGATTAGGAGGATTAGTGTAGTAGAGGGAACGTACAGTTGGTACGACATGCCGTCGAAATAATGAAATAGCCTTCCATTGTTTTTGTGCGCAACTTCCAAAAAAAAGAAAAAAGTTTTAGGCAGAATAGACCCCTTGCAGCACGTCGGAATGCAGCCCAATTTGGAGGGCAAAACAAAAGAATTTTAATCTCCTGAGAATTGGAACCTATTGTTTTGCCCTCCAAATTGAACTGCATTCCGACATCCTGCAAGGGGTCTATTACTATAAAATACGGTAGGGCGTCTACGGCGAAGACTATTGATAACGTGCCATCATCACTTACCATTATTCCTTTACACATCTAGGTAACGCAAGAAGCAGGAGAGTTCATCGTGACATTTCCATTCGGCTATCACTGTGGGTTCAATCACGGGTTTAATTGCGCAGAGTCTACAAACTTTGCTTCAGAGCGATGGATAGATTTTGGCAAGAAGGCTCATGTGGTATGTTAACCTTGCTTCACATTTAGATTGGATTTAATATTAGTGTGGAAAAGCATAGCAGGCGGCATGGTCACGGTACGGATTGATGACATCCATGAAACCAATTGCAGCGTGCGCGGTTACTGCCCATCCAATCAGAATGCTCACACGCGACACGGCACGGCACGTCTGTACATTAAAGTTTTCCACAGTCACCCGAAATTGGTTGTAAGAAGCCAGGAAGACTTGCGGAAACTAGATGCACATTTTAGTGTGGTTGAGAGAGCGAAAATTGTTTGAAAGTCATGGTAAATTTGTCGTAAAATTGAGTATTATTTTTCACGCAAATGCGAGAGGGTGATATGTAAAGAATAGCGAGGCTGCCATAGCTCTATTGCATCGGTTATATCCACTAACATTGGAACTTCGTTGGTTGTTTTCAGTGTCAGTGTAAAAAGGATTCAGTAAAAATCTGCATGGACGCATTTGTGGAGAAGTACCAGGTAAGTTTGTTGCTTAGAGCAGATTTCGTATGAGTGTGAAAAGTCACGGCACACGGTACGGTTACGGCACGACGCAGACACAGCACCGAATGTCGAATATTTTCATACACGGCACGGCACTGACATGGTCGTGGCAAGGCGCGGTCCGTTCCGTAAGTTTTTCATAGTCATACAAAAACTGCTCTATTGAAAGTACTAGTTTTGAAATCCCCCTTGGTGACAGGAACCCGAGTAATGTTTCACTATTTACTATCTTCAACGCTCCAATACAGGTAGCCCGAGTATTGTTGCGGGATATTTAAAGTTGCGTTGGACTCTGCGCAGAGGCTAGTTGTGTCCAGCTAATGGTAATAATTTTTATTTCATAGCCTGATCAATGGGAGGACTACCTTGCGGCAAAGAAGAAGGAAGAGGGTAGCGAGAGCGAGAGCGAGAGTGAAGAGGAAGATAGCGAAGATGAGAGCAGCGAAGACGACGAGGAAACAACCACTAAAAGCAAAAAGAAACCGGTGGCGTCCCGTCGGCCACTTAAGAGGTATGAAATGTCTTCCTCTTTTTGCGCTGTGCATTCGATAATAGGGGACTGGATTCGCAAAATCTACGACGGCGACGTCAACCGGAAGTATAAATATATATTTTTTGGATTTCTGTTCATTGGGGATTCCATTCAAAACATTGTCAATAAAGTCAACTCATCCATTGGGAAGACAGACTTTGAAGGCGCGAAAACCCAAAGTGAAGTTATTTACACTTCTGGTTGATGTCGCTGTCCTAGAGTTTCCAAATCTCGGTTGATTTGAGTTGCAGTAATGTTTTGGTATTTTTATGCAGAACTGCTAGGAAAAGCCAAGATGTGGTATCCCCGCGTCATTCCAAGCGACAGCCTCCAGTCACTAAGTCTGTTACTCTACCGAGCTCACAGAGCAAGTTAGAAGAACTAAACAAAGACGCAGGTAAGGAAGACTTACTATTTATTATTTTCGTTTCCGCAGGATCTGAACTTATACAAGGTTTGATGTGGTATAACAATAGTTTAGTTTCGAAATGCGATGATCGCTGTTGAAAGTATCGTGGACGGGTATGAGAGTAAAGTAATTTTGGGCAAAAGGATTTGGTTGTTTACATTTTTGCCCTAAATTGCCTCGCTTTCATGCCCGCCCGCGATACTTTTGACACGGCGATCGTATTTCGGAATAAAACTATTGACCTTAATAACGCAACGTTTTCCCGTATAAGATAACGTGTCATTCTCTTGAGAATAAGATTCTTTGTTTGAGTTGTATCCATATTCATATGTCTTCATATGCGCAACTGTTATCCAATGAAATGATACTCTAGGGAATGACATGTGTTCTGAAATGGGAAAACATTACACCCAAGTTAGAGGTCTATGAGGGATGACCTAAAGCAGACAGTTATATATTTTACTTATTTGTTCTTATATTATAATTATTTCATGTTTTAGTTCACCCATCATCGGGCAAGAAACGGTCCGTGACCATGCCTCACATTGTTGAAGGACTAGATGGATTATGGAACCATCAGTCACCGAGCTTTAAAACAGAACAAGCCTTTAATATGATTATGGCTGAATTAGAGCCTCACTGTGCACTCTGCCAGTTATTTGCCAAAATGAAGGTAAACTATAAGATTCTCCTCCTGAATTTCACGATCTATTCCTTCTTCCTCAGTCACTCTCTTCCTGTCTTTCTTCTCCTTTTTTTCCTCCCTTTCTCCTTTCTCCCATTTTTTGCTTTCTTCCATTTAGTCGTTTCTTTGTTTGTTCGTTGTCGATTCAATTAACTAGTCAATCATTCATTCATTCATTCTTTTTTCATTCGTTCATTCATTCACTCACTCATTCATTCGTCCATTCCTTCCCTTCCTCCATCCATCCATCCATCCATTTTTCATTCATTCATTCATTCCTTGCTTCCTTCCTTTCTTCCTTCCTTCCTTCGTCCTCCATACATCCATCCATCCATTTTTCATTCATTCATTCATCCATCCATTCATTCATTCATTCATTTATTCTTTTATCTATTTTCTATTCTAGGAGGATATTCTAAGTCACATAAAAGAAGAACTACCACAAAAGATCAAAACATTACCAGAAAACTCACCAAAAACCAAATCCCCAACCACCCGTAGCTGGCTGAAACCTTCCATACCTATCCTACCGGAGATATGTTTTATGTCGGAGGGTTCAAGCCCAGAGAGTATGGGGTCGTGGCTTGATCACCAGTTTTCTAACGATACCGAAAGTCCTTTATTGCGCTGTGAAACATGCAGGGTTGTCGTCCATGAAAGTAAGTAAATCACCATAAATGGAAACATACTTGTCATACAATGGTTTTGAGTGGCATATCATGGAATACCCAACGCGTCAACGAGAAAGCATTGTATAACTATTTTATCCCACAACACTGAAAATAACTTCTTGGCACTCAGTCAAGAAATTCAAAACACCGCAGTGCCTGATGGAAAGAAACGTTGCAATGCCCTTGCATATACAACGGCTTTCCTGTATTCCCAATGTTGTGTGATAAAAGTAAAGAATGATTTGAAATTCCCAAGACATTGATATTCTATGCAAGAAAACAGCACAACAGAATTCTAAGGAAAAAATTTACCCTTGGTGCCTTTTGTTGTCAGGTTGCTATGGTACCGATAATCTGACGTCAGAAAAATCATGGAAGTGTGATAGATGTCGTCAAGACGACGAAGAGGATATCAGATCTGCGGTATGTGTTTAACACCTGCTTTCATGTTTGCGCGACCTACTTAAGGGGGCCACATTTTTACGAGCTTTCATAAATCAAAATGATTACTATATCTCAGACATGGGAAAATTAGATTGATGGAAGCCATAAAACAAGGCACCTGGAATATTGGTTCCTTGTCTGGCTTGCGTAGTTATAAAAATGGGCGTAATTGTTTCGCTACTTAATGCACTGCTTGCTTTTCCTTTTTCGTCACTCAGAGCTTTTTCATGTTCCTTCGACCTCCATAACTCTTTCAGACGTATTAGTTTTGGCGACCGAAAATTCAAATGAGTTAAAATTAATAACTAATGCCAGCACTAGAAAGAGCACCTTTACTTTAGTAACCCTACAAAGATTCATTATGTCAGGTGTTATATCGGCCGAGAAAACTTTTTTTTGAAAATCTACAAATTTACAGACGTTTGTATAGCTGGGGTATAGCGTATACCCACAACCATACAAACGTCTGTAAATTTGTCGATTTACAAAAAAAGTTTTCTCGGCCAATATAACACCTGACACTGATAATGAATCTTCGTAGGGTTACTAAAGTGAAGGTGCTCTTTCTAATACTGGTATTCGTTTTTCACTCAATGCGCACTATCTGGACAGTGCAGTTCTAGGAATGCGGAAGCAATTTCAGAACCACAGTACACATTTTTCTGCCTTGAATATATGCCAAATGGATTTTGAAAATCTTTGCCATTGTGACGATATTCGTTTTCTTGACGTTTGTCATTGTTGTTTTTTAGCATTGCTGTTTATGTAGTATCCGTGGAGGAGCCTTGAAGAAAACAACAGACGACAGGTAAAAAATGCTCCTTTATTGTGAGTCTGTTTTAGAATATTAGCCAGGGAGGATATAGGTTGATAATTATAATTACTCGGGCTTCCTGCGAAGGATTCAAGTTGATATTAATAATGCTCCTTTATTGCTAGTCTTTTTTAGTGTAGAATATTAGCCAGAGAGGAATAATTATAATTACTCGAGCTTCCTGTAAAGGATTCGAGTTAATCTTCTTAATCGAATTTTTGTGCATTTTCTTGTAGATGGGCACATATTGGTTGTGCGCTGACCATCCCTGAAGTAGCATTTCAGGACATCGGCCTTAGAAAGGGCATCAACACAGACAAGGTACCTCAAGGAAGGAAAAAACTGGTATGTATTAGTATGTACTGGTATGTATCACGGCAAAAATATGTCATGGATATACCAACGTGCTTCATTAATTCGTGTATTAATTCATCCAGTTTTGCTCATTTGTTTTTAGAAATGTTCCCTATGCCATTCAGTAAGTTCAGATCTTCAGAGCGCATGCGTACAATGCTGCGCGGGCAAGTGCGCCACAGCATACCACGTGACCTGCTATGTTTTGGCGGGAAATCAGCTCGAACCTAGCGACTGGCCTCAACCTGTTGAAACATACTGCGAAAGACATAGTAGGGATAAATTCAAGGTTAGTAAAGAACACCTAATATATCAGTAGTGTAGGGCAAATGAAGACTGCGCGAGTACTTGCTAGTCAGTCACTAACACAGCAGTGACGCAGCTCAAAAGGGTCGAACTGAAAGCAGTGCGATGGCGCCCTTGACAGTCGCTATACAGTACATGTATGACCCCGGAGCACATGCAGCTCTAGGAGTTTGAATTAGTTAGGGTAGGTTTGAAAGGAGGAAGGAAAAACCGAAAAGCCGGAGAAACCCTCGGAGTCAGAAAGAGAACCAACCAACTCAGCTCACATGGGGAGACTGGGATTCGAACCCTGGACCGCAGATATCATGACTTTAGATTTGCTTTTGCTGCCTGTGTATTATCAATCTTGGGATTGCGCACCCCAGGCTGTCATTTCTAAACTTTGCCCTCCCGACAACCTCGCGCTATTTTCGATAGCCTTAGTTTCTGATCCAGTATTTTACTTGTGTTTGTAACAATGCTTACTTTTGGTTCTTGTCATGACTTTGTTTTATACTCTATCTGTATTTTATTGTTTTGTTCTTATCAGTCAAAAGAACGAGATTTCTCTGAAATGAGCTGTGGAGAATCTGTAATAGCAAAACATAAAAATGGAAGGTAAGATAGAACTGTTGATAATGGTTATGGTAATTTGTAAGGATGCCATGTGCACGAAATACGAACGATCATCATCATCATCCATCATCCATCATCGTCACCGTCACCGTCACCGTCACCGTCACCCTCGTCCTCGTCCTCGTCCTCGTCCTCGTCCTCGTCCTCGTCCTCGTCCTCGTCCTCGTCCTCGTCCTCGTCCTCGTCCTCGTCCTCGTCCTCGTCCTCGTCCTCGTCATTTTTAAGACAATATTGCAAATTTGGTTATAATTTGTCAATCTATATTTATCGACTCTGTACCTTGCAAGATTTTATATAGCTGAAAATAACCAGATATTTCCATTCCTATCTCTAGATATTACAAGGGGAAAGTCATTAGCATGACATCAGAGGATTTCTACATGGTGTCGTTCGCTGATGGTTCTATTTGTGATACAGTTACTCATAAAGATATCGAGGTACATGGACTTGCTTTCTAGTTTAGAAGCGCATAGTAAAATTCATAATCTTTACTGCCTTCGTTTTGTGTGCACATAAATAGTTGTTTACTTGTCTATTGCCAATGTGTTTCGCAAGGGGTACGAGGATTACTCAAAGATATTGAGATATATTGCATTGTTTCTAGTCTATTAGGGGCGACAACTCAACTTTTCTTGACTGCCTTTGTTATATGTGTGCGCATTGTTTACTTGTCAATGTGTTTCGCTAGGGATACTAGAGTCACTTATAAAGATATCGAGGTTTATTGCAAAGTTTCTAGTTTAGACGCGCAAACTCAACTTAGTATTCGTGACTGCGTGCCTTCGTTTTGTTTGCACCCCTCAGAATCGAAGGAGAGAAAAAAATTTTTTTTATTGGTTATCTTCGATCTAGGGGCACAAAGTCGACCCAGGGGAGTTGCGCACCACCTGCACCCCTCCCCTGGATCCGCCCCTGTGTGCCTTAGTTGTGTGCGCACTCGGACAGTTGTTTACTTGTGTATTGTGTTTATGTTTCGCTAGGGATACGAGGACAGACAAGATGACATTCCCGAGGGAACAGTCATTTCCATTAAATGGGAAGACGATACGTTATGGAAGGCCAAGATAAATGGAAGACGAATAAATGTGACCTATCAGGTAAATACACAAGTCTTATATAATGGCTGTCAGAGGCGTCTTTCAGAGCTGCGTGTAACTCTGTTCTACAGTGGAGTCCCGTTATCTTAAGTCCCTGATATCTCGAACTTCTTGTTATTTCGAACTTCAGGCAGCGTCCCGTGGACTTGAGTCCCAAAAATTTTACCCTGGATATCTCGAACCTCCGTTACTTCGAACGTTGTCCCTGGTCCCAAGTGGTGTTATAACTTGACTCCACTGCCTGTATTTACGAGAACTAGCAAGTATTGTACGGTTATAGTTAACGTCTATCAAGGATATTTATAACAATATTTTAATGCATTTCTAGATTAAGTTCGAAGACGAGTCTTTCTTGGGAGTGCGCCGAGAAGATGTGTACAAAGAAGGTGTGGAATTACCCGCTAAAGTGCGCCAGAGAATGGTAAGTACATGGCCATTGTCACGCACGTGTCACTTGATACCATGAAACGGATATCCCATCACATTCCGGCTAACAAGAGTGAATAATTTATTCCCATATACCAGTATCTGCGAATCCCTTGCTCCCAGAGCTTTTGATAATTCTCTGTGCGCATGTTCGGTGATTTTTCTTAGCCGAGCATGCGCATTGAGAATGTCAGGGCTGTGGATCTTCCCTCCCCAACTTCTGTGCATCTATTCTCGACCTTATTGCTATCAAGTCTTACTGCGCGTGTTTGGTGATTCGGCTTAACCCATCGTGCGCAATGACAATGTTAGGGCTTTGAGAGTGGCGTGTGCTGGAACCCTAGCCGCGAACTTATTTACCTCTGTCGTCCCCACCCCCACCCTCTTACTAATATTGAATTGCCATGGTACTTCTTTCCTCAGTCCAACGCCACTGAAACAGCAAACCTGTCAAGTTGGGATGACATGCCTAAAGGAGCGAAGCGAAGACGGAAGACAAACCCTCGTTACGCTTCGTCTACATTCACCTAACTTGCCTGGATCTGGTCCTGTATGGTGGCGGGAAGGACCTTTTCACGCTTCTGCGTAATTTGGCGCGATTTTTTGCGTCTAATTCATTATGACGCACTTCCGGGATTTATCTTACATGGTTCATTTTTTGTTGGAAAACGGAGTTTCTACGTTACTGAGTGGTGCGCACCGGCCCTCTAAGGGAGATAATACACATGCATGTTAGCTTGTCGTTTAAAGTCAACACCAGACGTCTGGTGTCTTTGCTACTGTTTGCCGGGTCAACTTAGATGAATCGGAACAGTAGAAAAGATTCCTCGATCGTTTGGAGCTCTTTGTTGCCGGAAACTGACACGAAACAGAAGAGTAAAGACTTGGAGTTGGGGAAAATCAAGCATGTAAAACCACATATTGCTTTACGGAGAGCGAGGTTCATTCATACTTTCTGATTGGTGCAGAGAATCGGAAATCTACTCTCAACCCCAGACATTCTTACTGCGCATGCTCAAGGAAATGGAACTTTGAGCATGCGCAGTAAGAATGACACCTGAGGGCTCTAGGTGATCAGAACCTCGAAGCCATTCAAGAATCTCGCACCACAGGGCTCCCACTTCAGCAACCTAGATCTTTGTTTGTCCACTCCATGTTCCAAACCATATTATTTAACCTTTTGCTATATTTATTAATAGCGAGTCTAGTTTTGGTAACAAACTTCATTTTGATATATTTTTCTACACATTCTTTAATTGTCTAAAGAGTATCAGTTGGTCTTGACTTATTAAAGTCATCTTAGGTCAGCAGCATTTATTGATCCTTTGCTATTTGTTTGAAATATTTATAAATGTGCAAATCTAGCAAGGCGCTAAAAAAGCCTACATTTTTCCGTGGAGACGCAATGATGTGCCTAGCAGTTCTTTTATTGAAGGCTAGTCAGTTGGAAGTAGTAATGCAAGCATACCGCAGCTGCAAAAGTAAGAACCGCAAGGATCAAACATTTTCACTTCTCTTGCGCATGGGTAGGGATTTCTCGGTGAAAACCTGGCGCTTCCGAATGCGTCGCGCCAGAAAAGCGGTGCTTACCATTTAACCGGAAAAATGGAAAATTCCGGTTGGAAAACAAATAGTTCGTGTCATTTCAATCGGAAAATTCCGGAAAACTCGGTCTTCTGATTAAGGTAATTCTTTTTCCCCGCTCTTTTCGGTTCTTCCGGTAGACGCGTGTACCATTAGTAGGAAGTTTGTCCGATTAGAATCGAGATTATAAAATTACTTACCATTCCAACCGGATGTATTGGTTAATATGTTAAGCACCCCATGGTACTGTGGTTCGTGAGCCGCGGTGACTGGATGATGCATTATTTTCGCTCCAACAGGAGCATCCCTAGAGCTTCCAGGCTATAGATGACTTGGGAATAATATTCTATAGATCAACACCCTACCCCACCGATCCCTTGACATAAATGCACCAACAAAAAGACAAAGGCGCGTAAATACGAGCAACAAAATCGTGCAACTTATCGAGCAACTTTTGTTGGGTTGGAAGTTGCTGAGCGAATGTTGCTCGTATTACCACCCCTCGCGCAACAAATTTTCAAAGTTGCAGAGAGTAGAAAGCGCTTCTACTTCTGCAACAAAGTCGCCCAATAAAGTTTTGTTGTTGCGCGAGGTGGTAATACGAGCCACATTCGCTCTGCAACTTGCAACGCAACACTGAATGTTGCGCGACAAAATGCACGATTTTGTTGCTCGTATTTCCGCGGCTTAAGCACAAAGGGATTCCGCTTTTAGATTTCAAACTTCCAAACGAATGTATTAAGAACAACCCACGATAAGATAGTCTTGTTTCACAGGATCACATCAATAGCTGGCCGTCTTATGAAACAAGCTAAAATTATGTACAATTTTGAATGAAAATAATTTGTTGCAAAGAAATAAAAGCCATTCAAACAAGTCAAGTTTATATTTTATTTTTTTCCTTTCTTTTCTTTTCTTTTCTTTTTTTGTTGTCCCAGGCACCGTTGTTTAAAGCCTGGTAGATGATAAGCCAGGTAATTTGACCCTGAAGGAAGTTTTGAGGATGCCCAGCGCTTGATTCTTTCCATGCAAAATCTTTTGACATGCTTTCCTCAGCGAAAAATATCATGTAATTCTTTTGCTTGGCTTTCCAACTACTTTCCTCGCTGGTTGAATGGAAAGCGGAGATCCAAAAGACCGTTGAATAAATCTATTATATGACAGCGCTCTTGAAGTATCCCACCAAACAAAGACCCTGGTTGATAAGATCCTGTAGCTGTGTCCATGTTTGGTTATGTTGTGACTGCAGTAAGCGAGCTGTGTCGAGTAATTCTTTATGTTGAACTATTATACTACCGTGCAGCTGGGAATACAAAGATAAGAAGATTAAGACTGTTGAATATGGAGGCGAAAATCCTGCTTTAGGACCCGGTCACTATTTACTAGAGGGGAATCAGCTGGTTTAAAATTAGGTATGCCATGTTTCTTTTGTCATAACCACCCATTTTCGTGATGCGCATTTTTTCAGTCAGCCCCCCCCCCCCCCCCCCCCCCGGCAGCTGGATACAGGATAGACTTTTTTTAGCTTGGGCAAGTTTTCCCATTTCAGACCCCTTGTCATATCTTAGAGTATCAATTCTTTGTTTGACGGTTGCGCATGAAATGGGTAAACATTACATCCAAGGTAAAAAGGTTTATTAATTGAATAAACATCTTGCATAAATATATAAGCCTTTCTTCTCCTTGGTGCCCCCTCCCCCCCCCCCCCCCCTATTTGCAGCACCCACCCCTCTAAATAATGACCGGTCCCTTACTACCCCTTAATTGGCATATGGCAAACCTTTCGTACTTAGTCGTGCTTGTTTTCTTCACTTAACTAACTAAGGAATATTGGACCCCACCCCCACCCCACGAAGTTATTTTGCCTCAAATATTTGTCTTACCTTTAAAAACAAGGCCATATACGCCTCAGCGAGTTCGAAGTCTTTCTTCGTACCAATTTGAGCGATTAAAAATTCCATAAATTGCTTCATTAAAATAAGATCCCCTCCACCATCAGGAGCCAACAGCCTTAGTTCCACATCGATCCCAGAAGGTCCCATGATCTTGAGCTTATCCATCAGGGGCTCGTCTAAAGTTGGATATAAAGATCTCAAGGAATTAGCATTGAAGGTTTTGTTGCATTTTGCGGGTTGATGTAAATAATATCAACAATGTCAGCACAGAAGGAAATGTGCCGAAAAACATGCAGAAAACGTTTAGTAAAATTTCATATCGTTATGACCTTTCGCTGATTGGATTCACATCGCCCATAGTGCATTTCGGGCTTGGTATGCAACATGCAACAAAACCTTCACCAGCCTTTTTTGGAAACGTTTTAAAAAACGTCACCAAATGTTTCCCACGAGTTGTAAAAAACCGGTAAAACTCAAGTCAGACTATAGGCAAGAATAGGATATATTATGACTATGATTCTCAGTACGACTCACAGTTTCTAGAAGAGGACGCATCTGCTAACAGTCTTTGGAATTCAGACTGCGGCTGTAGCCTGTCCAACTGAATCAACTTTGATGACGTCACTGAGCTGTCATCTTCTCCTTCGGTTGCCACAAATTTAGGTACCAGTCCTGGCTCGGTCGTGAGGAAAAAGGGCGCAGCTTTTGGTGCCTTGGGTGGTTGCTTGGGTTTGTTTCTTTCCTAGGAAATAATTTTATGAAACAGTTTTAGTGTGCGTGTAAAACGAGATTCCAAATTCTTAGTCGTACTACTTTAGCCATACTGTATCTTACTGTAACCGTAACAAAGCGTTGTGATTGGATAAATTACTGGATGACAATGGGAAGCCATTTCAATGTTACGACATTGAAATGGCCAGTATCGTACGTTTCCCACGCATACGAAAGCCGCTCTAAACATGGCCAAGGGTCCATCAGAGTTCGCGCAGTATCTTATGTGTCATAAAAGATTATATCAGAAGTGTATACCTTTATAATCTCCAGACTCGTTAGGTTTTTCCATCGTGATTGAGGAAGCAGAGAAAGAGTAATGAGTTCACTCGATAGCTGGTCAGGTGACTTGAATTTTTCATTTTCCTTCGTCTCTTGCTGTTCGTCTTTGTCTGTGGTTTCTGTCACTTCATCATCTTCATGTTCTACACAGTTAAAAAAATTAATTTCTTTTATCGCAATTTTGATGTTTTTAGCTTTAAATTGTAACAGTTTTCCAGGTTCATCAGTTCTAATAGTCTTATGTGTATGCTCTGCCCACCCCACCCCACCCCACTCCGCTCACTCCACCCCACTCTTCTCCACTCCTCTCACTCCACCCCACTCTTCTCCACCCTTCATCATAATATACCACTGTATATCATTATAAAAAAATTACTGACGCTATCTCAAGGGAAGAAAAAACTTGGGATTTTGTGTAAGTGGGCAGGCAGTAGAGTTGTAAGGACTTACCGTCATGTTGATCAGCACTTGTCGATGGCAATTCTACCACAGATGGCTGGTAATCAGCAGGAAGGGGCACCAGAGACACGTGTCCATACAGTGTCTTATTGGACCTGGGAGTGAAATTTCAATTTTTGATTTTAATACTGTATACAGGTGCAGTCGTTTTCAATAGCACTCGTGGTATCGTACAATTTGTCATCACGACAATATAGAGTTTTGATGGACGTCAATCAAAGTGTTTCCATGACATTGTCAAAAACAAAAAGTTTTTAAATGCACGCGTGCCTATTAGATATCACGAAAAAAAGCTTGACTGACGTCCACCAAAACCTACTTCGTCGCGACGACGATTCCGCGCATACTATAGAGAACGGCATGGAAAGATTCAGGGGGTGGATTGGGTGGCTAGCCACCCCCCTTTGGAGTTTAAAAATAATAATAAGGGGTAAGGTAAAACCTAGAAAGGACGCTATGTGATGTCTTTCTAGGTAACAGCCACACCCTTGATATCGTTCTGGATCTGCCACTGAACGGGTCAGTGTAAAAGTAGGAAGAGTGAGAATCGAGAAATATTACGAGAGGATTCAAAGCAAATTTTCAACTTACCACAAGCAAATCCCTAACTCGTCCACATGTGTTGTAGCAAGGTATTCTCCCGTGGGGGATATAGTCAGGCTTGTAGTGGGACTTGTGACGAGGAAGCAATCCAGGAGTCTGGACAAGAAAAGTGATCAATAAGATTAGCCTGGTAATGATATATATTCACCATTGTGCCATACTGCCGCCAGGGATGGCATTCACATATTTCAAGTGTGATTCCTTATATCTGGGCATATCTGGGCAAACTGGGGTCACAAGTATGTTTTGTGGGTCCCAGCCCTTGTTGATCGAAAAGTGACTCACTAGCATGGGCCCATCGTGATTTCAAAAATGCAATTTTAGTTTTTTCTTCCGCGAAAACCATGAAAGATTTCTGCACTCACGATCATTCTTGACTGTTGTTTTCAATGGAAGTTGCGGTAGTGAGGAGGAAGAAGGGAGAAAGCATGAAAAACTATTAAATTGAGGATGAACGAAGAGGTGAGAAAAGAGGGAAAAATGATCACTGAGGATACACATATGCGAGTTTACCTTGCAGCAGGGAGATCCCAGGTTCTGATGCTGGAATCCATGGATGCTGTAGCTAACCATCGAGCATCGGGACTGAAACACTGAAAAAATTAAACATTACACAGAACTTAACATGATTTTTTTGCGTAACAGGAATTGTCAGTCAACAAGAGAGTATGAAGTAAGAGAGCACATCTCCGTGCCCTATGATAATTATTTGAAAATATATCTAAGCTCCGCGAGCAGTATGTCTATGTTACGATTGACTTACTACATCAGTTATTCTGTTTGTGTGTCCTGTGAAGGTTCGTACGATTCGTCTTGTCTCGATATCCACAACGTGGACTGCAAAATCATCACAGCATACCGCAAGAAGAGAGCTACAATCAAAAAGTCCATCAATCAGTACTTTAGTTCAATACTTCAAGATTTTTAAGCCCATTATTTTTGATAAATAAAACACTCGACACGCACCTTTCACGATGAAGTTCGATTTGTGTGATTGGAGATTCAAATGACATAGAATGAAGGAGAGCTCGTTTTTGGAAATGCCAGAACTGTAATGGAAAAATTATGATTAACAGCTATGGACAAGTGTTTCGACAGTATACAGTACATGTAGATACCTGGGCCAAGTTGCACTAAGTTCTCTTAAGATAAGAATAGCCGTAAGCATTGTTTTAGTACAATGGTCTATTGTTTTGGAACAATACTTTATGCACCCTGAAGTACATTGAACTAAAGTTATGGCATAAAGAGTGATGGTGGTGGTGGTAATGATAGATGCCAGTGCTGATGATTATGATTATCATGATGATGAATCTGATGATAATGATGCTTGTGATGATGGATGAGGTTGATGAATGGTAGTGGTGATGGTGATAGTGGTGGAGCTGCTGCTGATGCCGCTGATGTCAATAATGATGAATTTTGATGTCATCAAAGAAGATGAGAATGGCTGATGACAGTGCTGCTTACCCTTAGCTTACTATCAGCAGATGCCGTTATTAGTTGTTGGTTGATGCCATCTATTGCTACTCCTCGTACACAACCCTTGTGTGCTGAAATATATATGAGACATGATTCATAAAATACTAGCGTGCAAGAAAATGGATATTACACCTTGTGCAGCTCATGGAAGAATTTTAAAAAAATACAAAAATGATTCATAAAATGTAACAACAGCACACATTGTTTTGCATATTGTTTGTCAGAGGGTCGATAGCCACTAAAGCCAGAAAAACCAGTAAAACCAGTAAAACCAATATGGCCAGTGTTATTCAGTATGACCAGTAAAACCAGTAATAACCAGTAAAACCAGTAAAACCAGTAAAACCAGTAAAACCAATACAGTATGGCCAGTGTTATTCAGTATGACCAGCAAAGCCAGTAATAACCAGTAAAACCAGTATATGAATAGATACTGTACTGTACCTTGTGGTGAGCCAAATGAACCTCTGTGATTGGCTGACTGGATATTAAAAGCATTCACATGGCCTACAGAGTCACCAATGATAGCAAAGTTTCCACAGGAGCTAACGGTTACTGCCTGCAAGATAACAACAAGAGTACATTCTCAACCCCAGAGCCCTGCCATTCTTACTGCGCATGGTCGACAAAATGTCAGAGACTCTGGGAAACCCTTGTGGCGACCAGGTGTAAAGAATACCAGGCCCAGTACAAATGAAGCTAACCAAGAATACAAGAGATGGTCATAATTTATAGTTCTTGCAAAACATCTTCACTAACACAGCTCACTCCAAAATGGGCTTACACAAGCATACAAATGACTTACAGTGGTTGCTATATTTTTGCCTTCATGGTTGCCAGGTGTATGAATGACATGTTTTCCAATACATTTGTTAAGGTATCTCCAGGTCCTTGCTTTCATGTTGCCTTGGTGACAAGTTATAATGTTATCCCAGTCACTTTGTCTGGCTGGTTCTTCAAACAAACAAAACAAACACAGTCTAAACTTTGTAACTTTGTTAAATGAGAGCTTCATTTTCAAAGACAGAGTCCATAGTCTATTGCATTTACCATGCAACGTGCAAAAGTATGACCACATTTCATGTATTTGCATACTTCTATGCCATCCTTTTATGTTAAACAAACACATTTTGATGCTGGTTTTACTAAATAAGGCATGTAAAGTACAGTTTGCTAATATAAGTCTCTCCCTTTATTTGAGGGTTTTTCTCTGGATTCTCCAATTTTCTTCCCTCCTCAAAACATAACAAGCTAACTTCCTATTCCATCTGTGAGTTAGCCATGCCCTGACTTTGATCAACTCCTTATAATGGCGGGGGACAAAAACAAGTGTTCATAATACACAGAAAAGCATGGGTGTCCATAATTCTTCGAATGCATGTTACATCATGGCGGCCATGTTGGTGGTCATTTAACAAAAGACTCCCATTAGCATCCATTGTTTATACCACCAACATGGCTGCCATGTCTTTGTCATTTGGTTCTCTTGGGAAAGCATGCAACCCATCAATAAGTGGATGTTATAACTGAAGGAGGGTTTGAGTGCATTTTAAAAGAGGTACTGTACTAAAAGGTAAATTGAATGTATCTACGTATTGTAACAAAGGATGATGAAAACAAGGTGGACGTCTCAACAAACCTGCAGCAAAGTCAATAATAGGAGTTAACTTTAGGTTTTCAACTTTAACACCTATATTTTTGGACTTCTTTGCTAGAGAACCTTAAGTGAAAAAAAAAGATTAGAGACTTAATAAATAAATAAAATTTGTACATTAATACAGCATGCACAAAAGAAGTGTGAAGAAAAGCACAAGCCCTAGGTATTTTTTCATTATTTCAGTATCTTTGGACTTCTTTGCAAAGCTGGCTTCATGCATGCTGATGGCATCAGTACCATGCTTTATTCACTAATACAGCACAGTTCTTACTCAATCAGAGTGAGCGTAGGGTCTGGTTACTATACTGCATATAATAAATATGATTATACACGTAGCATTTGTGTTTTCTGTTTTGCCACTTGTATATAATATCTAGATGTATGTCAGAATTGTGTCAACATTTGTCATGGCATCCCCAACATCAATGCTTGATAGTACAAAAAACTGCAAATGCAACTACAGTTTGAAAACCAAAGGTTTTAAAATAAGAAAATTAATAGTTACTGTAACAAAATTTACCTTGAGAAAACTCACAACTTCTGGCATCCCTAACAGTAGAAATTTGACGCAAAGTTCTATCAAGACCTAAGGAAATTATGAAATGGTCCATAATTAATGAAACTGTTAACTTGATAAGTATGATGTATGATGGTCAACTGACAATTTCCAGCCAAAATTGGCCCTTTGACCTGTCTTTTGACCAGTCATCCCTATATGGCCAGTCATCATGTCGAGCCATCAAGCAGATGTGATTTGTAGCTTTTCAAAGTGTAACATATGTTAAAATAGCCATCATTAGTCAGAATCTTACATTCACATTACACATTATTTACTCCTAAACTGTATTATAGCCTGTATTCAAAGAGCTGAGAAATGACAATATATCAAACTCTACCTGCACTAAGTATATCCCCTCCTTTGTATCCATAGAAACGAATCTTAGTGGGTGGGGCACTGTGTCCAGAACGAGACCTCAACAAGCGACCACTACCATCAGGCTGATCAAATATCCATACCTACATGTACATTAATCACAATTTAAATTTATAAAAAAATAATGTACTATACAAGAAGTGCATACAGTAGAACATTCCTGACAACAGGTACTGTACAATTAATACTATTACTACTGCCCAATACTGTGCATGATGATGATGGTGATGATTATGACGAAGAAAACAATGACAACAATGATGATGACAATGACAACAACATGAATTTGGCAGTGACGTTATGGTTATCAAAAAATTTATGATATATGGTGCGAGATATCAACATGTGAGTTGAGTGCTGTGAGTTGTAAATTATAGTAAAAATAGTGGTAGTGTGTGTGGAGCGAACCTCATAGAAGAATCCTTTATGATGAGTGACAATTATAAAAAATAAGCTTAAGTTTTTAATACTTTTAAGAGTAGTAATTATAATTACCTTCAATGCATTATCTGGTCCATTTGTAACCAAGACTGGCTGTGACGACAGGAACTTCATGCCACATATACTACCATTATGAGCATCTCTTAGTGTCCCTCTCAACTTACTACCCTCTAAGTCCCATAATGCAATGTGACCCAATGTACTTGCTGTTGCTAAAACTGGGGTACCATCTGCAAAGTAGAAAAAAAACAGATTTCTATTTTGGTCAGAACTTATGTAATAAATTTTATTCTGCGAATATTCTGCGAACTCAGACATTTCAATGGCTTGTGGTGAAATTGGTTTTTCCTGCCATCAATTAAAACTAATCAATTGGTAGATTCTATATTTTTGACTGGCGGAAGTGAAAAACCAAATTCCAGTGGGAAACCCACAACTACCTAGTTCACAGAATATTGAGAATAGATGTAAATTCTCTTGCAGACTTGACATGATTACCAGCCGTACAAAAAAAAATTAACATGAAAAGGATTGTTGTTGTAATTCAAGCAGCCCTTAGCCAAGTCTTAAAATTCATATATGTCGCAGAATTCTAAGAGATGGATAGCAAAGATTTGCTTTACTTTTTCATATGCATCATGTATACTTCAACTTTTTTCTCTAAATTTTTGGGAACATATGTTTTTGTATCGGGAAGAGACTTGAATCAAGGCCCGCTTGGCTAAACATCAAAGTGTGGTGTGATTGGTTGGTTTGTATGTGTGTGCACCGGTGACTGAACGGGGTTATTGTAGAGTTGGTGAGAACTTTATTTGCATTACAATACACTTGGCAACCCCTCCAGCTCTAAGACTTTCAATGATTAATCACACTAACAAGTTTACCTGTCCTAAAAGCCATTGCTGTGACAGGGCCCCAGTCCTGCTGAAAGGTCATTACTGTCTCATCATACTTTAAGTTATGGATAACTATCTTGCCACTTTGTAGTCCAAAACCAACAACATCAACAGCAGGAGCCTGCATGAATGAATAAAAACAATACATCACATACTGTACTGTACGTATACACTACTGTCTCCCAGTTGACTCAGTTGGTTGAGCACTGTTTTGTTGTGTGGGAGGTTGTAGGTTCAAATTTCCACAGCCGGACCTACATGTAAACTCAGGGTCTTAAAATATCTGAGTAGAAGGTACTATATATACCCTGCTCTAAAATATCTGTAAATGGTTAGACCTTCGTCATGGCTCGGATGACCACATAAAATGGCGGTCACGTCTCTTTCAGAGATGTTAAACAAAGAGGGTCACAAGTTTAAAATCAGTTATGACTGCATGTTATGTGACACCCTCTCTAAATAAAGTTGATTTACATTTTTACATTTGCTTGGAACAAGGTTCTTGTGAGGTTCATGTGGTTCTACTACACCACTATGTGACCCCTAAACTCTACTCACAAGTGATGCTGAGTCATGCAAGACCCCAGTGGAATTACCTGTTCAGCTGTAGTTATTTGCTCAGACCATCCTTCAAACATATAAATCATTTTACTGCAAGAAAAAACAAACATGATAAAAAATACTATTATTGAAGTTAAAGAATTCTAGTTCAACTGATTACTAACAGGGCTAGGTATGGCTAGGTACAGTACCTCCCTTGTCCTGTTAGTAATCTTAGATTTATATTTATATTTATATATATATTTATATTGTGTATATTTATGCCAGTCCAAAAATCTAACTTTAAAGTTTAGGTTGTTTCTACAAATACTTAGGGAGCATTCATTTTTTAGGAGGGGGGGGGGGGGGAAGGAATTAGGGGGGGGGGGGTCATTAAAAAATTACAAGAGAAAAAGGGGGGGTCACATTTTTTTTGAATGTTGAACCAGGGGGGGTCATGAATAAGATGAAAAAGTCAAAAAGGTATATTTTTTAGTTTTTTTCTGGAGGGGGGTGGGGGGCTAGAAAATTTTTATATTTGGAAGTGGGGGGGGGGGGGGTTATCGAAATATTCAATTCCTTACCATGGGGGCTAGCATTTTTTTTCTATTTGATTCCTCTAATTCCTCCACCCCCCCCCCCCCTCCTAAAAAATGAATGCTCCCTTATGGAGAAAAAGAATCATTATCTAGTTCAACTATTCAAAGGAATAAATATTGTGACTTTTGGATGTGTAAAAACTTGACAACTATCCCCTAAATTCCTCTCCCCTTCCAATGAATACTTCCTTACTTGGTTTTAATATTCCATAGTTGCATTGTTCCTTGTTGACTGCATAGTAGTATCTTATTGAGGTAAGTACTTGGATGCATAAGACATGAAATCCCAAAAGATTTTGGTTCAAACTTTAACTCCAGGTACAACTCTTAAACAAAGAAAGAAAAAAACAAATAAATATACATATATTATTTCTATCAACTTCCATATTCTAAAATTAATGGTTGTGGAACAAAGGCCCAGGCTTTTTAGCCACTGCATGTACTGTAAAGACCTCTTTAACTTGGGGTACTGTTTTCCCATTTTAGACCACATCATTGTCATTCTCTTAACCACATTCCATGAACATACAGGTACAAAAAAAAACTCGTTAACAATAATTACCATGACTGCAAGTACAGCAGTAGCGCAGCTCAATGGAGTCAAACTGAAAGCATGTAAAGGTGCCTCTGGCAGCCGCTATAGTCCATGGATGACAATGGAGCACAACTCTAACCAGTTTGAATTAGTTAGGGTCGGTTTTAGAGGAGGGAGGTAAAACCAGAAGAAAAACCCTCAGAGTCAGAAAGAGAACCAACAAACCAGCTCACATGGGGTGACTGGGATTTGAACCCAGGATCTCAGAGGTGAGAGGCAAGTGTTTTACCATCATGTCTTCCTGATTCTGCTGCATGTAATAGCTAGACCTCCTTAACTTGGGTTATTGTATTCCTACTGTATTACATTTAAGTTTCTTTACCTGCTGTTTCAATAATCCATATTTTAACATTACTCCCCTCGTCGACTGATATCAAATTAGAACCAAATGTATATAATATATGGACATCTTGTGCATGGCCTTGAAATATGTTCACCTGGGAAGAGATATATCAAAGAGTCTCAACTATTCTAGTGCTGTACAAGCATCTATAACACAGACCAGGCCTATCGCCAGAAATTCAGAAACGGGGGTTCCTGTCCTTAACTTTTTATGGTTGAAGTATTATTTAAAAGAGGGAGAGAGGGAGGTTGGTTTGAACAAACCTGCCCTTGGCAATGGAAGAGTCCAAAATACAGTACGTTCCCCTGACCCTTGCAAGAAAGCTCAAGTTTTTTTAGTTGGGAATATTTATGAGCTTCATTGATCATCATTACAAAATAATAATCACAACCACTACACATATTGGCATCCTTCCTCTACAGACCAGTATTTTCTCTTCTGTTTTTCCCCTCCTACTGGACTACCTGTGTCAATACCAATAGTCCCTTTCACAGCTCGCTGCACCATATTGAAAGGCAGCTGTGCCTTTGCATCGAAGTGAGACGAAAGGTGAGCTTGCAATGATAGAGACATGCAAACAATTGTCCAAGGTCTTGGAACAGGTCAATGCAACGCTCCAATGCAAAGGCACTGCTGCCCTTCAAGATGGTGCAGGGAACTGTGAAAGGAACAATTTGGCCAAGTGGGACTGACAGTTTCCAAGGATCAACACCATCAACAACACCATCAACAACAATGATCAGGTGGTGTATTCACAGCACACAATACCCACTTCCAACAGTGCTCCACATACCTGTTTTCCTCTCTTCCATGACTTGATCTGTTTTCCACAAGCTGTAATGATGATAGATCCATAAGATGTGATACAAGTGATTTCACTATCTTGTATTGGCCCTGCAGTTAAAAATTAAACACATTGATATTATACATTATTATATTACTAATAAGTTAATGACAGCTTTTACTCTCTACTATTAAACTTGTTTGCTACAGTGTAATATCAAAACACATGATCCTTTTTATTCAGACACAGGTTCTCTAGGTTGTGCAGCCTTGGTTTCTTTTTTGCAGTTTGATTTTCGTAAATAACCTTAGAATAAAAATGCTTCAATGCTTCAATTGTACACTAATTCTACTTACCAACAAAAAGAAGATTAAGTTTTGCAGACTAAAAACAAACAAAAAAAGCAAAATATTATAAAAACAAACTAAGTTTTAAATAAATTGGTTTGATTTTTCACAACCACGTGGAACTTTGAGAAACAACTTCACGGTCTTTCTCAGCCATACTCACGCTATAAACATGATACGACGAGCCAACTGCAGTAGCTATCAGGTTCTCTGTTCCTTGTGCCTGTACAGTGAGTGGAACATGATTTGTAACGAGTCCAAGGGCTCGGAAAGGTGAAAACAACTGACTTCCACTATCAGCCGCCATCTTGTTTTTTAGTCTTCTCATGCTTACCACAGGTAGCCCAAGCTGGGTTTCTGTGGTGTCATATTATAAGAAAATGTATGGGGATGTATAAAAAACCTCAATAAAATCGTCAAAATGTGAAATAAAGTAAAGAAATCTTAGCTAACCTTTGAGAAGTTATACCTCCATCGCCCTGCCTGTTTAGAATTCGGATTAAGCCATTTTTAGCGTTTTTTTAATATGACACCACAGAAACCCAGCTTGGGCTACCTGTGATATGACTGGTGTTGCCTGTGTCTGGTGGGGGGGAAGGGGGGGGGGGGGGGGGGGTAGTGATACTATGAAACAAAAAATGTACTAAAATCGTTCTGATGTTGTGAATGCGATAAGTGTGAAGATAATAGTGTACAGTAGTGGGAGAGCGACGATGGTATAATGTAGATTGATAACAATGAATTTTACACTGAATAATAAAATGAATGGTATAATGTACCATAATAGATCTGTTGTCAGTGAAGGCAACGTTACGAAACATGAGCACAGTACCAGCGCGACTTTTTAGGCTATTTTTTTTCTATTTATCTCCACCTTCGCTTGAGTCTGAATACCTGTGCCAAACATAGTTTTCTCGGTTTTCACCGAGAAATATCTATGTTCTTAAAAAATCCGAAATATCCCAAATCCGAAGTCTGAAGTCTGAAGTCTGAAATATCCCTCCAGGGCTTGCGTACAACTATACAAACGGATATGGAAAATAAAACAAAAGTACAGTACAATATTTTTTCGTGGACCTTTCTTGCAATATGATTCCCCCATGGTGTCCTATGTAGTCCTATGTAGTCCTAAGAGTAAAAATACAGTTTTCATGTTGGATGATATAACAAATAACAATATAAAAGAATTTATTGAACATCTTTTGTCAATTTTTTTTAACATTGCGGCTATGACGTCATGTGCAAACGAAGAATACGGTGAATAGCCCACTTTCGATATCGATATTCTGGTTGAGTGATCAAGCACAATGCAATTCAAGACGAGGCTCCTGGGAAACAAAAGAATATATTAGGATTACTCCATTGTTTCCCCGGAACCTCGTCTTGAATTGCTTTGTGCGTGATCACTCAACCAGAATATCGAAAGTGGGATATTGTTTCATTGCAAAATTCGACTAATGATCATCATCATCAGGCTGCACATGATCGCACAGCATGTTGTTCCTGCATCACAGACTCAACAAACTATAATATGCAAAGATTCTCATGTTTCGGGGATTCCCCTAAAATTTTGCCTCGCAAGCGAAATCTTAATTCTAAACCACAAAATAGATTTGAGAATTTTGCCCCCACTAGTAACTAAATTGCTATCCATATAGTCCTATCTAAAGACTTGTTTGTCAACGTTATGGCAACAAAACTTTGGCCATTCAAACAACAAAGATTGAGATACTACAAATGCGAAAAGCCTTGGCTTAAAGATTTGTTTGGTGACTGCGTTACTTTTATTGAAGTTCCAGGTGATGTGAGAGTGGAACTACAAGTCCAAACCGCACAAGGAAATGAATATACTCTAAGAAGTTATCTGCCGCCAAATTTCCCTCATTCTTGTCCAGATTTGGTTGTTTCAAACCCTGGTTCGCCGTTGAAAGATCGAGATGGGTCCACTGAATTAAAGTCCAGTTTTAGAAATCACTGCTATGAGTCTACAAGATATGGGCTCACTCAAATTTGTCACTGTAGACCAGATCGATGGAGCAGCGAGATGGATCTATGTGATGTGCTGTTGAAAGGTCTCATTTGGCTGGAAGCTTATGAAGCAATGCTGAGAACTGGTGAAGATATTGGGACGTTCTTGAGAGAGATGCCTGCGAGTGAAGACACACTTGAACGCATAAGAAGAAAGGCGAAGAAATGTGGAAGACATGGCGATATTGGAGCCTTCTGCTTACACTTTGATCGACTGATGTTCGAATCTGGAAGTGATAATGTAGATGAAATAATCAAAATGATGGAACATTTCGGGCTACAGAATCTTGAATCGCAAGGCATTATGGGGCGTCCAGGGGGCAAAACAAAACAAAGATGGCGGACAACATATATAGTTTCGTATATTTGTCTTTTTTTCATATCCATTTTATTTTATTTTATTTTAATTCATGTATTTTCGCCCCAAATTGTCTGGTATTGAATTGTTAGTGTTCATTGATTTGTGTATGTGCCCCCTTCCAAGATGGTCGCCGCATCGAAGAAGCAGTACTTTTATTCGCTATTCGAGTATGCGGATTCTTGAAAGTGAATGAATAAGCAAGCAAATAAATGAGAAAATAAAGTGTGGTCCTGATTTTAATGAGTTTTTCCTTTTTTTTCTTTATTTTTATTTGATATTCGTTTATTTCTCTTCCTTTTCGTTTTAAATTCTTATCATTTTCCTTTCTTTAACTTTTATTTCCTTTCTCTTCCTTTTCCTTTTCCTTTCGCTTTTCGTTTCTTTTCTTTTTTATCCTTTCAGTTTCTCTTCCTGGTATTTTTCTTTTCTTTTCTTTTTCTTTTTCTTTTTTTCCCTTTCTTTTCCTCTCTGAAGTTCGAGAACCAAAATACAGTTAAATCGTGGTTTGTAGTTTTTGTCTGTTTTGTCAATAGCTGACTTACCATATCGAGGCTAAGCCTGTGCAAATGAGCCTGTGGTCTTCAAAAACAGCGGTTTGCATCAAAAGCGAAACTGGTGTATATTGGTCGATACATAAGATTCATAAGAATGGTCGATACATAAGATTCATAAGATTCATAAGAAAGAAAGAAAGAAAGAAAGAAAGAAAGAAAGAAAGAAAGAAAGAAAGAAAGAAAGAAAGAAAGAAAGAAAGAAAGAAAGAAAGAAAGAAAGAAAGAAAGAAAGAAAGAAAGAAAGAAAGAAATGGCTTGTTTAATTGAACAATTCTATGAATAGACCTTTCCAGAATTCGCTTGGATGATCACGAAACGATGCTCAGTCGAGACTGAACTTGATTCTTATCCAAGCTTCGTTTGTCACGCACAAAGGTTTCATTACGAGGCTTCGTTCTATAAATTAAATTTATTCTTTTCTCCTGTCACGAATTACTGAGCATTTAACAAAGAGCCTCACAATGAAACCTTTGTGCGTGACAAGTGAAGTATATCTATGAACTGGGCTATTCGGGAAAGGTCTAGTGATAGATTACTGCACGTCGTGTGTTTCCTTCACCACAGACTCAACAAACCATAATATGCAAATAAGCTTCATTATTCTCATGTTTCGGGGATTCCCCTAAAATTTGCTTCGCAAGCGAAATCGAAATTTTAGACTTCAAAAATATATTTGAGAATTTTGATTCCTGCTAGTAACTCAGTGACTAAATTGCTCCCATATTGTCCCATCTAAAGAGCTGTTTGTCAACGAGATGGCAACAAAACTTTGGCCATTCAAACGACAAAGATTGAGATACGACAAACTCGAAAAGCCTTCGCTTAAAGAAATGTTTGGCGACTGCGTCACTTTTATTGAAGTTCCAGGTGATGTGCGAGTTGAACTTCATGTCCAAACCCAACAAGGAAATGAATATACTCTAAGTAGTTATCTGCCGCCAAATTTCCCTCATTCTTGTCCAGATTTGGTTGTTTCAAACCCTGGTTCGCCGTTGAAAGATCGAGATGGGTCCACTGAATTAAAGTCCAGTTTTAGCAATCACTGCTATGAGTCTACAAGATATGGGCTTACTCATATTTGTCACTGTACACCTGAGCGGTGGAACAGCAGCGAGATGGATCTATGTGATGTGCTGTTGAAAGGTCTCATATGGCTAGAAGCTTATGAAGCAATGCTGAGAACTGGTGAAGATATTGGGAAGTTCTTGAGAGAGATGCCTGCGAGTGAGGAAACACTTGAACGCATAAGAAGAAAGGCGAAGAAATGTGGAAGACGTGGTGATATTGGAGCCTTCTGCTTACACTTTGATCGACTGATGTTCGAATCCGGAAGTGATAATGTAACGGAAATGATCAAAATGACGGAACATTTTATATACGAATTTATAGGAGAAGTGCAAGAAACGGTTCGCTCTTGAAAGAGAATTTGTGCCGAAAAACATTACTGAAGTCATAATAATAACAAGCGTTTGATAAAGTATAAATACCTAAAGATTTCAAAGCTCTAGCACAAATATACAGTCTGTATACATTAAGGAGAAAGAGAAAAGAGGCCCATCAGTTTCGTTTTCATGTTGTTGCCACATGTTGATGAGCTTGTAAAGGTCCTGTTACACTGTACAATTTTCTAAACTGGGCTGAAGTCCATAAATATTTGCCTTATTATATTTACTTTGAGACCTTTTACTGATTTACTTATGGTCTTTCAGGAACCCATGTTTTTGCATAAGGCCTGTTAAAATAAGAAAATAAAATGTAATCTTGATTTTACAAATTTTTTTTCGTTTTTCATTACATTCCATTTCTCCTTTCCTTTTTTCCTTATCTTTTTCTTCGATTTTTTTTTTTTTTTTTTTTTCTTTGACAGTTTTTCACGTCTATTAAGTCTTACAAGTTAAACCACAAGTATTCAACAGGTGTCTGACGTTCTCACATGACCCTTGACATTCAAAAACCCACTGATCCACCCGTTCGTCTAACGATCCTACCCTCAAGACAGGGCAATTTAATGGTAGTGATTAGTCTTAAAACCTTTAAAAGATGGGCGAAAATACCAAAAGAAAAGGCAGATTTTTCCTTAAATTTATCACTGCCATAATTATCTTATGTGCAGTTTGTGCTGTTGGTCTTTTTACTGGAATGGACAAAAAAATTTCGACATTTTTCTTCAAAGATTCTTCATCCCATGCGAGTAAGAGAAGGTAAGTTTCATAAAAAAAAACCTTTTTAAACACTTTTTCCTCGGTTATTTGATATCTTATTTTATTGCATTTTTTTGATAAATACATATTGAAATAAACTTGTTGCCAGACTTATTTTGAAGTCTTTTTTTTTTTTTACAATTGTAATTACAATTTCGTATAAATATTTTTATTGGATATACTTGTGTTTTCATATAATATGATATATATAGTTTTCTAAGTGTTTTTCGGCTACGTCAATATTTGTTATGACAATATAGTTTATAACTTGGATGATATTTCGATAACTCTGTAACGGGATCAGTTTCGGGCCAACTGGTAGTTTATTTAATTTGTGGCGACCTTGGGTCACAGGAATAGCTGTTTTTTATTCCTTAAGTTATCTATCCTATTGATATAATCACATTTAAACTTTAATCTTAGGAAAAATAAAGATTTTTCATTTAGTCTCGACTAACTATTGTAATTATTTCATTGATTGTTCCTTACTTTATCTCTTTATTTTATACCCCTCTGTCATTTGATTTCGTCAACTCTCTTCACTCTCTCTCTCTCTCTCTCTCTCTCTCTCTCTCTCTCTCTCTCTCTCTCTCTCTCTCTCTCTCTCTCTCTCTCTCTCTCTCTCTCTCTCTTTCTCTCTCTCTCTCTCTCTCTCTCTCTCTCTCTCTCTCTCTCTCTCTCTCTCTCTCTCTCTCTCTCTCTCTCTCTCTCTCTCTCTTTCTCTCTCTCTCTCTTTCTCTATTGATTGTTACCCCTTAATGATTTGTAAATTCGAATTTGTTAAAATGCAAATAACAGAATATCTCTATTTTCTACATACATACATATATATATATATTTCCTGTAAATATTTTCATTTCATTTTATTTGTAATTTTATAACTCTGTATAACTCAGCTTCCATGAAAAGCAATTGTTTTATAATTGATGAAATTCTGAGTATAATAAAGTTCATTCATTCATTCTCTTATACAAAACTACAAAAATGTTGTCAAATGAAATAAGTAAAATACTTAAATATCAAATATAGAAAATAGACGCTAGGCAATAAAAAACCCATTCCCCCGACCCCCAGGAGAGGACGTGGGATTTAACATTCACGGAGTGTTAAATCTAGCACTTTCCCCCGGTCCCCGGTGAGAGATTTGCTATTAAAATGATCGAAGTTGTGTCTCTATCACAATATTCAAACTAGTGTGTTTATGTGTCAACAGTAGCACCGTTCCTACCATCCCTCCTGCGGACCCACTTGAATTTGAACATGCTGCGGTTGCCGCTGACCACAAGTTATGCTCCAAGGTCGGCCGAGACATACTCAAGAAAGGAGGGCATGCTGTCGACGCTGCCATAGCAACGGCTCTTTGTGTTGGTGTGTTGAATCCTCACTCTGCTGGACTGGGTGGTGGTGGATTTATGATCATTTATGATAGAAAATCAAGTAAGTATGTCAACAAAATACCACATTCGGGACGGCATTTTACCTGTTTGCACCTCCTCTTCAATAATAATAATAAATAATTTTTTTTCGAAGCATCTAAACAAGGTCTCGATGCTTTAACAATATAACAATAAAATAATAATATAGACAAATAATAAAATATAAAACGATAAAAGCATAACGATAAAAGCATATATATATAAATAAATATTTATGTGTATGCACCGAATCGAAATACGGCAACCAATCCGAGCAACCACCGCTCCGGACCGACCAGCCCCCCACACACGCGAAAAACGCATTTATGCTTCCACGTGAACACGAGGCTGTCCAGTCAAGAACAACAGCCATCCAAACCGGTCGCCACATCTCGATTCGGTGTGTTAAAATCAGAAAACAAATCACTCAAAAACGGAAATTAATATTTAAAATGTTAAAAAGTGATAATATAAATCAAAATGTCGCGACGTCTATGGTCGTTTTGGAAGTCATTCGTCAGCTCGCTCTCAGCGCGTCCTCTTTCACATCGCGTTGTGTTTTCTAAATCTCTCTAATGATCTAGTTCACGGGGACTTGACGTCATAGTGGTTTTCCATTCAGTGTGAAACAATAGAGCTTTGAAGTGTGACGTCAATCGAATGGGAAAACGACTTCCTGGTCCAAAACGAAAAGCAGTTTTATAAAGATTTTTTTTACTTTTTCTTCATGACAGGATTTGTTGTCCAAAGTTCTAATTAATTCAGGTGGAGGTTGAATCATTGAGGATATTTTTCGCTTTATTTTAGCGTTTATATGAGCAGTTGGACCCGGAAATACATCATAACTTAACAGCTCTATACGTAAACTCCTATATGTTATATTGTGTTTAACCGCGAAACTAAAACTTGTTTATATTGAATGAACTGAACAAAACTAATGGAAAGCCATTTCAATGTTCCATTCCTACAATAACCACTATAATGAAGACAGAACGTTGTCATATCGTCCATGATCACGTGCACCGAGCGTGTTGTTGCTGTGTTCGCATTCTGATGGAGTGACTAGTAAAAGAGGGCACTCTGGTTGGCTGCGAATAAAAGCTCATTTCCTATAACTAAAGACTTAAGGTAACGGACGTGCGAGCTACTTCTATGAATGCCGTCGTTAACAGGGCTCCCATTGATAACAGTGTCCAATGTGGGGTCCCTAAAGGGATTATCCTGAAATAAAGATTTTCTTTTCATGTTACGTGTCCGTGCCGTGGGCTCGGTGTCTACGGCCAAGGATCGCGTGTAGTACTAGTGTCAGGCCAGGTCAGTCATGTGGTCGTGGGAGCGAGAACGAACAGAGCTCAGAGACTTAGAGAGGCTAGAGCGGGCGAGAGTATGAAGTTGTGCAAAGTTTATACAATGCAATCTAAGCCCCCATTTTTATCCTTTTGCATACAAGTCTCTCATATTTCCAGTCTAAGCCTCCCCCTTCCCCCCGCACTGACACATTTTAAGGTGCTCCGCGGTCCTTGTACGCTGAACATTCAATTTCCCTTCTCAGAACGTTCGTCTGCCATCGACTTCAGGGAAATGGCTCCTGAACGATTAACGTCCAAGAACACCGAAGAGATGTTACATGTCCTTCATCTAATGAAACTAAGAGGTACCTTAAGCATTATAGTCTAGCTTGGGCGCCAAATCCTGGTGTATTCCTGCATTCTGATTGGCTTTGTATTGAATTGTGTGGGGCTGGGATAAAGTGATGTATGTGAGTATTTAGTCAGTAAAGAGTGGAAGCTCTCGTAAGCGACCACCTCGGGAAATCGAAAAAATGGTCGCAACTGTAACTAGTGCTGCATGGTCGCTTACGAGTATGATCGCAAGGAGAACTTCGACTGCATATATGCTCTTGTTCATCAACAGAGCAGAATACGATGAAACCAAGTGAAGGTCTCCTTGTTGGAGTACCTGGGGAACTGCGAGGCTTCGAGAAGGCCTGGAAACGATTTGGCAAGCTGAAATGGAAGGATCTCTTTAAACCTGCAGCAGATATTTGTAAAAAGGGTTTCAAGGTCCACCCTTCTTTAGCCGTTGCTATTGCAAAGAATGCTCTAAATATCACAACCAGTGAAGGATTAAGGTCAGTCTTCGCGACTCCTATCCACTATGTTAAAATTACCCTGAAACAACTTCTGGGCTGCTCTAAGTCAGGGTATGCCTAACTCACAGATCAAACCCTGAAACAACCTCTGGGCTGATCTAAGTCAGGGCATGCCTAACTCACAGATCAAACCCTGAAACAACCTCTGGGCTGATCTAAGTCAGGGCATGGCTAACTCACAGATTGAACCCTGAAACAACCTCTGGGCTGATCTAAGTCAGGGCATGGCTAACTCACAGATTGAACCCTGAAACAACCTATGGGCTGATCTAAGTCAGGGCATGCCTAACTCACAGATCAAACCCTGAAACAACTTCTAGATGAAATTGGAATTTAGCGTGTTAGGTTTTTCGGAAGGAGGAAAACTAGAGAAAAACCCTCGAACCTTCGACTCGGGGTCCAGGAAACGAACCTGAGGTCCCAAATATGAAAGGCAAATGCTCTACTGCTACACCACCTTTGATTAGCTAACCTCAGTTGCTGATTTATAGGAGCCGTTTATTAGGGGCCTGGCTAGAGTCAGGCATCCTAAAGCTTGGTTCACACTAGTGTCGTAATCGTATGGGGACTTTCATTTATTAATGTGTGTGTGTGTTGGGGGGGGGGGGGGGGGGTCGGCAAAATCACACGTTTTCTTTTCGTAATATTAACCAATATCATAAAACAAAAAAATCATAACCCCCCTATATTTCGTCCAGTTTATTACTAAACCCAATAAAGCTGCATACAATTAGTGACAACCCCGCCCCCCTATATAGCTTCCAAAAATAACGTGACCCCCCCAATATTACTGACCCCGCAGCCCCATCCAGTAGCGTACGGCTCATTAACAATGCTTGTCTTTTTTCACACCTAAGTAATAAATGCGATACTGAGTTTGTGTGTATTACTTACGATTAGGACGCTAGTGTGAACAAGGCTTAAATGTTGAGGATTTGTCATTATGAGCCCGCGTTGCTTCCAGAATCATGAATGCGGGTTTAAATAGAAAGTTTTTTTTTGTGTAAATTTTTTCCTTTCTTAGTGAGATCTTCGCGCATAAAGGTAAGGTGTTAGAAGAGGGTGATATTGTCAAACGACCAGTCTACGGCAATACCTTAGAAATGATTGGCAAATCTGGAGGCGCCAATATCTTGTACAACGGCACATTTTCCCAAGACATCGTCAAAGAAATAAACTCCGAGGGTGGAATTTTCACGTTGAATGATTTAAAGGAATATGAAGCAGTCGAACGAGAACCCTTAAAAGCAGACATTGGTCACATGGATGGTGCAAAGCTTCTCTCTGTTCCCCCACCGGCTGGGGGTGGGGCAGTAATGTCACAGGCACTTCAAATACTTAGTGGTAAGTGTTAATGTAAACTTCATTCTTCCGTGGTACGTCCTTGGATTCTTTAAGTTGATACTGAGGATACCATTCATGGTTACGACTCGATCTCCTTAGTTACCGTTGCTATGTCCCGCAAGCTCAACAAATAGCTAGAATATATCAGAATTTTAAACTCTGATTGTGGAAAATTGAGTTATAATCGTTTCACTTGCTCACTTTCCTGTGTAAATAAAATAAAATTGCGTCGTAATCCTTGTAGTATTCTTTAAAACAGATACCGTGTAGTTGTTTGTAGGACAAGATATTAATTCCACTGGGAAAACTACTGCAACAGTTGTTAGTTCGCTACATGTTTGTGTCGGAACCACATGAATACAAAAACCGTATATTTGTGTTTTAGGATTCAACTTTACCAAGAAAGACATGGAAGAAAACCCTGGGCTGACATATCATCGTATGATCGAAGCTTTCAAGTTTGCTCATGCTAGTCTGACTTTCCTTGGGGACCCTAAATTTGTTGGCGATACTACGAAGGTAAAGATGCGAGAATCAGTAGACCTCACTTATCAGACAGACAGACAGACAGACAAATGAAGGAAGGAAGGAAGGGGGAAAGGGAGAAAGAGAGAGATAGAAAGAAAGAAAGAACGAACGAACGAACGAACAAACAAACGAAAGAACGAATGAATAATTGGATGAACAAATGAATGAATAAATGAATGAATGGATGGATGGATGGATGGATGGATGGATGGAGGAAGGGAGGAAGGAAGGAAGAAAGGAAGAAAGGAGAGAAAAGAAGAAGGAAGAAAGAAAAAAGAAAGAAAAAAGAAAAATGAAAGAAAACAAACAGCCAGACAGAAAAAAAAAATTAACAAAAATATTCATGAAAAAAAAGATAATAATCATAACCCAAAATGTTCTTGGCATTCTTAGATTGTCCAGAAAATGCTTGACTCCAAACAATCCAAAATACTAAGAAACAAGATTGACGGCAAGACACATCCGCTGAGATATTATGGACCAATCAACTATCAGCTTGACGTCACTTCCGGCACCACTCACTTGTCAGTCGTTGATGAGGAAGGCAATGGTGTTTCTCTAACTAGTTCTATTAATAAATAGTAAGTACGGACACGTGACTGGGCACCGGGCAGTAGTGTTATTGCTGTGCTTAAAGCAGTGTACAATTAACTCCTATAAATAATTTGCAAGCATTCCAAGAAAGCCAAATGACAAAGACCTGGCGGCTATTTTGGTGGTATTCTAGGATTAACAAAGGAAGCTAACGAGATATCTTAGTTTGTTAAAGTTTGTTAAGTTTGTTTGCTGGGATGAATTCTAATGCGTCACTTGTTAAAATAAGCCTTTTCTAAGTTCAACAAACAGGATGCATTGTGGTCTAGCTTGGGTATACTACATAGGGTAACAAAAGATGAACGAGAGATGTTTGTACTCAAGCTAGACAACATTGCACCACGTTTGCTACGTGTTGTAAACGCAAGGTATGGTCAAGTGACCCTCGTGATCCTAGTATCATGATCACGTGCTATGCTGTGATCACATGGTAAGTCACGTGCAACTGTATATTTCATAGGAAAGATCATGTACTTATTGACTGAGTGGGAGGTCCGAACGGGAAAATATTTGGCTCGAGGTCCTGAAGTAAGGAACGAGCGCAGCGAGTTCCGTGCCAAGGACCGAGAGCCAAATATTTTCCCGTTCGGACCGACCTTAACTCAGTCAATAAGCATTTTATCATATGACCACATATAAAAAATCGATTTCAAAGCGTTTTTAATAAATGCGAATCAAAATGCTATCGTTGGACATTGTTACACTCGGCAGCGAGTCCGAACGGGACTCGGTACTTTTTTTGCTGACGACATTTTCCCCAAAGGTTTTTTTTAGAATCACGCGTACAGTGAAATACGGTCATATGATAAAGACACTTATCATATGACTGTATTTCACTGTACGCGTGATTCTAAAAAAAAACCTTTGGGGAAAATGTCGTCAGCAAAAAAAGTACGCTTTTCCGAAAAGTGTAATAATTTCCCGTTCGGACTCGCTGCCGAGTGTAACAATGTCCAACGATAGCATTTTGATTCGCATTTATTAAAAACGCTTTGAAATCGATTTTTTATATGTGGTCATATGATAAAATGCTTATTGACTGAGTTAAGGTCGGTCCGAACGGGAAAATATTTGGCTCTCGGTCCTTGGCACGGAACTCGCTGCGCTCGTTCCTTACTTCAGGACCTCGAGCCAAATATTTTCCCGTTCGGACCTCCCACTCAGTCAATAAGTACATATTATTTAACGAGGGGGAACCAGCTGATCTGAGAAAAAATATCAACCAATCAGAATCGAGAAAATTTGCAAAACTGAGATCATCCTTAGTCGGCCCAGCGACTCGGGAAACGGCTATTTCTTTACTTTATTTCCCACTCAATAATGAATATCATAATAAACGTATACAAAATATCAAAAAAACTCTCCTAAAACAAACTCTAGATTTATCTCAGATATAAAATTTTGTAAGTCGATTTTCGCAGTCTTCATGACACCTCAGTTTTGTAGTGACGTCATCTCTACGTCACTACTTCAGATCAACTGCAAAACCTTAGCATTTTAAGATATGAATCTAAATCAAATTAAATATCTATGTTTTGTAAACTAATCCACAATCTATTGACTCTTTCGTAGCTTTGGTTCAAAGATTCGTTCGAAGAAATACGGCATCATTTTCAACGATCAACTGGCTGACGCCATGAACCACTGGGTCAACGAGTTTGGACTGGTACCAGATAGCTTCAAAGCTCATCGTAAACCCTTGTCATTATCTTGTCCAGCAATTCTATTGGATAAGAATGATGATCTACAGATGGTAATTGGAGCAGCTGGTGGGAGGTATATACCAACCACGTTAGCTCAGGTTTGTAGATTTTTCTCATAACGAAATACCATATTTGTATAAGATGAAGAGTAACCTTGCTTGGGCTTCCTGTGGTTTACGTTCCACGATGTATTATTTTTGGAGATGTTTGAGGTCAAAAATCCATGATTTTACTTTTCGAGGGGGTGTGTGCCGAGTAGCCCCACCCCTCCAATGTAAAAATGACATTCGTTTGTCCACAGGTAGCCCAAGCTATGGTTGTGAATAGCTATTTATAGAGAATGTATGGCAGATCATAAAATTTCTTTAAAATATAATAAATTTCATTATTTATTGTTTTCTTGACTGTATATCAATGTTTTATTGCAAATTTATTACACTTTAAAGAAATTTTATGATCTGCCATACACTCTATACATAGCTATTCAGAACCATAGCTTGGGCTACCTGTGGTTTGTTTCTTATAAACTAATAAGCACTCTAATTGTTGTCTGTCTGTCACAGGTGTTTATGAACTATTATTGGTTTGGAGACAGTCTTAAGGATGCTGTGTCTAAGCCTCGCCTACATTCTCAACTCTTCCCTGAGATTGTTCTGGTTGAGGAAAACTTCCCTAACAAACTGATCAAAGAGTTTAGGAAATACGGACATCGATATGTCACTAATGACACAGCACTTTTCACAGGTATTCTAGGCAAATAGGATGGACTATATGATCCTCTCCTTGAAACAAGATGGATGGATAAATAGACCATTTCACGGTTGTCGTCGCTCAACCTCAGCCTCGATAGTGTGTAATAAATTCTTTAGAATTTGACTACAGCTCACGGTAATTTAAGGAATGTACACATTATCAAACAATAGACCATTTTTGAGATGCACGAGCGCTTTCAAAAATATCTATTGAAACACTTAAAACTTCCACGGGCTTTAGTCAAATCCTAAAGAATAAATTACACTCTATCGAGGCTGAGGTTGAGCGACGACAACCGTGAAATGGTCTATTGAGTGAGGGCTTAAGGGAAAGATGGAGGGAGGGATGGAGGGAGGGAGGGAGTGATGATTGGACTGATGAATGGGTGGGTGGGTAGATGGACGGGCAAGTGATTGAGGAAAGAGTGGAAGTATCAAAAAGGCTCGGTGATTATCCGCATTCATTACGGTGGTCTTTGTTGTCCTTGACGCACTAATATTGGCCTTTTTCGAGGATGCGCGGAAAACTGGTAACGAGTAGGACGCACGCTAAAACAGCCCCATGATTCATGGCCACTGACCCAGTTTAGCTTCGATGTAATGTTTTCTCATTTTAGACCACGTGTCATTCCCTATTTCTTTGTTTAACTGTTGCGCACGAGAAGACTGACACATGAATATGGATAAAACTCAAACAAAGAATCTTATTCTCAAAAGAATGACACGTGGTCTGAAATGGGTAAACATTACATCCAAGCAAAACTGGGTCAGTGGCCCTGAATCATGGGGCTGTTATGTCCAAGCTGAAAAGGTCTATAACTAACAGGAAATTTTCGTTTTGTTCACCACAGGAACCCCGGGTCAAATCATGGGTGTTGTACAAGTTATCGCAAGGAAAAAAAAAGGAAAGCTGCTGGCTTTGGCTGATTACAGAAAGGGAGGCGTTGCCGCGGGGTATAAAAAATAAACAGCCTGGAATAGTTGGCAAAAATACTTCTATTTTAATATAATATCAAAATTGGATACATTTTTGTATGAGTGATAAAATATGCATTAAATTTGTATCCTGATGCTGTTGTTGCCACTAATATTCATTTGTGATGAATAAGAAACACCAAAATGGAACCCTTTTCAGTGTCACATACCGCACGCCGCAATTTTACTATATTCATGCTTTTTGATTTGCATGATGAAATGGATCAAATAAGACCGGGAAGCCATTTCGGTGTTAGGCCGCAAAATTAAAGAAAACCATTTCAATGTCATATGTAATCGGTACTCTCATTATTCATATTGGTTTGAAGAAAGTCACATACCGAAACGCGGGAAGCCCCTTCAGTGTCATACCGCAAAAGGAAAGAACTAAAGGAAACCATTTCAATGTCATATGTAATCCGTACTATCATAATTCATTGTGATTCGATGAGAGCCACCGACCGAAAGCCATTTCCGTGCTATGCTACAACTCTGGTCGTTTTGATTCACTGAGACGAGAAAGATAAAATTGGAAATCATACAGCTATTGATTTCACTCTGATTTGATTGGACACCGTGCGCGCACAGAAGCCATTTCAGTGTTATAAGGCAACCCACATGTTAACCATTCACTTTGATTGGATAATCAGAATTTAGATAATATTTCAAAAAAGTAAAAAGGACATCCTTATTCTAGCAGATCAGTTACATTTTCTTCACCTTATAGGTACGGAAATACGGTGCAACTTTGCGCGCAGTGCTGCAGGCAATCGATGTTGCGAGCCATGTCGCACTGCTGAAGAGAAAACGACGATCCCACTTCAGCAACATTGCCTGTAATATCGCGCGCAATCGTGTTGCATCGTGTGTCAGTGACTCAGTAACTCCCAGAGAAACTTCTAGAGAAACCAGTATTTGATTCAATAGCCATATAGCTTCGTTTTCATGTAGTTATTTAAAGTGAATTATTCAGTTGTTCAGGCACCTGTTAACCCTCTTTAATCTCTCGAGAAACCACCTTCAGTTGCAGTGGATTTATCTTCCTGAAACTAAGAAAGCATGAAGTAAATATAAGTAGACTTTAAAGTGCAGATGTTGATTATGTACGTGTTATAAACTGTTTTCTTCCTAGCTCGCTGGCCTTTCTGGTCAACTAGTACATTACTGTGAATATAACCGTGTTTTGGAGTTGTGGTGTGTGATGGTATTTTGTGGTAATTATAGGGTGACTCTTTGACTCGACTCGAGTACTGATAAACCTGGAAAAGACAAACAAATTCGAAACGTTTTGGATATTAGCCGTGCTATCTAGCAGCGGTTTTGCACATTAATTTTACAGTTTTAGTGCATAGCCAAGGGGTTTCCGAATAGTTTTCCGGTTAAAAACGTTTTTCGACAAAGGCGCCATCGTTTGAACACTTCAACAGTATTTTCCAATAAATCCCTTAGATACGAGAGAGAAAATTAATCTCAAATTCTCCGATATAGTTTCTCAATCATGTCTTCTTTCAATCTTGGGGTGAAATACCACAACAATGAACTTAAACATCGTTTTTATTTCTCTATTTTTAATGGTTTTTGTTTAATAACCGTTTACTAGACAAGAAGGCGTCTATCATCCGCTTATAAAAACATAGATATTTTTTGATTGATAGAGGGATAAAGAACCTAGATTGTAAAAAGACTAACTTGATATGGTCCCAGTTTAATACATTCTACCCCAGCCATTTTGCCAAACAATATCTTTGCACACTGAATTTCCAAATTTTAAAAATGAGAAAAATCAAAAAAGCTCATTTAGTGTCAGTTAGTAGAATTTACTTAATCGAGTCCAAACCTTTATCCAGACACAGATTGTTGAAGTCTGCTGAAATCACTCTTACTGTCAAATATTTGCCAACTTGATTATTTTCTCAATATTTCATGCCTAAGATTTCTAAAATTAATCCTATTCACTCGTCAAATTTGGGACAAAACGGTGCCATGGTAGATAAAGAGTAGTCAAATTTCTTTCCTTCAAAACTGAACCTGTCAGGGCTAGAATTACTGCAATTCTATTCACGCAGTAAATGGATTATTATTTGTCATTTTTGGAACAAGCTGGACTTTAGTTTTATCTTCATATAATTTGTCTCCAGTGAATTTGGCTTCCTCAATAAAGATTATTTATCCGCTTCTATTTTTCCCCTTACAGACTTTACACCTGAACCTTTCAGCGTCTTACCTGTCTATTTGTATTTAACCGTCAAACATGATTTTCTAATTACTTGAATCTTTATTTGCATTTAACTCAATTTTATCGTGTTCATTTTGTTTTGCTTTCATGGTATATTTACATTAGGTTGAATGCACTTACGTTCTACAGGTTTGCCAAAGGGCATCTGTAAATACGTCTAATGGTATAATCTCAACTACAGGATACGAGTCATTAAACACAACTTAAAATTCGTGTTAGGAACTGAACTAATCACTTGCATTAAGAGCATTGCAGACCAGTCGAGCTTCTCAAAAATGTTTAAGCCTACTCACCCACTGACGCTTATTTTGATGATTATCCTGCTGATATTGTCTTACAAAACCTTTATTTAGCGACCATTAGTTGGTCGTTAAATAAAGGGTCATTTTGTTGATTGTGATGTGAAAGTGGCTGTTAATAGAGGTTTATTTTGTAAGTAAGTTACTCTATTCAACTTGATATCTATGCAGTCGAAAAATGGAGTTATTACAAGTGTTGGGCACATAATACAGTATGAAGAAGAAAACGGGACGTGTCAGTCTCGAGTTACAAATCATCACATACTAGAAAGAAAGAAAGAAAGAAAGAAAGAAAGAAAGAGAATGCATAAATGGATGGATGGAAGGAAGGATGGATAGATGGCTGCATGGATGGATGGATAAATGATGGATGGATGGATGGATGGATGGATGGATGGATGGATGGATGGATGGATGGATGGATGGATGGATGGATGGATGGATGGATGGATGGATGGATGGATGGATGGATGGATGGATGGATGGATGGATGGATGGATGGATGGATGGATGGATGGATGGATGGATGGATGGATGGATGGATGGATGGATGGATGGATGGATGGATGGATGGATGGATGGATGGATGGATGGATGGATGGATGGATGGATGGATGGATGGATGGATGGATGGATGGATGGATGGATGGATGGATGGATGGATGGATGGATGGATGGATGGATGGATGGATGGATGGATGGATGGATGGATGGATGGATGGATGGATGGATGGATGGATGGATGGATGGATGGATGGATGGATGGATGGATGGATGGATGGATGGATGGATGGATGGATGGATGGATGGATGGATGGATGGATGGATGGATGGATGGATGGATGGATGGATGGATGGATGGAAGGATGCATGGATGCATGGATGGATGCATGGATGGATGCATGGATGGATGGATGGATGGATGGATGGATGGATGGATGGATGGATGGATGGATGGAAGGATGCATGGATGCATGGATGGATGCATGGATGGATGAGTGAAAGAAAGGAGAATAGAGGGAAACGAACAAGGAAAGAAACAGAGGAAAAGAGAAAAATGAAATGAAACAAAAGAAAAGAACAAATATTGAAAAGTTAATATTGCACTTCTTAGCAGAGTAAATCACTATTACGTTTTTACAAATAAATTTACAACTTCATGCTCACTACTAACACACGTTAATCAGACTCTACAAAACTCTCGTAAGACGAATTCTTCACAACGATTCATGTTACCATTTACTGCGCTATCAATCCAGTATTCGCGAGACAAGTTTTTGTATAATACCAGGACTATATATGATCTATTATATAAAAGAGTTGGTGGGTTGTTGATGGCATGGAAGTCGCCGCCAAAGCATGGACTAGACCTGTCCACTTTACCTCACTAGGAGTGTTGAATACTATTTTTAACTATTTTTAACTGAAAAATGATTTCCGCTTTTAGTTATCACATTAGAATGTAGGATTGGTCGCTAATAGTTCAAATTTACCATCCATTCATCAATTCTAATTTGCTAAATTTAGCCGGATCTGAGTCCGCCCACAGGGAGCCCACTCAATGATAAAAAAAAAACGACGAAAAAATAGATTTTAAAATGTTTACGCCATATATCTATTGCTAAAAATAATACCCCTCTTCTCATAATATTTTTGGTCTTTCTTGGTCTATCGTTTGTTAAACAGTATTATTTTTTTTGTACAAATCGATTTAGTTTTTATGTATATATCTTGCGTTAGCGTGTGAGAGAAAAGCTAGTTAAGTGAGCACGTGGTCGTGGCACTAAGCAATTTGATCCTTAAATTGGCGTTAGAATCGAACCCACGGTTAGATCCAAGATGAAGGGGTGATGCTTTCAAGATGAACGACTGATTGAGAATAATGGCAATAATCTGTTAAGTTTTGTGTGTTGTTTTTCCCTCTTCTCCTCACCATCCTGGTAGTCCAGCTGATAACTGGTACTTCTATCGATCTTTTGCTCATACATGAGTAGTTCCTCGTATCGACAAACACTTCTTTCTTGAAGGTTAAACGGTAGAAGTAACCTCATTTTAATCTTTCCTTCAACACATGGTCGGTATCAAATTACGATAACAGAATCGAGAGCCAACCACGAGAAGAGACTTGTCGACAGAGTTCGACGGCCTTGGATAAATATAGAACGCAAAAAAATACCATCAGTAGAAATAAAAACCTCGCGCTTTTTGTTTAAACAAATTCTTGGTTTCACCCGATGGTACTTTCAATAAAGATTTATTGCATAAACAGTCATCAGAGTTGATGAGCTGCACCGCAAGAAGTTTGCCGATGGTGTACCGCGCTGTTACTTTCCGCTCATTGTATCATACGACAATCATTTACAGTAAAGGACTGAAACTCCAAATTATTGTGGATCGAAGATCGTATCTAAGCGAAGAACTAGAGTTTTATCTTAATGTGGATTGCGCGCTTTGAAAGAAAGGTGTATTTTTTGTTCTTTGATATCCAAAACGGCGAGGAAATAGTCAGAAAGGACTGTACGGAAAAACCAATGATAGCGATTGCGTGAGCGTTTGGACAAGAAGCACCCAAATATCCGGCATTCCTACGTTATCGGTGGATGATTTATCAAAGTGGTCAAGCATACAGACAAAGCGGCACCCAAGATCTCATTCACTTCGTTTGAAGTAAGCTTCATGGCTTGTCAACCGATAGCTACATGGACGTGTTAAGGCGACTTCGGGTCTAATTCGGGCAATTTGAACGAAAGGCTCCAACAAAACACCACTCTAAACGCGCAGAATTGATTAGCTATCGCCAGGAATATCGACGACTTGGCTGACAGTGAACGAGGGGAGGTTGCTATTACCCGAGATTAATCAGGTTTGATGAGGATCTTGACAGAGATGACTAAACCAAGATACCGAATGGACATATCCCAGATGACGCCAACCAAACGAGGTCATTAGCGCCGATGTAAAAAGCAGCAAAACCTTAGGTAAACATCGGCGCAGTTTGTTGGTGTTGTTGACTTTGTATTAAGAACATTCCTCTACGTCCAGAACGAAGTATCGGGTCTTTAAAAGATAACACTCGCGAAAATTCGCGCAGTCGCTGGGAGACATCGACGGGAACAGAAGCTTAACATGCGCTGGTTGTTTACTCAACTAACAGATTCTCCCATCGCAGATCAAAGTACCACTAACTGGAGGTAATTTCTGGAGTCTTAACCTTCTTATGGGGCTCTGTGCACAAGACAGGACTTCCGTTGTAGGTGACAGTGGACTCAAACGTAAAATCAGATAAACGCGAAATGAAGGGCATTCTAATTACCGCCCAGCCAAAGGAAACTTTAGCCCAGAGTCCGACTGCCAAGATCCGAGAGATAATTGCTTGCATTCTTTGATCAAAACTTGCTCGTCGACACGTTTACTCGTATTTGGTGGCGAGAACATCTAACGCTAACAACCTCAGAGAACAGAAACTAGAAATTTGCCGTACATTTGACCAGTCGTAAAACCCTGGAGCAAAGCTTGGAAAGTTTTAAACGGTTTTGATTTGTGGGATATCGAGAAGAATGGCGTCGGAAGATTTCGATTCGATGGTGAGCGATCATGATTACACAAACGAGACAGTACCTTACGAAGACGAACTAGCTGCTCAACTACCGTTCCAAGAAACCTTACCAACATATATCATTTTCATGCTTGTTCTCTACACCGTTGTATTTATTGTCGGGTTCTTTGGGAACTGTATCGTTATATATGGCGTCATGCAACAAGGACCAAACAAGACAACAAGTAGCTTTCTCATCGCTAATTTAGCGCTGTCTGATCTCGCTGTTCTCGTCCTAAGTCTCCCAGTTGGACTCCTACAGGAACTAGCGTCCTGGCCGTTCGGTGAACTGGCCTGTAAGATATTTTTTCCGCTTGGAGACGTCTTTTTACTCGTCTCCATTATGACTCTGACAATCATAAGTGTCGATAGATACAGAGCCGTCGTTACTCCGAAAAAGCGCTTTACAAAAGGCCAAGCCAAGGTGGCTATTGTGATTATATGGATACTTTCTTACCTTATTTGTGGTCTACCTACTTCGTTTTTGCTCAAACTGATAGCTACTGATCAGGGTGTGAAGATTTGCTATCCCTTCTGGCCAAACAAGCTACATAGGAGATCTCACATGATTGTCATCACGATAATCGTCACTATTCCATTCTTTATTATCGCTTATTCGTATTTTAGAATCGTACGGACTCTATGGAAGGTGAGGATCATCCACAAGAACGTCGTTGGGCTCACTAAAGAGTCTCACGCTCGGTTGGAAAAAAAGCGTAAACTCGTAAAAATGCTGATTCTTATTGTGATCGCCTTCACGCTGTGCTCCCTTCCGTATATCATCTACGTTCTCATATTAGAGTTTGGACACCACGGGCGCAAGGACCAAGCAGCCATAGAGATCGGATTGGTAGTTGTATTGTCTCTATTCTACACGAACAGTGCAGTAAATCCTTTGATTCTCTGCGCGATGAGCAAAGACTACAGAAAAGGCTTACGACCTTGCAAGTGCTAGAAGTTCATATTTTGCCTCAAGAAGTATTGTTGACAATCTCGAATCGCGTTGCGTCACGCCTTTGAAAGAATACGACGAAAACCTAACAAAGTAACGAAATGCTTTGTTCAGATTTGTTTTTTTTTTCCTGAGAAAAAACTATATTTCTCTGGGTCTATGGAATTATACAGGTTTAAAATTAAAATCGACTAAATTGATCAAGACTTCGGCGCCCAGAAAACCGGTAAATTAGAACCAAGTTATGCATAATTGAAATGAAACAATGTAAAAAAACTCACTCTTGAAAGCACGTTGGAAAGCTTCGAGTGTCTATCGTTGCGGTGAAATAAAACCATTAAAAGGTAGTGTTTACACAGACATTACAGTGAACAAAACATGAATCGTATAAGAAATAAGTGCCAAGAAAAAAGGTCTTCTTAGCCAAAGTTGTATATAAAGGTTGTAAAAATTATGAAATTATATTGTAAATCAGCTTTATTTTTGTAGAATAGTTTGAGTTTGAAAAAGCCTTGAGTTTTTGAATTGATTGTTGATTGTGTGTAGCTCGTGGATAGACGAATCCACTGCGCGTGCGCAGCTGTAATAAACAGTCCAGGTCCACGTCGTTTACGATGACACGTGGTTTGGAAGAATTTTAACGCTCGAAATAAAAGAAAATGATCATTGAATGGGACAAATGATCACGAGAACAAAAGATAGAAGTTGAATGTTGATTTGGATGTAGATGAGTCAGACGACGCTGGGAACAGCGTAACGCGAGCTAGCGTACAGGAGATAAGTATTGATGAAAGAAATGGGTCATCTCGGTTAAACTCATCAAGAAAGTTTAATTAATAAAAAGATAAGTCCAAAGAAAAGAATCGTTGAACTTATAGATTACATACACGCAAACTCCTTAGACGACCAGTAAACGACCAACTCCGACCGATTGACCGACCACTTTTTGATTGTTTTCAGTCCGAACCGACTTCCTTACTCATGAGCAACCGCTTTTATTTTATAAACAGCTCAATTTTGGACTTTCTTTCTGTTTTTATCCAAGTTTGTTTTTTTCTAATAGAAAACGGGGGAAGACATAGTTTTTAGCCAAAACTCTTCGCTTCGTAATCACAAATCACTGCTTTGGGAAGCCTTTCAAAATACGACCACTTTTATATTTTTGTTCTCAAAGTTTCGAGTTCAAGTCAACGCATTTAGTAAGCCTCTCAAGATGGACCGCCATTTCACTTTACTTCAAACACTGCTCTCGAACTGATCATGTTTGATGGATCGGGCTCTTAGAACCTGTCGTTCACCGAGCATGTCGATATTCCTCTCTCCTTCAGATCAAATTGATTAAGGAAAACCTCGACAGTAAAGACAAAATAAACCAATCCCTGACATATAACACTGAGTATTTTTTTGCTTACTTGAAAAACATCTGAGAAAACGGAAAATGTTTCTCCGGGCATAAAACCTAATCAAGAAAGGGATTACGAGAAGACTTATCATTTTTATTTCCACGGATATTTCGGTTGTTATCCGACGACCATCAACGGGTAAAAAATAAAGGAAAAAGAAATCTCAGAAAAATGCATATTCATGGATTGAATGAGGGCTTATTATTTAGTGAGAAAGTCAAACTAAATTCCCTGACATAAACAACTATAATTACCGAAACTTATACTAGTCTATAAATTTCAACGATAATGAAAAACATATTTTGATGCTCCGATCCGCTTCTGAAGATCAAAACAGCTAATCATCCGATCCAAAAAAGGAAACGCACTCGTCTTTTGTCAAAGCGCGCGATAGGCACATAACACCAACATAAATATGAAGTTTGTTCAATGTTTACACAACATTTCTATTTTTATGGAAGCCCCAAATCTAGCAAATGAGTTTATGCAAGGATAATTAGGTCTAGTCCAATATTCGCGGCCGGATTGCATTTCCTATCATAAGAATTCAAAGTGTATTTATATTTTAGCACCGGAATGTGCTCAGACGAGCAGAGATTTTGTCTTTATTTTCAACACATGAAAATCATATCGTCTGCGCGAAGGGCATTGTGGGTAGATCTTGCGCCCAGTCCCTTCTGAGTTTTCGGTGTAAGTGGTCAGGTCGTACTACAATAATATACTCTTTTAGGGTACTGATAAATGTTTTCCCATTTTTTCCAGTACTTATAACTTTCCCTTGACTATTATTCTTTTGTTTACTGGCAGTGTTTGAGTAGATACATTGATATGACTTGGAGCCAACTTAACATACACCATTTTCCTATTCAAGAATTTCGGTTTGAAATGGGAAAACATTATACCAACTAAAATACGAAGCGCCATTGGTAGGTTTTCTATTTCAGTATCATTAGTTCATCAGCACTAAAAACGTCTCAAAAACCGCTTTGTGGGATTTTTATTTCAGGTTTATATCCGGTTAGAACCGGACGGTCCAGGTGGAGGGATCACTACCTTTTTTGATTTTTTTAATGAATTTATTGATATCTTGAGCCCTTTTCTCTAACCCTCTTTAACCTCATAGTACATCAATTCCGCAGAACTATTTCTTACATCTCGTTCCTTACTTTCTATCTGAATACATATATGGAAAACTATCTTATGAACGCATGGGGCAACCAATCGGAAAAGATATACCTCTCTTTCCCACTGAAGCAGCGATGTACGGTCATATACACCTTTTCCAAAAATTTGTGTTTGAGGTGTTGAATACTTCCCTGGCGTATTGAATAGCATGCAGTTCAAGGTTCACAGAAAGCGTCAGCAAGTTACTTCACCTGAGTTACATAGTGGCTATTTCATTATTACATTAAATTGCCTCTAAAAATAGTCCTTGTTATGCGAATGTAGCAGGCCGTAATGTTCAGACCTGTGCCCCTTGGTCCATGACCAAATTGAAATTCGGAAGATGATTTTTTGTGAAGGGAGGAAAATCAGAGAACCGGAGAAAAACATTAATCCTCAAAGCAAAGGAGAGAACCAACAAGCCGCTTTATTCACACACGACACTGATGTCCGGAAATCGAACCCGGGGTGCATTAGTGAGAGGCGAGTATTAACACGCCACCCGTGCTTCCCAAACCTACTGGTGTAGTTCATGCTAGTTTACTGGCTAAATAATACTACACAAGATTTTATCCTCACTTTTTAAGGTCACGAAAAAGAAAAAGAAGACGAAAGATCCTTTTCGTAAATGCACATTTGACCGTCAGCATTTTATCCTTCGTATGATGAACATGACCTGAACATGACCTGGTCGACCTGCCCCAACAGCCATGCATGAGTCAACATGAACGATGGACTTTGTGATCGTGACGAGTGTTCTCTATCTATTGTCAGGATATCCCCGTGTACTGTTAGCGCCATTAGTGTGTCCGTCTGACCTTTCTATCCTTACCCATCCATTACAGACTTACTTCAGTGTTAAGTATCGGTTTCCTGCTAGTGAAAGCATGTTTTGGCTCGATAGATCAATTTTAATAGTAGCTGTTATGGTCCACTTTAGCACGTTATAACAGTCCAACTACGCCTTCTATTTGGTGGTCCCGATGACGTGATAGGACTTTGAGAGGTGGTCCTTTGGAACACTGCAGTCACGTGACTTACGTACTGCGCTGGCAAAGAAGGGTAACGTGACTACGAAGCACCCATCAAATCAGTGGGTTTTCTAGTTTAATCGGAAAGTGGTATAGATTTTGTATTCCTATAAATATTTTATATCCAATCTGATTCAGGTCGATTCTTTATTCCTGCACGTCATCCAATCTGATGCAGGTCCATTCTTTTGCCATACTCAAAAATATAAAAAAAAACGAGATATATATCGAGAGGAAGATAATCTCTCAGGAGAGAAACAACGACAAAAGGAAATTCTTAGAGACAATAGAAACAATAAGAACTATTCATAACGGGAAAATTCCACTTTACACATGCGCGAATCTTGAGCCATGGAATGCAGTACTCGAAAAGGTATTCAACGACATTGAATCCTGAGGAAGACCAACCAAGGATGGTCGAAACGTAGATTGGAACAAACATTTGCAGAGAGAATCTCCCCTAAAAAATCAACAGACGATGTATCACCTAAATTTGCAGTATTTCACAGGCTACATCATGCAGTCGGAGTGTTTTGTTTTCCCGAAGTCCTGCTTTAGTCTTTGGACTTTGTCATTTCGGCCTGCTCGTTTTCGCCACATCACCAGATGTGTTACATTAAATGTTGAAGCCAAAACAAACAGATTTGTTTTAATTTGATACTATAAACAAAAGAGAAAACTCCTCAAAAGTTCTCGACAAATATACTCAAACTTGCCAGCTTGGTTTTTGTCGTTCAGGTGGCCAAAAAGACGTCAAACGGCCAAGGTTAGTTTACACTATCCCTAGACAATTCACCTGTGGGATCGCCCCATGGTATGCAGTCTCATCCTTCTCTGATAGCATGTTTTGCCTTTAACGATACGTCGAAGGGAAAATTAAAGGCCCTGACAAAGCATCCCAACATTTGACCCAACATCTGTTGTCATGCAGAATGTTGGGCAAGTGTCGTGGAAAAAAAACCTGCATGACAAAGGACCCCAACATTCATCCAATATCATCACATTCCAACATTGTTGGCAGACCATGACAAACGCTCGCTCCCAACATTTGACGCAACAAATATATGTTGGCTAAATGCTGGGGGTAACGTTGGGACTTTTATTAAGTATTGCTGTAGCTGTACAGATATATTACCCTAGCTGCTACTCCGCCCTTGCTTCGCCACACTTCTTATTTTCACTGTATAATTCACCCCAAATGCTGTCTTGACTCCACAAACTAGTTTTTCTTAAACATTTTATAAAGTTGACCATTTAGCAAAAAGATAGCAAAAAAAATATTTTAAAGGTACACGACTATCCTTTACCCCCTGGGGATGAGCTGCAACAAGAAAGAAAGGTTTCATGCATGCTTGACAATCCGATATGCACGACTCTACAAAATTTCACAATTCCGTTTTAGGAGATGCTACAAAAACTAAATGCATGGATGGAATGGTCACCCACGAGGCTGCAAATCTCGAAATATTTAGTCTTTCTGGGTTACAAAGCTTAAGATTAGTCTGAAATTAATTAACACGAGCCAAAACATTTCAATTTTCTGTCCAAAAATGAAGGGAGACCTCCCCTTAACATGTCTGGTTCAGCTTGAACACCGCAGGTTGGTGCTGCTCAAAAGTGCTTCATCATCAGATAACACTCTCTCCTGTTGGTGCTACAAGTCACGTCGGGATATATTTGCCGAACACCAGGGTTCCTTTAACCAGGGTATAAAGACCGTGTTCGTTTCATAGCGGTTTCATACTCCAGGTGGAGCGAGCAAAAGGGACATGAAGACTACTTTGGTATTCTTGCTCTTAGTGGCTGTTACACGTATGTACAACGTTTTCCATCTATTCTTTTATCTGTTTTTAAAATCCTGACTTTTATTTTACATTTCTCGTTTACTGCAGTTTATTTCATGCAGCCTCATTATCTTATCTTAATCTAAATTTTATCTAAGAAATTTTTTAGTGCTGTTCATTTTCAAGATTTTTCTTATATCTGCTGAATCATCGACAAAAAATATTTTTCATTTTCTTAAATCAGTATTTAGGAAATTTTTTAAAATCTTAACATGCAGATTTTCCATCTGTCGCTAAGAAAATGCTTCTATTTTTACATACATTTTTTAAATCTTTATTTGCTAATTTTTGTTCTTTTCTTTCTTCTTTTCAGACGCCTTTCCTCTCGGTAAGTAACCATTTTTATCTCTCGATATTTTATTTGGGTTTTCAATGATATTTGAATTAGTAGCTCGCATGTAACAATCGTATGTCTCGCAGTGTCGTAGTTTGTTTGTCGCATGTCGGTTATTGCATGTCGCATGTCGGTTATCGGTATAGCTTTCAAAGATTTTTGGATTCGTAGCTCATTTATAACAATAGTATTTCTTTCATCGTGGTGTGGAAAGTTGTATGTCGGATGTCGCTTATAATCGGATGTCGCAAGTTATATGTCAAATGCCTCTAATGCAACATGGAATCGAACATATAGATTTTTGTAACATAATACACGATAAAAGTTTCAGTCTTTTTTTCTTCATATTTTCATTTGTTTTCTTTCTTTCTTTCTTATTATTTTTTTTTGTCAATATTCCGTGTGTTGTATCATTGGCCAAAGCTGCGAACCTTATATCCGAACCTATATGTGTTGCAAAAGTTTTTATGCCTCATCACTTATGACCATTGATATCTTTTTTCCTCTTGTACAGCTTTCGAGAAAGGAAAGCGCTACACCTTCAAGTACGAGACTGAAGTGGTGCACTCCATCCCTGGAGGTGCAAGCAAGCAAATTGGACTGCGGCTACGATGTGACTGTCAAGTGAATATGGTGAAGAGAGAGGAGGCCCAAATCAAGGTAAATGTAACGCAATGTAGTGTAACGCAACTTCATGAATCGTTATCCTCATTGTTGCATAATGGTACTTGCTACAATGTAATGTAATGTAATGCAATGTAACACAGAATACTAGCATGAGTAACGCACTTTTACCAAAAAAGGTAAGACATTATTGTTTTCTAAAATATAGTAACGCAATATATCATTGCATTGTGACTTGATGGAATGTCACGCAACGATATATTCACTTCCTTCTCCTTTTCGTTTACTTGAAGCTGGAAAACGTCAAGATCGTGCAGCTTGAAGTGTCGACAAGTGAACGTGAGACACCAATTGAGGCCGTTCCTCAAGCCATAGCACAGCTTCAACAACATCCCATCGATGTAGTGTTCTCCACAAGTGGACAAGTCAAAACTATCCGTGTGAGCCAGAATGACCCAGAATGGTGCCGTAACATCAAGCGTGGTATTGTCAACCTTTTCCAGATTGCACCTAAAGTTGAAGGTCAGGATCCCAAGGCGATCCTAACCACTAAGACTCCTTTGGTCATCTCGCAAAAAGAGGTACGAAAATGTATTGATTTTCACTCGAAGATTCAACGATTGTTTATCGATTGCGCATTGTTTGTCCTTGCCAATTGTTACTTACCTATTACGAACTCGTAGCGAATGAATTTTCATAAAAATATCTAGGTATCATTTTATCAAATTATGCGAAAGCCCGCTAAAACGACACTGAGTATTCCGAACTGTTATCGATTACCTACAAGCGAAAAGAGGTTACAATTTTCAGGCAAATAGTTTGCGAGTTAATTTCTGATATTCATTTCGGACATTCATTTTAGCATTTATCTTACGAAAGCCCAAAACGACAGTATTTCGAATTGTTATTGATTGCCTTCTATAATAATTTTCAGATAAAAATTTACATAAATTTACATAAAAATGTTTAAACAATTTTTAAATTTTTTCGACCTAAATAAGATTAGTCTAGCCTTTTTCTAACGAAAAAATGTAATCCTTAACATATTTTCTAACATGAATGTTTTCTGTTGTTAGCCCACTATCGTCGGGAACTGCCCCGTGGTGTACAGCGTCATCCCCCAGGTAGTCAACCAGACCGGACACCAGGACCAAGTCTGTCATGTGACCAAGACTATCCAGTATGAGAACTGTGCCTCAAGACCAACCATCAAGGAAAACATCTTTTTGGGTCACCTTTGCCCATCATGTCAAAAGGTATTGTGGTATCCCTGTGTCGCGCGGTTAAAATATACTCTTCTGCTCTATCACTATTTTCGACTTCTTGCGCTTTAAAAACAATAGGTGAGATCAAAGAATGTACGAAATTTGAACATCTTTAGAATTTGAACAAAAGATGCTTGTATTTCATTGTTATAATTAACAACGAGTCGGGCCATAACAATGCACAACACTTACGTATGTTGAAATTATGACTTGACTACAACTATTGGTAAACAACAATGAAATACGAGCATCTTTTGTTCAAATTCTAAAGATGTTCAAATTTCGTACAATCTTTGATGCACCTTTTGTTCTTAAAGCGCACGAAGTCGAAAATAGTGATAGAGCAAAAAGGTCTAATGTGTAAAATAGTATAGCAAGTGTGCATCTCTGCACGTTTACCAAGAATATTCAAGAACGTTTTTAGTGAGAAAAGAAACTTTCGCCAGTTCAACTGAGAATATGCGAAAGATTTCGTGAGTATACGTTTGTGAGACCAAGACGACAGTGTATCAATATAGATAATATGACAGAAATAGCCTTAAGTTTCAAAAACGGACTTTAAGTTTTGGCATTTTATAAAGCCGTTTGACTTCAAATGAATCAAATTTGCATATCATTTTTGCAGAAGTTTTTCAATGTTCGTGTTATAGCATGCTTCATTGAACTCAGTGATTGCTCGGTGAATTGGATAGCATCATATTTTGGAAGCAGCTTTAGTTCATATTCATTTTTCTAATTTTACCAGAGCCTCGGATACGTTCCTTACCTTCGTCATGCAGGTCAAGTCGAAGCTGTTCTTCAAAACAGGTTTTTACTCAAAGCCATGGCTGAGGAACAACATGTGTTTACACCTATGTCTGAGCTGGGTGGCCAGGTCGTCGCTAAAGTCAGGTAAAACCTGGGAACGAATAGGGATCTTGAAGGTATAGAGCTGTTAAGTTATGACGTATTTCCGGGTCCAACTGCTCACAAAAAAATCAAAATAAAGCGAAAAATATTCTCAATGATTCAACCTCCACCTGAAACAATTAGAACTTTGATTAGATAACAAATCTTGTCATGAAGAAAAAGCAAGAAAAATCTTTATAAAACTGCTTTTCGTTTTGGACCCGGAAGTCGTATTTTCATTCGATTTACGTCACACTTAACAGCTCTATAATCATATATGGTCTCTCATACCAGCTAGAGATTGGATGATCAAAACAGGGGATGCTGGCTTACAATTCAGAGTGTTTTGAAAACAGGAAAACCGGCTGACGTTTGGTAAAAGTGTCAAATTTTATCGAACTCTGAAACAACATCAGGTCTGGGCAAGGTTAACTCACAGATCGAATTGGAATTTAGGTTCAATAGGTTTTGCGGTTTTGAGGGAGGAAAAACGGAACTCGGGGAAAAACTCTCGAATCATGATCAAGGGAGATACCTTACAAACTCTACTCACATGTGATGCAGAGTCCAGGAATCAAACCCGAGACTCAAGAGGTGATATAGGCGAGTGTTACCGCTGACACCATCCTTGAATCCCTAAGAAAGGGGAGAGAGAGGAGGCGAGAAGAAAGCTTTCAATGTCCGTTATTTAAATCACATGACCAAGACTATTCTTCTTCTTTTCTTTGCAGGCAGCAACTGAAGTACCAGGCCCAGTCTTCATCTCATTCTATGGGTAGGTACCTATATGTATCTGTGTCAATCCAGGATTCTCAAATTTTGTAGCACAATTGCAATCCACTAGAAAGTCATCAGAGATTGTAATCCGTATTCCAAACACATCAAAATATTTAAAACGTCAGTTTTTCAAGACCTTTTTTAGGATTTAAAATGATTGAATAAAGCACATGCATATTATGTTTAGCTGTGCAGTTAAATTCCATATTGAAAAGATGAATATAATATCATTACTAATATTATTTTTCTCTTTAAACAGAGGCGATACAATCAGTCATTGATACTGCTTTGACCTTCAAACTTGTTCACCCTGAAGACGAAGTGAAACACAATCAGGCCTACAAGGCACAAATCAAAACAAAGGTAAATGATGGCAGTCACTTACAAGTAAAACTTTTGTCGACTTTTTACCAATTCTCCTTTTTGCCCTTTCTTACATTTTTCCTTTCTGATTACTTCATCTTTCCTTTCTCCCTACAGTCACTGTTTATCTCCCACTCTCCCTCCTTCCCTTCTATCCACTTTTTTTCCTTTTTCCTTCCTTGCTTTCTTATTTTCTTGAGTTTCTCTCTTCCTTGCTTTCGTGCTTTCTTGAGTTCCTTGCATCGTTGCATCGTTGCATCGTTGCATCCTTGCGTCCTTGCGTTTTTGCTATAACTCATCAACTGATACGACCATCTACACATACATTTTTTATTTCCTTTCATTCTTTTTTCTTTCTCTGTCTCTCTTTTTTTGTGTGAACTCCAACGCTTAATCTGATTTTTTGATCCACTTTCAGGTGCAGCAACTTTTTCAAAAGCTCCAAACCGAGGCTCAGAAGGATATCTTAAGTCACGTGATCCCACAGGTTGTCGCAGACCTTGTTGCACACTTAAGACTGTGTGACGAACCAATGCTGGAGGCTGCCTTCCAACAGGTGTCACAGATAAAAGACGAGACTGCCAAGTACGTAGAATAAAGAAATGTACCTTTACGTAGAAGGGTCTTTAACTAAAAACTTACAAAATTTAAATTTGGGATTCCTGTGGTAGAGACAAAAGAAAGTTTTTTGTGTCGACCTGCATTGTTTGGAACGCTGTTCAGGCCATAAATAAGAGCTCTTTGATTGATTTTGTTTCAGGAATCTTTGCATCGATGCTCTGTCTCTTGCTGGTACAAAGGAAGTCATGTTGCTCCTGAAGAAGAAGTGTTCTTCAATTTCCTTGCCCTTGTTAAGACGTATCATGATCAGCATTGTTTTTGTCCCAAAAGTCCAGCCGGTCCATGTGGACACTCTTCTGGTGAGTACTAATAATACGTGGCTTGTTATTGGGGTATCTGATAAGACCCCTTTAAAGTAGTGTTGTCGTTCGCGTGGGATCCTTGTATTGTTTTAAACGTTTTGGGCTTCCTTTATCAAACGCCAGGTTTCTAAGCTAAATTCAAGATGGCGGACAAATTAAGAAAAGTTTCGCTACAATATTTGCAAGTTTTCATTCAAATTTTCGACGATGTGAAGTAAAATCAACCAAAAAGGAATCTGTGTTCACTTCAAATAAGTTAATCTTTCCAAATATGGATATATTTTTGTTCGCCGAGCGAACGACAATTTTATTCAAGTGAAATGGTGACCTTCTTATTAGAGTCCTCGGCCATATAAGATGATTGTAGCCAATGGTCCCCTATTTTACGAAATGTCCCATGAATTTAAGTTCTCACGACCAAGCAAGCGGAGGAGAATTTAATCAAGATTCATTATTGAAAAAATTCCGTTTTCTTATTTTCTTTACTTTGTTTATCTTTTAGGACATGTGTGAGAATGTCCCAAGCGTTAAGAGTAACATGTGGCTTCGTCGTCAATGTCTCTTATCCTATAGTGCCTTGGTAAACAGGCTCTCCAAGCGCCCCGAAGCAGAGCAGAGCACAGATATCAAGACCTCTCTTCACAATGCTCGCCAGGTAGGCTAGCAAACTTCATGATATTAGTACGACTTGGATTTCGACTTATGAACTATTTACAGACTTTCAGCAGTGTTTCCGAGCTTATCATGTTTGAGGAAATTACCCATTGTGTCCCAGAATTCCTTACAGGATGTTTGTGACCATGCAGATTATAAACGAAAATATGAAAATGTGTCGTGGAATGTTTTCTCAGCTGAGCGAACAACTAACTCTTTGTTTTGAAAATCATTTCTCGAGTTGTCAGTTTAGATAAATCACAGATGAAATGCCACTCTGATCTAAGCCGGAATACAGCCGTTTTTTTTCAATCACAAACTAATTTCATTTCATAAGATGGCAGTAAATGGTCTATTTTAGTAAACGATTTTTTTCAGGTGAACGGAATTTTTAGATGTTTTTAAAATTTTCTATCTTTGTTAGCTTATGGCCCTTAGACCTCGTTTTCATTCTTTTGTTTTAACTCATTTTCGGCTAAAAGTGTAAGCGTATATTGACCTGTTTTGTTTTTTCCCCTAGACTTTGGAGAGCAAGATAAAGCAAGTCACCAACGAGGAAGAGAAACTGATGTACCTGAAGGCCATCGGTAATGCTGGATTCCCTGAGCACCAAGCTACTGTTGTCAGCCTTCTTATGAACACCCAGCTATCAACGGGACTACGAGTAGAGTGCATCTGGGCTTTGAGGAAGATGGTCCATATGAACAAAGATGGAGTAAGTAGCTATATAGAAAGAATATTAAGTTAATAGATGGATGCTGCTGTTTTCGAAATTTCTTACGTGTTGAAAAAAAAAGAAGAAAAAAAGAAATAATTTTTTCGACGATTTTTTCGACGATTTTATAAGAAACCGTGGTCCACTGGAAACATCGTTGACTCGCGAAATGAAAGAGTCAAGCCCGGTTCGGTGAATTTGGTATGTGGATGGGTGACCTGAATCTTGTGTCTGAGTAAGAGTTTGGTCCAATATCTTTTTTCCGCTGGAAAAATGGTTTTGATGCTTTTTGTCAAAGTCCACGATATTAATAAAAACCGATTCCTGCTCCCAAAGCGCTTTGCTCAGCCTTAATTTAATTATCTTGCAGCTGCGCAGTAAACTCATCCAGATCTTCGCCGACCCAAACAACGACCCTGAATTGCGCATGGCTGTAGTAGCAGTACTGCTGGACAAAGAACCGACTTTCCTGAACATGCAACTGTTAGTAAACATCGTCCGAAGAGAGCTCGAGAGTCAGGGTCCAAGGTCCAACCAGGTTGCGTCATGGGTAATCTCCAAGCTCATGTCGTTCGCTTACTATGATAATAATATCATGAAATGCAGGTATAAAAACCTTTGTCAAATAACTTTTCATAGCATATTTCTTAGATAGGAGTGTATTGATATTCTTAGAATTTGAGGGTAGGAGACGAATCCTTGTAAATGAATAAAACCGTCCTTGTTTTTTACGAGGGTAGCACTTAATAGCCAGTGGCTAACAAACCTGTGGACCTCGTTCCATGATCGAATTGGAATTTAGAAGTTGATTTTTGTGGAGGGAGGAAAACCGGAGAACCTGGAGAAAAACCCTCGAAGCACAGGAGAGAACCAACTAGAAACTCTGATCTACTCTCATATGTTATATTTCACGGAGCGCTTTTCTAAGTATTGTGTGCTCTATTCGTCTTTCCACAGAGCCAGATGTGCACGCCTTGCCCTTCGATTTGCACCCAAGGTTCAGTTTGGAATCCAGTACTCCAGGGCCATGCGTATTTCAAGGTTTTCTGGTACGTACCATAAAAATATGCTTGCTTATAGACCCCTTGCAGCACGTCGGAATGCAGCTCCATTTGGAGGACAAAACAATAGGTTCCAATTCTCTAGAGATTGAAATTCCTTTGTTTTGTCCTCCAAATTGAGCTGCTTTGACGTCGCATGAAAGTGGTCTATTCGGCACTTTATACACGCATCAAGCATTCCGTGCTACTGCTCTAAGCGCATGCTCAGGGGATTAAAAAGTGGGATAACATTTTGTAAAATATGCAATTTTTTTTGTATATTTGACTCAAAATTTGTTAACGGTATGTGATCTTGAATACTTAATGAAAATTGTGTTTGACAAGAAAAATACAACTAAAATATAACATGTTTTACAAAATATTATCCCACTTTTTAATCCCCTGAGCATGCGCTTAGAGCAGTAGCGCGGAACTCTTGATACGTGTATTCCTCTAGAGTTACCCGTTCATGACATATATAAACAATGTTTCTTTTTATTTTATTGTAATAGAGAAACTCCTTAGCGGTTTTGAGTTGGATATCAATAGAATGCACGTTCCACAAAGCTACATTCCACGTAACACTAACGCAAGGTTCCGCTGGCACTTGATGGGCTACAGATTTGACATCTTGGAGGTGAGAATTTTAAAACATTCCTCACTCAGCACTTAAATGGGTTCCATTCATGCTAGAAGTACGTTCTCTCCTTTGCTTCGAGGGTTTTCTCCGGGTTCTCCGATTCTCCTCCATCCGCAAAAATTAACTTTTAAATTCCAATCAGATCTGGCGTCGAGTGCTTTAGTCATGAGCCTCTGGTTCTGGAGACGGAGTAATCGTAGTCGCGAAGCAATGAAGGCCAATACGAGCTATATTTTCTTTCAACGCCGTCAATATAACCTGTACTTTGCGGCTCAAGATCGTAATAAATTTTGTATCGCGATTCTCAAATCGCGCGGTAATTCTCGTATCAATAACTGAAAGACAATATGAATTGAAGAATTAGCCTGAAGTTTCAATAACTGACTTAATTTTCTTTTCATTTCATTTCTTTGAGTATTTGATCATTTGAGCATAGAATTTGCTCATCCTAAACATTCTTTTTAAAGCAGTCCAAACCTGTCATTTTCTATTTTAGATGGGAGCCCGTGTAGAAGGACTAGAAGATGTCATTCAAGATGTGCTGTCAACGATCCAATCCCGTCAGAAGAGATCCATCTGGAATTCTGTCATTAACTTCTTCTCTGATGACAGTACAGCCACACCATCGTCTGGCGATTCACAAAACCCATCGGAAAGAAGCCGTAAGTATTGTTAGCTGAAAAGGATATCGAACGGGAATAAGGGATCGATTAAAGGATGGAAATAGTGTGGATGAAAATTATGGACGTTATCGACAGATACGGATAGACTCTCTTTTGTAATGTTTGATAGACCTTTTTTGCATTTGTCAAATACCCCTATGTTCCTTGTTATAGATTCATTTCATTTCCCTTGGTTTAGCCTCATTTCAGCATCGGGATCAGGGGCGTTGCCAGGAGGGTCCAGGGGGACCGGCACCCCCTCCTTCAACTTGTTTGGCGATTTTTTAGTTGGCCGTTCTGAAAATGGGTTTTAGGCCCCCTAAGGCATAATCCTCTCTTAAGATTTTTCTCTTCTCTTGTCTTCTCTTCTCTAGTAGTATTCTCTTCTCTTTTAGTCTTTAATTGTCTTGTCTTGTCTTGTCTTCTCTTAATTCTCTTCTCTTCTCTTCTTTTCTCTTAATTCTCTTCTCTTCTCTGCTTTATCCTTTTTGGAGTTATTTCGAAATATTTATAGCAGCATCAATTATCAAATATCTTGTTTCAGGAACAAGATCAACATCCAGGCAACCATCAACTAAGCGACCAACTACCAAACCTGCTCACTTTGAGTCTGAAGTAAGTAAACGAACAATTACTACTCGTCAACATAGCTTCATATACATCTATCAATCTGGCGGGAGAAATCTAAGCTGTTGCTGATTTTCGTAGCCGTCACGTTGGATGAATTTAACACAAAATTTGTCATGTATTAGTGTCTTTTGTTATATCATCCAACATGGCCGCTGAATGTGTTGTGTCAAATTTATTCTCTTGGGAATGATTGAAACCTGCAACAGACCCCTTGCAGCACGTCGGAATGCAGCTCAATTTGGAGGACAAAACAATAGGTTCCAATTCTCAGAAGATTGAAATTCTTTTGCTTTGCCTCCAAATTGAGCTGCTTTGATGTCACGTGCAAGGGGTCTATACTACTCTCATAGATTTAAAAAGGCTGATCCCCCGACCCAATAATTTGCTGCAGACACCCATTTATGCATAGTGTTGATGGACTTCAATGTGGAACTGAGAACACGGTGTTCATTGAAAAAGTGTTTCTACTTCGCGCGATCAAATCATTCATTTTTGTTGATGGCATGTTCTGTTAATTAATGACTAGTTTCTTGTCTAAATTATAAAGAGCGTTCCCAAAAACACCGAGGTATCGATGTTCGTGAAGATGTTCAACCAAGAAATCATCTACGCAAAAATTACTCCACAAGCCATTGAAGATCTTGTCGGTCAGATCAAGAGCCTCTTACTGGGCGAGAAAAACGAGATCCAAACTGCACTCGGAGGTGAGACTAATTGTTCTATTTGATAGTGAAGAACAATGAGACTGGTTTCTTTGAAAATATCTGTAGGGGCGGTAAAGAAAAGAAAGGGAGTTGTTGCAACAAGGTGTCTTGATTCCATAAAATATTTATTGCGCATTTTGTTGTGCTACAGTTATATGCATTTCTGCCGGTTTTTGAATTGATGTTTGATTCACTGGTTCTTATCCCCTCCCTTTGATAATTTGTGTAAGGCGCATTTAGGACTGAATCAATGGAGGTGTAGTGGTACCAATTGCACTTGCCTCTCACCCCTGGGGTCTCGGGTTCCATTCCTGGACTCAGCATCACATGTGAGTAGAGTTGTAAGGTCTCTCCTTTGATTTGAGGGTTTTTCTCCAGGGTTTTACGGTTTTCCTCCCTCCACAAAACCTAACAAGCTTAATTCCAATTCGATCTGTGAGTTAGCCATGCCGCGAGTTTAATCATCCCAGAGGTTGTTTCAGGGTATCGATAAGACCATCTTACCATCGAATAGTCAAATACCTGTATATTCTTTTAATATTATTCCAGCAATGAAGATCACCAAGGACAGCATTCAAATCCAACAAAGTATTACCAAGGCGTTCCTGTTTGCGCATGCTCGGGAGTTGGTACCAACACTGGCTGGTTTGCCTCTTCACCTTCACCTTGTGTCCAGCATGGTGACCAGTTTGAATAACAACATCAAAATCAAATCTGAGCCATCTTTGTTCAAAATTCTCTCAGCAAAAAGCCTATCAACCTCAATGAACGTCAATGCTAAGTGAGTAAAATCGAATAATATTTTGTACTACAACTACCAGAATCCCTTGCGCCATTTCTATTGTCAATGTTTCCTATTTTCATGATCTGTAAAATTCTATTTTGTAAAACATTCTGGTGGCCATGGAAACGACCTACTAAAATGAGTATCCCAGTAGCCTAATGATTTTAATCCGTCACATAGAATACGGCGTATTTATTTATATATTTATTATGATTCGCCAGAACAACAATTACAGCACAGTGATATGGGTGCAAAAATGAAAAATTTTACGAAAGAAAAAAAAAAACATTAATGAGGATATGACTGACATGACTTATGTGGCTGGCCGGGTACACACAATTACTGCATGCGCCAATTACTATGGTCCCGTGCAATGGGTCAAGGTTGAGATAGAACAAGAGTTGGCAGATAAACTAGCATTACGGTTTCCATGGCTACTTGGAAATAAAAAAATGTTGATGTCATTGTTGTCATTTTTTTCCGTAAAGGATATCCTTATTCACCAAGGCTTCCATCCAGGTCCACACCCCGTTCGTTCGAGTTGGACTCAAGCTGCAGAACACTATTCAGATGAAGCCACAACAAGGATTCGAAATGAAGGCTCGCTATGGTCATTCTTACACCTTTGTTATCCAAAACCCAACACAGGCCAAGGATGTCTTGGTAATCAGGTAGGTACCGTCAGCTGCGTTGCGTGACTAAAATTTGACATTGGTCAATTTACAACTTAGAGTGCATTTCGTGTGACTATGAAACGTCACGGCACTGGAATAGCCGCACAGTCCGGCCGGTATGGAATTGGAGATGTCCATTGAACCAATTACATTGCGTAGAATCAATGCTCATCCAATCAAAATGAACGCACGGCACTGTCACGATCACGCAACGTCACTCGAGCCTTTTTGCGGTCAGACAAAATTTTATGATTTGCGGAATCTAAAGGTTTTTCTGTTTATTCCACATAAAAAGTCCCGATCCAACCCAACCACAGGCAGTCGGTACATGTGGTGTAGTCGAAATCCAACAAGTCCAACAATTCAAGATCACCGAACAGGAGGTTCCTCTAGCAATCAACAAACAACATATCGTTCAGGTTAGTTACTGTGCTACATGCAGGGCACTTTTTCAAAAGACTTTTCTTGTGGATAATTCCTAAGGTTTAGATCGACCGCTATCAATATACGTTATTTTCGGTCTCTTTTGGAATTTTAACCAGCTGTGGGGAGGGATTTTGAGACCGACGCTAAGAACGGCTGTAAAGGAGACTACCAGCTGAATGGGAAGATTTCGATAAAGTGTACATGGATCATTGAAATTCGAAAGCAGTGTTATTCTTGCCCTTCACTGAAGGTTGCATGGTAAAGAGATTCATGAGATTTATTCAACTGATTGAGACCAAGCAATAGAATCTCTGGTTGATAGCACATGACGGGCAGTGTTTGCCTGTCCTTGTAGGCTGGTAATAAGATTCAAGGTTCATTGATACCAATCAATACGCGTGCTTTCACCATTGAATAATCCTCTAATAATCCGCCCCCCGGGGGGTCGTTTCATACGGGGATGCTCCGCCCGGACTCTCGACCCCTTACCCTTTTCTATACCAAATTTCAGCAAAAAGGTACCCCTTTTTTATACCTTTTTGCCTGAAAAGGTACCCCTTTCGTATACCTTTGAAGAAAATCTACCCCTTCTTATACCAAAACTCACAAATTTCCACCCCTTTTCTATACGTGCGGCCTGAAAAAAGTACCCCTTTCGGGCGGAGCATCCCCGTATAGTCCATTATAGGGAATCCGCCATGCCTCTCCTCTTTGCTCACTAGTATTCGTCTAAATATATTTCTAAGCTTTTTTTCTATTTATCATGTCTTGCAATAAGTAATGAAATTCTACCACAAGCAAAGAAATCAAGAAGGAAATAAATTCTTATGAGTGGGGAAAATATTGTGTACACCCAATGACTGAAGTAGTCTATATTCTTTCGTTCACAGCTTGAAAGGATGTGCTATGGTGAAGCTACTACTGGTGTAGAGACCTGCCTTTCTGGACGTGTTCCTGACCTTTCGTCCCTGCGATTCAAGGACATCCCTTACCTAACAACCCTTGCACAAACTAACGTCCGTGTCCAGTCAACACCCAAAGACCAAGTCAAGCAGATTGAAATCCAAATAGATGTTAAGCAGAATACCAAACAGAGTAAGTTGGTTTTTTTTTAAAGGAGATTTTGCTTCGAGTTTCGCACTAGGTCAGTGCATGAAAAATGAATATCTTGAAGTGCATTCAAAAGTTAACGTATAAATAGGAGACTACACAGGTTTAGGCAGCAGGTCTCTTGTGAGCGATCACTTGACCGTCCTGCATCAGAGACATACTTGTCTTAGCATACCATCACTAGTAAGCGATCATTGCCTTGTCGTATATAAGCGACCGCATCTTGATAGCGACCACGTCTCCTAGCTAGTTGCATTTTTTTTGGAAATTTTTGAAATAGGTGCGTGAAAAATTGAATATCTTGAAAGCAAGTCGGTCATCCTGTGGTCGATCGCTTCAGACTGTCTTGCATCAGAGACATACTTGTCTCAGCATACCATCACTTGTAAGCGACCATTGTCTAGTTGCATATAAGCGACCGCATTTGATAGCGACCATTTCTCCAAGTAACTTTGATATACTGAAGCATATTGTTCAATGGTCGAAAATGTTAGTGGTCATCTCTTAGTAATAGCTAGCACCTCTGCTAATCGACCACTACTTGCTACGACCATCATATAAATCGACCACTTACAATAAAATCTATTTAACCTTTGGATATGTCATTGAATCAACAGACATGATTGGACAAATTATGTACAAAGCAAACGGCAAAACCACCAAACGTGAAGTCCCTATCTCCTTCACATACGACTACACCAAGAGCCAACTTGTCATCTCTGTTACCAAGAAGAGCCCATTGACTTGGGGAATGAACCTACGTGTAGACTGCAAACGCCTGACGAAGGTTGACGCTGTGCTGAGGTTCAATGGAAAGAGCAAGTATCAAATGAATTTGGAAAGCATTATTGATCAACAGACTGGAAAGCAGATGACGGTCAAGCTGGGATGGAACAAGGCAAGTGTCTTGAATTTTAACTACTTTTTCCATATTATTTTTGACATAAAAAAATTCTAAAAAATTGGAGTAATTTTGATACTTTTTCTTCGATTCAGCTGCCAGTGTATTTGAAAGAAGTCCTGAATAAATATGAACCCCAGATACTGTACTTCGTGCAATTGTTTGGCTCGGTTTCTACACAAGGGAGAAGCAAGAACAAAATCCAAATCACCTTCCAGTTAACATCACCGCTGACCGCTCAGGTTCGTGCCTTGAGCCCACTGGGTCAAATCCAGACAAAACAGCTGTCTCTCCCAATGAAGATGTCACGATTGCCTCTGTCTCTCCAGGAATTACTTGAATGGCCTTTCGGTAAGTGTTCCTTCATAGTACATGTATAGTAATTCCTTCTCGAGAAAAGCAACGGAAATCCAAATATGGTGCAACTCTGAATCGCCATCACATTACCCAGCTACAGAAAAAATCGAAATGTGTTGATACACTACCCCTATAATGCTCCCAAAATTGGCTGTGTGAAATGACTGATGTGGACTGTACGCTCCCCCTCCCCTCCCCTTGAATGTACGATTTTTAAAGCGCTTTTTCTTACACTGCATGCTTAATTTTTCCAACATTATGAGGTAGTGTATCAACACTTTTGATTTTTACTGTAGCCAGTAGAAGTTCTGCTCGTTTTGAGATTCTTAATATGTTTCCTTCGTGTTTCCTTAACTTTACACGCCAAACTAGTCTTTCTGGGCCAGAATTTTCCATTAAATTACATTCCTTAGGTCAAAGGCCAACGAAACTAGATTTATGAAACACCTTGTACTAATGAGTTTTGGTTGTCGCCATCTTGGATTTTGCAAAATATCAGTTTGGCGACAATTAAGAGCACACACACATGAAAAAAAAATTGGAGTTTTTCGTAGAAAACTGAAAATTATTGAATTTATCGTGTTCTTTTCAGGTCAGTGCAGGCTCCAATCATCCGGCTCATCACGCCAACACAGGATTTCCATCTTCGACCAGAAATCTTATTCCCTGTCTACTCGTCAAGAGAGCACCTGCCAACATATTTTGGTCCAAGATAAGCAAGGGAAACTCGCTAAAGTCGCTGTTCAAGCAGAGAAACAAGGACAATTTCGCCTGATCATTCGAGTTCTGCAACCAAGACAGGCAAGAAGATGATTTTACACTATAATTTAAAAGTGATTGTCTCTTACTGCATTGAGACTGGGCCTTTTGAAATGCAATTTAAATTCAAATCAATTCATAAGCCATGCTAGCGAATCTAGGAGTTTTGAGTTTGTCGGAATAAATGTTGGATGTACCAAAGGCGCACGTTTCAGGCTAGGTGGGCTGGGAATCATGTATACCACCCTTCTGATGCAAAATTTCTTATAAATATTGTAATTTTGGAGATGTTATTTCTTGCGTTTTTGAGGCATTTTTCGGCAGGAAGAGGTCAATAGGCATCTAGTGAATTTACCATAGACTTCGGCCACTGTATTTTGAACCTTTAAACCACGAGTAACTAAGTACTAATGAAATGCTTCGATTTTTTCAGACCACGATCGTAGTCAAGCCCGACCTTTCAGTTCTGATCAACAACAAGCCATGCAAAGATAAGGTTTGCAAGGAACAAGGCATTGGTCGAGTCGTCAGGAAAGAACAACGAGTTAAAATCAACCTGAATCTCAAGGTAACTAGTAACAGCACTGAATGATAATTGTTAGACATCATTTCTCGTCATATGAAATGCCAATCGCGTTCCTAGCTCGAAGCCAAGATGGCGCCCGGAATCCAAGATGGCGCCCGGAATCCAAGATGTCCTGCTAAATGATAGTCAAATGATGACATTAGAAATACATAGCAACTTTTTCAGTGCATTTTCTTCTCGTTGCAGCACTTTATTCAAATCAAATACCAGCCCAACAGCATCAAAATCCTCGCTAGTCCCACTCTCCGTGACAGGGTACGCGGTCTTTGTGGTGACTTCAACGGTGAGGATTACAAAGAGCTGAGGAGCCCCCAAGGGAAAATTCTATCAAGCACCGAAGAATTTGCCCGCTCCTGGAGGACTGAGTGCTAAGGTTAGCTTATATTGCCGTATGAAAACAGGGTGGGGTCTGGAAACGAAGCCTCAGTTTCAGTATTTTCACTGACAAATGTGCAAACGAAAAATTTGAAATCACAGATTAATATAAACAGAAAGGTCCAAAACTAAGTTATAGTTATATTTGGAAACTTTACACATACCTATTGCTTACTACGATTAAAAAAATCAAGTGAAAATCTAGAAATAGCAAGCTTTTTTAATTACAACTTTTTTCTTTTTCTTTTCAGCTTCAAATGGTATCGACATCAAATCAATGATCACCGGACCGACCAATCTAAATAGATCAAAACTTTAGTTTTCTAGAGGGTATTTCGTTTCTAAATGGTGTAGGGATAAGGCAGTCTTAGAAAAATATTTTATTTCTTTTTTTCATAAGGTTTGTAATTTTCGTTTTCACAAAACGAAGAAAAATACAATCGAAGGACTAATGGTATTTTCAATAACTTTTAAAATCTTTAATAATAATCCCATAATTCCTCGGCCTTAATTAAAAACCATTTGTTTTGTTAAAGCTCTTTCCCATATATTTGTATACTATATTTAGCAGTTATTCGCCGAAGGCGAAGTGATTATCGATGAATATTTACCGAGCGGCGAGTCTTCGAGCTGCGAGGTAAATATTCATCGATAACCACTGAGCTTGAGGTGAATAATTGTTTTAGTATAAATAAAAAGGTGATTATTTCAAAAAAGAAAGAAGGAAACAACATTGAAAGTGAAAATATTTTATTTTTTAAAGCGCGACGGTCACGCTGACAGCCATTTTGTCCGAAAAGGTGATTATCGGCTGATAATCCGAGATAGAAAACCAATCAGAGCGCGCGATTTTGTATAATCACCTTTGTATTTATACTAATAATCAATATTGGTTTTTAGTAGTTTATAAAGACAATTTCGAAAAGAAACCAAAAACTTCATTCACAAAACATGGATGCTTACCATTGAAGACATTTACAGTATATTTTGTTAATAACGTTTTTACCTTCTGCTGGACGAATATCACTTCGGACGGGGGATATCGCCTGATACCCGTCCTGCACGTGACCCATTTGAACCAATGACAGCGCGCGAAAATTCATCGTTGGGTTATAATAATCAATATTTCTCAACTATCCTTAAGTTCTATCCTTTATTTCCTAGATCAGTATATCATGATTATTTTGACCATAAAACTTAACTATAGATTGTGTCCTAGTTTTAAGTACCAAAGTCCATTCACTTCTGTTTAGTGAGAACACGAGTGCAAACTTTAGGGTTTTTTGTCATTTCTTTTATATTTTTTTCGTTATTCAATAAAGGTATTTTGCATTGAATTTGAAGTCTCCTTATTATTGACTCCAGCAACATATATTTGTCAAGCACTTATGGAGCGACCTTAATGGACGCGAGGGAATCGATCTTGCCAAAGTTGAAAGACTTGGGCAACCCTCCGTAATGCGAACCCTTATTAGCAACCTTAACGTGGGCCAGAATTAATACGCAAGCCCTGCTCAATCTCTTGGTATCAATCAACTGAATTATTATGAAAATAAAGAATATCAGGCTGTAGTACAGAGGTGCCCGCCCGTATTATAAAGGTGGTCGTATTGTAAAGTTTTCTCATTGGAAGAAATAAACAGCATTTGCCGAAACCCTTGGAGCAATGTTTGTGTATTCGATCGGATCGTGTCCGTCTCGATCTTCTTTGACAACAGAGATGATAAACTAGCCATATGGACTAGTAATGTGTCTTCATTCACTCTGGGAAGAATAGAAAAAATACACTTTGCTCGGCGGATCACAGCGAGAGGTCGTCCTTCATGACAGTTTGAAATGATGGTGGCGTAAGCACGTCGGTAACCATAGTAACTGTAAATCCTTTGAAAAACACACAGAAATTACACTTGTACAACATACAAGATTGTAATTCCCCCTAGTTCCACTTCCAAGTGCAAAGAAGACCCAGATTATTAAGCCATGAGAGTTAGATAAATCAGTTCTCGAATGAAGAAGAATAAAAAACAACCTACTTGAAAAAACAGCCATAAAAATCGTAGTTTTCCTCGATATTAAACTTCCTGTAATCAAAGACCAATAAAGAGAATAAAAGAAAAGGATTCTTTTGTTTAATCCTTTAAATCACGTCACATTTATGATTAATTTTACTTCAAAAGCCCAAAAAACCTGCTTAAATGGATGACATTTTGATGTTAGCGAATTCTTTAGAACATCCATCCGTTTCCTCGAGATTAGTCTTCTCCTAAAGTGCTATTCTTAAAATGTCCTGTCCCTTGGCAACACTGACAAACTATTTTCGTGCTATAAACAGATTTCAAAACAATTTGGCCAACATTGAATCGAGACCTGTGCAATAATGGTGATTTGTAGAACATGTTTATTTACATATAATTATCTTTTACAAATGGATGGGCTGACACTTTAGTTATAATCACTCTTAACACAACATAGTTCATTTAAGGATGCCATTTGTTGGCTTGGGTAAGTGTTCCAAGGCATAATTTTTGGGCTAGTGCCGCCGACCGCCAAATATTTATAAATGGAATCATTTAGTCAGTATCTAAGGCCAGCTTCCACTCATTAAGACCGTGTTGTTATCTCACGATTTGTCAGAATATTTTTTACAAAATTTTAGTCGTTTTGGTAAGTAATATGAATTTCTTCGAAGCAATCAAAGATAATTTAAGATTTGATTTTTTTATTTTATAAGTATAGTTTGTTGTTGTTTTTCTTTATAACAGTCGCTATGCCAGCATTGAATGATGCCATCTCACAAAGACGTTTCAAGCAAGTTTATTTCCTCATGAACTACGGTGTAGACTTAAACACAAGAAATATTTCTGGGAAAACAGCATTAATGCAGCTTTGTGAACTTAAACCAGAAGAAACAGCGATAGTTTTAGCAAAAGCGCTTGTGAAAAGAGGAGCACAAATCGAGTTAAGCGATAGAAAAGGAAGAAATTCTCTTGTATATGCCATATTACACCAGAGAGAAAAAATCAGTTCTTATTTTCTTGAAGAAACTAGTAATTATGACCTCAATGCCAAAGATTTTGATGGAAATACGGCTCTTTCACACGCTGCTGCGATAGGGAATTTGGAAATAATTCGCCCTATTGTTCGACTTTTGAAGAAATTTCGACTGAGTGTTGACGTTCCCAACAACAAGGGAGAAACTCCTTTGATGCAAGCCACGAAACACGGCAATATTTCTTGTGCCAAATTTATTTTATCCGAAGGTAAAGCTTCAAAATATATGCGAGATAATAGTTGCTGGAAAACCGCTTTGGAATGGGAAGAAAGTTTACAGTCAGAAAGCCAGCAGAAACTGACGTGTTTTCAGTCCTTGATTACCAAAGAACAAGAGATGGGAGATCTTAGAAGGAGCAATTCTGCTCCCAATGGAAACAAAGAAAGTTTGCTCGGAACAAGACGAGATACTTCTCCATCCTTGTACAAGCCAAAAACATCACAAAGACAGGAGATTGAACATTTATTTGATGTTTACAAAGATCAGTTCTCAAGTACTTATAGAAAAGGATACGTGAACAGAAAAATCGAAATACGAGAAACAGAGAATGAAGGATTCGATTGTAGCTTGTCTAAAGAATTGGAAGATGAATTTGACGACGACATTTTGGAAAAATCTACTTCATCTGGAAATTCCACGCGAAGATTGTTCGCCAAAGGTGCTCAGGCTGTAGTCAAGTTTAAGAAAGGAACTGCTTCGAGAGGTCAACTTACTAGAACAAACAGCTTGTCAGTGACATTCCCACCTGGACAGGCTATAAAATTTGAAAACGTCTCATTGATAGAAAAATTAAATCCATCAAAAACCGGCGAATCTCCTAAAACAGCTCTAAACCGACCAAGGCGTCCTGCACGTAGTAAATCAGAGATTCCATACAACACAATTAGTCGACTAACGAAAGAAAACGAAAACAAGTGCAGTACAATACAGAATAATAAACTGCCAAGGATTTCACTTAAAGAAAGAAGGAGGACAGAATTGACTATGTCCACTGTTCTAGAAGATGAAGAAAATGACAATTAAAAAATTAAGTAGTTCGGTAGTTCAGGTGAAATCTTGTGAAAGAAAATGAAGAAAGGCCAGTTTCAAGTGGGCCCTTCGAGGGGAGGGTCGTTTCGGTATGGAAACTGCATGGATTTGCTAATTATCAGTTTGCACAGGGAAAATTTTGAAAATGGCATTTGATGTACTAATACTGCATGGAATTGGATTTATTTGCAATTGTCAGGACTCAGTTTCGAGGGTTTAACTTCGGCTATATTTGCAGCTAATCATTTGAAATACAATCTGTTCAAGTATAAAGAAAATGTTCCGCAACTTAAATGCACAGCTTTTCCAAAGGCACGACTTTCAGCATTATAAGAATGATGTCAGTTAATAATGCAAGAAAACTAAGTTGAAATATGATATTAACAAATAAAAATGCACACCCGGTATGAGTAAAGATTTTTGTTGAATATAAATTTAAAACGTGGAATCGAATTGCGTGCCGGGTCGCAATCACCGGTGCAGAGGCACCCAAAGGTTTCCTGAGTACTTTCCTGGTACCCTTGCACTTTATCAGCATTCAATTTTATAACAATTATAATATAATTGGAGGGAGGAATGTTTGGTTGACGGCCAGTTCTGGTGACCCCTCCTCCAAGATGGACCTGTAATTTTAAAACGACTGAATATCTTAGCTTGTAATACTGCATATCTCGAGTAAAATTTTTCCCCCCGAGCTCTTTTGAGACCATTTTAACCCCAAAATACCATTAAGAAAAAAAATAAAAGAATGAATAAAAACCTTATTTTTTTTTAGTTCAGTCATGGAAAGTTTGTTAGGATATACGAAGGTTACTGAAAATATACCAAAAACAACAGAAAAAACGGCGAAAATAAATAGGGGAAAAAACTGTATTCCATAGAGCCGCTAGGTAAGCTTTTACCTAAATCGTTGACAGTAAAGGATTACTAACTTCAAAAGGCTAAGCTCGAAATTCTCTAATATAGCGAAAAATCGACTTACAATTTCAAATCATTAACTTTTGCGACTCCGTTTGGACTTAATCCTATTTGTGTCGGTACTAAGCTAAGATATAAAATTTACATGGAACGAAATAATATAAACCCCGACTGTCTGATTACAATTATTGTTTATCAGATACTGAAATGATCGATAATGAGGTTATCTGTGTTCCAGAGTCTATTTATAAACTACAAATTGTTTTTTTCTATTTTATTCATTGCTATATTTAGTTTTATCTTTGATAAGAATAGGAATGCATTAAAGTAAAACACAAATAACATTTCAATGGACTTAAATTAGAGTGCAAGCAGGTGTAAGAGCTTTTCTGATGTACACTGATTGATCAAGGAAGTCGTCGAATCCTGCGTATAGGCGTTTTATGTTTTAATTTCTTCAAGCAACCATTTTCCCTTCCCAACCACGCGGTATCCCTTTAATATTATTACATTCTTCACCAGCAATAATGCTGGTGATTACACGTGGAACAGCTGGTTGTAGCTACAAAAACTATTCTTGAAACGGTGTGAAAGGGGGACGACCTGCAGTACACAATAACTACAACTCCTGAAATCTGGAGTCCGTAGACAGTAGTTGAATTTTTGGCTCATTCAAAATTTAGTAATTTTTTAATGATTAAAATAATTAAGGAATTGTCCAGAGGCAGGTGAAAAATACCAAAAATATATTGAAATATGGTTTCCAAGCATTTTTTAACACTATTATCCCTATCAAAAATTTCCTTAAATTAATGACTTTGTATTTCAACTATTCTAAACAAAATGGAAATTGGTAGTTTAATCACTGATTTTAGAAGTCCATAAAAGTTTCATAGTCCATTTTGTGTTACTATATGATTCCTCCTTATAACAAATCTTTCAGGCAACTCAATTTGGGATTCTCAGCAATCTACCTCAGAGTTTTGCACAGAGCCCCACTGGGTTCCCAATGTCCCAAATCCAAATTTTAACCAAATTGGGTTACCTGTGGAGGGGGCTTGGATGTACCCCTGTTTTTCTGTCTTTCTCCATTTCAAAAATGCACCCTTTACTTCAACCATCAAATATTTAATGTTTAGCATAATTTTTTTCCTTTTTCTTTAGGCTAAAGCTATACTATAATCATTTATCTTTTTAGTTACAAAAACAAAACCAGAGGAATGTATCATCTTTTAAAGATGAAATAAGGTGATATTTTCCATTTGGTACTGTATATCATGTACCATTTTACAAATCATGAAGTTGAAGAATAAAATATGATTCATTGGTTGAAGTGCAAGAGAAATCCATCTAAAATTCTAAGGCTTGCATTCTGCATACAGCTTTGTCTATATTGAGCAATTATTACACCAAAACCTAAAGGGTCTTTTACAGGGGAAAGAGTTGTCCCTTTTATCAGCGATACCCTCCTCCTCAAGCCAAGCTTTTCCTGGGCCAAATATCCATTTGCTAAGAGATCCACATGCTCAAAAAAGCTTGTTTCGTACGTACCAAGTACAAGTGTTTAGAAGAACCAAAAAGTTGTTCACACTACAAGGGACACCCTCTTGTAAAGAGCGCCCCTAAGAGTATCATTTAGTGACCCTTCAAGCCACAGCAGTCATTAATATGTATATGCTCAGCATTGGTTTTTAAAGATGTCAGGACTGTCTTCAAAGTGGCCACTAAATAGACTTCAAATAACTAAAAGATTAAGTTGCATTCTAATTCATACCAGTGACTGCAAGAGTCAGGCCTAAATATTGAATTTAGTATAAGCAAACTAGCCGACAGTGTCAGAAAGGAACCATTTGAAATGGGTTATGATAATGATAATAATTTGTAACAGTTGTTTGTACATATTTCAATCCTAATATACTATCACTTTTGTTTTGTAACAGTTTTTAGGGATGTGGGAAACCACAGCCTTCTCAAGCAATGTTACGATAAAGATTTTTTTCTTCATTTTTGTCTATCATTTATGGATTAATTTTGATAATATTAACTATCAGGACTTCATAAAGTCTTAATACTGTCTCAGTATTTTGTAACAAAATACTGACTAAAAAATAACTGTCACTCAGTTCAATTGTGTTGCAGTATTTTTCAATATTATGTGAACTCAGTAGTAGTGAGTTTCCTATTAGAATTTGTTTTTTCATTGCCGCCAGCCAAAAATATAAAAGGTACTGATTGATTACTTTTGATTGACATAGGTCAACAACCAAATTCCAATAGAGCTTTTCTTACAGCAGCCATGTTTAAGGGCAGGAACAAATATGCAATTTTTTTTGCACATGACAAAAGAATTTATTCCCTAATGGAGGAAATTTCTATGGTTTAGCTCTCTAAAAAACCTCTATTTGCAGCTGGCGGCTACCAAATTTGTGCATTGAAAACTGCCACAAGAGAGAAAGGTTCATCGTTCTTTGAAGATTAACTTGTGGTGGACCTTTCATTCGAATGCGAAAGCTAAAATTGTCTCATTTCAGAGCTATGTTCATGTAGTTCATTTGTCTTTAGAATACAGTTAAAAGAGCAAAAACTCCGTACAGGAGTGCACAAGGGTATGCCACAAGAAGTTGTTGAGAATCCATAGCCAATGCTGAAACAAACAGCTTTGATGATACCAGACTGCACCAGCCAATAGTCACTGTCGTTAAAATAGATCCCAGCATTCCTTGCAGGCTGATCAAAAGAGAGACCCCAGACAGTGCTACCATTGGTAGTAAACAGTACCCAAGAACACTGACCACGGTACTAAATGACACATCAGCTAAACTCATCAAGTTCAGAATGGCATACATTGCTACACACCCCAGAGCACTGTACCCATATATGTACCCGAAATGCACCTTACCATGAAGGAGCAGAAAGCCCCCAAAAGCCAAGCAGAAGAGTAGAGGTCCAGCCAGATCTGTGTCATCCATTAAATGGGTATCCGCCTCTTTCAATGGATTCAAAACAGATAAAGTCTTTTGCCAAACATGATCTAGATTGAAGCCAAGTTCTTCTAGTAATGGCGGTTCGTCCTCAAATCCTGTTGAATGTGCTTCATCAACTTGTCTGATCTGATCACTAGTAGGTGAAGGATATGATGGATTGTAGTACTGTGCGTTCCCATTCACGTTAGGGTCGTAATAATTGCCACCAGCGTATTGGTTGTAGCCATATTGATCCCCATATTGACCGCCATAACTTTCCTGCTGAGGCGACTGGTTTTGCTCGTAATTTGTTGAATAAAAACCATCTTGATAAAACCCTTGATGTTCTTGGTAGTAATTTTGATCGTAACCCGACATATTGGACTCTGTTCAAAGGATCTGATCTGTTAAAAAAGCGATTTTTACAGAATATTTCGCAAGAAATCTGAAAATATTTTACCGTTTCAAGACACGTAAGCGATTTAAATGTACGATACCCAGTCTACTGACACCTTTATTCGGCTCAGAGGGATTGAGACCGATTTCCGAATATTAAACGAAAAATAGAAAACTTTCCGACGCACATACGAAACATTAAAAACTATATTTCACTAAAAAAGTCAAGGATTAAAATTTAAATAATAATATAATTACATTCAATTACTCAATAAGGGCTAGAAACTTTTAAAATAGCATGTTTTTTTTGCATGGCTTCTTGAAGTTATGCTTCGTTCGGCCCTTCGGAATTTCTTCGTAACTGGTTCGACAGACATTTTGACAGCGTTCGTCGTGAGTTGTTTTGGCGCGTTCTTTGTTGTTTCATGTGCAGAGATTTGTAATTTCAGTTATCGAATAAACGAAAAAATGTCCGATTTATTAACGGATACCAAGTTATTTCGTGTTGGATTGTATGTGGCAGCTCTTCTAGCAAGCTTTGGATGTGTTTTTTGGAAAGTTTTCACCGTGAGCAGAGCGTCGAAAGGGGTTTTTGTCAAGTACTTGCCTATCCCAGTGATTGGTGTTATTTCTATGGTTGTAATATGGAGAAATATCCTGACGTTTCTTATGGAGATGGTCAAATATCATCCAGACTTGAAGACGATGTTCAAGGAGTCTGATGTCATTTTTGAGGTATTTCCTTGTGTTTAAGATGAAGTGTGAGAATCTAGTGAGTTGTCATTTGAGAGCGACAGAATTTTTCCTTCATCAATAGGGTTTCTTTCTAACACCTTGTACTATGTACTATGATACTACAGTACTCTTTGTATAAAATAATTTGAATGAGTTAAGTAAAGATGTGTTGAGTCAAAATACTCTCGTCACTCCACTCCTTGCAAAAACAAGGAGCCTCTGGTGTCCAAGTTATCCACCCCAGGGATGTCCAGTACCTATTAAAATAGTCCTACATGAGATCCACCCATTGAACTCACAAATAATTTTCAGTCCCCCCCCCCCCCCCCCAGCATAAAGGCTTAGCTTAAATTCCAACCAGTTATTATTTACAGGGAGGGAATGGGAGCTGGTGCATTTTGATTTTCACAGGTCTGCACAAATTGTTTGTGACCGCTCTCCCTAAAATGCCCTTTGTCTCTCTAAGCCTTTTCCCTTGTGGAGCATAAAAAATGCTGCTCCCTCCCTGTAAATAATGGATGGACCTAGCCAAAGTCAGTTTGAATACCTATTATAATGCAATAAATAGATCCCTTGCAGCACGTTGGAATGCAGCTCAATTTGGAGGGGGAAAAAAACAATAGGTTCCAATTCTCAGGAGATTGAAATTCCATTTGTTTTGTTTCCTAAATTGAGCTGCTTTGAGGTCACATGAAAGGGGTCTATACTGCAATAGACCTTATCCTTAGGGTCTAATGTTTCCCATTTCAGATCATGTGTCATTCTCTAAAGTGATAATATTCTTTTTTTGAGTTGTGTCTTCTCGACAACAATTTAATCAAAGAAATGCTACTCCAAGGAATGACACATGTTCTGAAATGGGCAATCATTATGCTCGAACTAAAAGAGTCCAATCCATTTGCTTCTATCTTTTTAGGCCTACCGTGTCGTAACTGATTCTATTGAAGGCTACTGGTGGTCATCACAGCTGTTCATGTTTGCCATGGTGTATATTGTTTTCCTAAACACAAAATCACGCCAGATAAGCATGTCAACTCCAGAGATATGTGCCTATGCATGGCTTGCCTTCAGTGGTGCAGTAAGCCTATCCTTTGCACTGTTTATATACCGATACAATGTGACTCTCCACACCAAAACAAGAAAAGTCGACCATCATCAGATGTCAGGCTGGAGTTTCGCAGTGCTAGCAATTTGTTTATGGCTGTCGTATATCTGTATTATCTTCTTGTATTATTCAGTTGATTCTGCATTCAAGGTCTATCTTTTACTTTTCCATCTCATTTTGCTTCTTCCTAGCTTTCTCCCTTCAGTGCATGTGAAAGGTTATACAACACAAGCCTCCAAGGGCTTGGCTCCCTTTCTTTATGCTTTACTTGCTATTTCTCTTACTGCTCAGCATTTTTATTTCACCCATCTTGCTCTGCCCCATTCAGATCCTAAGACATTTTATAACTTGTTCTTGGCAGGCTTTGATCAGTATAGTCAGTGTGCAGTTTCTTTGAATGCTGTTTTTTGTTTTGTGATATGTATTGCCTATCTGCTGTTGAGATCTGACGGCACTTCTACCACAATACCTGTGGTAGTTCCCTTCATGCTTCTCACTCCTTGTATCTCATTAGGGGCAGCATTCTCACTTGTAATGCTGTACGAAGAGTACAATTTAGAGAGGGAAACAGAAGTAAAGGAAGACTGACTTACACAGCCAGTGAATAAGAAGGAAACTTAAACTTTCCATGAAAAACTTTGGAACTGTACTGAAATTTTGGACGTTAGTACAGTAGTCATTTGTTAAAAGAACGTCTGAAATGTCAGTTCAGTCCAAACGTTTTTACACGTTTAAGTTTCCTTTTTATTTACTTGTTGCATTTAACATACCCACTCGGTCCCAACTAGTAGTAATAGGGACTTTGCACCATCACATGATGGCAGCCATGACAGAAAGCAGGAATGGAGGCCATCTTGAATTCTATTGTTTTAAGTAAGACATTATGGGATGCATTCATAGGAAGATTTATAGTATGCACAGCTGCCAGGGTGTCTTATATAATTTAACGTTATCCAATGAGAAACATCTAAAAACAAATTGAATCTTCTGGTAGTTGGAACAATATGTGAAACAAGAAAGTGTAAAATTATTTGAGAAAGAAACCCTGCCACTCTACATTGTATGCTTTATAAATATTTCCATGTTTGCCCCCTCAGCATCCCATAATTCAAGATGGCCAATCGTTTCGGTAAAAAGGTCTATTGAATCTGGTCTAATCTGATTTACATGAAAAAGAATTCAGTTTCTCAGGAGAAAAAAGACTATTGTTGTGCCTCTAGTACTAGTCATCAGTTTGACCTTGTATATGTAGAATGCAGGGCTCGAAATAGGGGCCTGCCATTGGCCAAAATGCAGGTCAAATTCTACTACTGTCAGGCTTAAACAATTTTGAACTGCCAAATGGAAAATAAAATGGCAGAGGAATTTTGCTCCAAAATTATTTATCCTGCCGAAAGTAAGAAACTGTCTGACCATTTATCTTTTCTATTTCGAGCCCTGGAATGTGCTAAAAATCTAAGCCAAATTTCAAAAGATACTCGTATTTCATTGTTGTTTAACAATAGTTGTAGTCAAGTCATAATTTCAACATACGTAAGTGTTGTGCATTGGTATGGCCCGACTCGTTTTAAATCACAACAATGAAATACAAGCATCTTTTGTTAAAATTCTTAAGATATGTTCAAATTTCGTACAATACTTGATCTCACCTATTGTTTTTAAAGCGCACGAAGTCGAAAATAGTGATAGAGCAAAAAGGTCTAATAAAACATTTTTATGAGAATTTTGAATTATTTCTTCACGTGTACTTGACTCGCAAACCTTGATTGGTCCAGGATTACAAGTTATTTCTGTGATGGCGTGAAAACGGTCCATTTTGGTCTAGTTTCGGTACAAACTTCTCTATTCCTCATACCTTATATATATGTTGTTTTTACCCATAGGCTTGGACAAGGTTTTGACTTTAGTACATTGAATACTTGTTCCAATCATTCATTGTTGATCAGGATCTTTTATCCATGCTTTTAAATGGTCATTAAATTCTTTACTTTCTTAAAAATGGAGGGTCAATTTTCGCGTAATTATATTTTTGCGACAGTTTAATTTCGCGATTTTTTCGAACTGAATTGCGAAATTAAAGTGTCGCGAAGTTTTGATGTAATAAGGTAGTGTAACATTTTCTAGTCGAGCGGACTGTCGAAGAGCCTGTTTTTAAGGGACTGTACGTTTTTAATGAGGGATGAGGGGGTGGGCTGGAGTATTTGGGGGAGGGTTATCGGAAACTGAAAAAATGACGTTCGGTGAAGGGTCAAGCTTTTATTTCTCCTTGTTAGGGGGGAGGGTCACCTCTTTTATTGCCCATTTTAGAAGCGAATGCTAGAATGGGGAGAGTTTCGTCACTCAAAGGAGGGAATCTAAGCTTTCTAAAAGGCCTTATAAAGGCTTTTTTTCGGAGCTTCGCTCGCTTCGAATTCTAGTTTTCGCTCGCTCCTATGCCCGGTTAAAGATAGAGGTCGACTTGTGGAGTCTAGGGGACATCCACAATATCTACATGCATTGCTTTCACCTTCCTCAATATTTTTGCATTCCACTCAAGCTCTTTCCTCAACTCCACGCAAACTAGTTGTGGTCCTCAACTCAACCTACAATTTGGTTATTAAACTATACTACTCCATAAATGCTTATATTAGTGGCTTTGATTGACGCCAGCGGATAAATGTCTTACTGATGAGAATAACATTCCCATCCTCAGTGCTTTTATTATCATTATTATTAATACAGAACAGTTTTTAGCTATAGAACTACAAAATTCTTGGAATGATAGGCTGAACTGACCTTTCGTAATCGAAATTCTTTACTACTCTTCGTAGAAACAGTCGATTTGGGTTGGGGAGGGTCATCACTACAATATTTTTTTTCTGAAGATGAAAAACTTCAACCAAGCCCCCCTCGTTTTTCACTTATTTTTAATTCTCATAACTTCTCAAGAATTTAATATTTTTGTCTCAAACTTTCTAACTTTGTTCAAGTCATTCTAACCTATAATGTTAATGTAGTGGTCAACTAAAATAGGAATTTAAAGAATATGATAATGAAGTGGCGTCCATATTGGCATTCGGTCAAAACACAGTACTTCATGTCAATACTGACTTCTTTTCTCTATCTTTACAAATTTTATAATGATAATGAATTCATAAGTCTATATAGAAACTCAAAATGTAATAAGGGGGGAAAGTCCGAGTCACTTTGAAAGAGGACGTGTGAGAACCTTAGAACTAACGTCACATTTCATGATCAACCTTCTTCAGTACGTCCTTTTCGCAAACCTAAAAAGCGCGAGTTTCAAATGTCTCCCAATGAACCAATAATCATGGAGATGCAAAAAAGAGCACCCCCAATAAAGCCATAAAATCTGGTATTAAAGACGCTACCATTCAGAACAGTCCAACAGTCCACAAATGCAAGTGAAAAGGAAAGAACTTTTGAAAAACGCGTGAAAAGTTGGGCCAACAGCATGAACGAGTACAAAACAGTCATGATTTTTCTTTTTCTTGTGTGGTTCTTGGGTTGTTCAGTTGAGGATTGCGAAGGAATCGCTGGTGTTTTAACCCCTCGTCGTCCTCGCTGTAGTCGCAAGCACAGACACCCAAGACTGACCCGTTGTAGGAGACACAGAAGGCAAAGAAACAAGAAACGAGGAAAACGAGAAATGAACTGGACAAGGTGTGAAGTTAATAATAATTTTAATCTACATTCAAAGGTGTACATAGAAAGGAAAATATGTTAACTAACCACTGGTGGTGTGTGCTGCTAACTTCTCTCTGTTTATGGCTGCCATTGACTTTTAGAAATAAAAACCTAATCTTACAAAATAAGTACCACAATCAGAAAGATCAAACGGAAATATGTATTTTTGGAAAGCTTCATTGCTATAAATTGAATTCAAGTGAAGTTATTTGAAATCAAAATTACAGAGATTTGTATGTGTTCAGTGATCTGTTTCCTTGCTAGCCTCGTTGTGGTGTTTTTCACGTTTTTAGAATTAACTAAAATTCTCATAACTTTATAGATTTTCTTCTTTTCTTTTCTTAACTTTATTGATGTCATTCTATTCTATAATTTTAATGTAGCAGTCAACTTATTAACAAAATTATGATAATGAAGTGGCGGCCATATTGGCATTCGGTCAATGCTTCCAATTTTTCTCCCAGTGCGCAAAAATTAAATTTCTAAATTCCGATTCGATCATGGAGCAAGGAGGGACGAACTGAATGTTACCCTCGGAAAAACAAGGCCAACTATTTCAAGAAAACAGACCATAATCATTGATTTGTCCTCGATGCATGTTGTCTGTCAATTCGTTGTTTTGCCTGTCTTCGTATAAAGTTACGAACTTGTCTTTGCAGCAACTAATTCTAAAGTGCTAATTTTGAATCGCAAACTAAAACTAAGCAACTGAAACTGTTTGTTTTAACTCAATTTTAGGTATTTACGCCTCGAGAAGAATTAAAATCAGGATGGTCAAGAAAGAGACGCTTTCGACATGGTACTCCTGTTTCCGCTAATTCACTTGCCTTAGTAAAGTACCTTATCGAAGAAACTTTGAATAACAAAGCCAAGGTCTAAAGTTAAACAACCAAGAGAAAGAAGTGTATAGAGGATAAGGAGTTGACCCGTCATGAACTGAACTGCAGAAAACCACCTCCAGTTGGAAGCTGTCTGAGTTCAGATGGTCCCAAGCAAAGGCAATAAACTATAGTAACAACTTTGATCATTTGTACACAATTCCAAAATATTTGCCGCTTTCATGAATGGGTACTGGTACAAAAAATGTTATTTAAGACACCTTTTACCCCGACGAAGGACTAATCGGCCCGAAACGTCACAATTTCAAAATGTTTTTTTTTAGGCGGTGTGTAAGTTTTCCTGTTTATTCTCATATTTGCCAGGGGGTGGGAATGAGAGGAAGGAGGACGTGTTTCTCTCGAAACAGTGGAGCAGAGTGCAATATCTAGTGAGTTAGGCTGGCCAATAACCGCACTAAAAAGATATCATTCTGCATGCCGCAATGTTTAGAAATGCTTGCCAATGTCTTGTAAATGCCATCTGCATAGTTAAAATAAATAAATAAATCTGTTGATTCATCCAATTCATGAGGACTCGCCTATGATTTTCTTCTTTAGTTGAATTGCTTTATCTTTTATCCTGGGTTCTTTGTCATTGTAGACGTACTTTAGACTATTCAGTATTGTGTCCTTTCGATCCTGGGACAAAAGAGCCTGGCAGCTCGCATCTAAAGGAAAAAAGAAACAAAACATTAGCAAACACATGATCTAAGGGATAAAATTATTAATGAAAGAATAGAAAAGAAAAGACAGAGAGAGAGAGAAGAAAAAGGAGAAAAGTAAACGAATAGAAAGGAAAAATACATTATTTTAACCATTGTAATGCCATTTTCAAGTTCTTACACCATCCAATATGGCTGCCCCATTTATTCCCTTAGGAATGATTACAAACTACCTATAGTGAATATCATTCAACATGGCTGCCACTTTTATTCCCTTAGGAATGATTACAAACCACCTATAGTGAACATCATCCAACATGACTGCCCCTTTTATTCCCTTAGGAATGATTACAAACTACCTATAGTGAACATCATCCAACATGGCTGCCACTTTTATTCCCTTAGGAATGATTACAAACCACCTATAGTGAACACCATCCAACATGGCTGCCACTTTTATTCCCTTAGGAATGATTACAAACCACCTATAGTGAACACCATCCAACATGGCTGCCACTTTTATTCCCTTAGGAATGATTACAAACCACCTATAGTTAACATCATCCAACATGGCTGCCACTTTTATTCCATCAGGAATGATTACAAACCACCCATAGTGAACACTATCCAACATGGCTGCCACTCTTATCCCCTTAGGAATGATTACAAACCACCTATAGTGAACACCATCCAACATGGCTGCCACTTTTATTCCCTTAGGAATGATTACAAACCACCTATAGTGAACACCATCCAACATGGCTGCCACTCTTATCCCCTTAGGAATGATTACAAACCACCTATAGTGAACACCATCCAACATGGCTGCCACTTTTATTTGGATTGTTATAATTTTGCCTGCCGAGTTTGGAGGAAATCTATTGAGTGCGTTTTTTTATATGGTCTGTTTTTAAGGCCTATATTTGCTGTGCAGCTACTTGTACTCGATAGATTTTAATTTTTGCAAGATTATGACAATCCAAATCAAATTGGTATCTGTTTACCAAGATACTGAAGTTTCAAGGAAATCGGCGATCGACATTTGAGCGAACGGGAGGACAATATTATGAAATATCACTGTTAGAAAACCGGTTAAAATTTTCTGCTAAATTCGGAACTTTCCGAGTGTTCTTGACGCGATACGAGGGAGATAAAAAATCACAAAATTCACTCGCGAATATGTTGGAGTCACCTTAAATTCTTTAAATAATCAGCCAAAATGAAAAACAACGGTCTTGTTAAACGCAAAAGAAGATTCTTCGGTGGTTTCATTTAAGGACGTAAGTTATTTCATCATATTAGAGTTCCCCAAAAAAATAAAAATGGGGGTCACCGTCTTCATTTTTGAGCTACAACTCGAGGAAAATGGACTACTTCTAAGAAAGCAGCGCGCGTTTTCTCACTGCTTTCCGAGTTTACTAAAACATTAAAAAAGGATGAAAACAGCTTTCTAACTTGATAAAACTTTTCCTTGTGTCATATATGCCTATTTCAGACATAAATAAAAGAAAATAATGATGAAAAAATGCCCTACACAGAATTTATGAAGGTTTGAAATCGTGTGTTGCCATCAAAATGCGCGAGCTTCGATATCGTGAAGGTTTTTGTTTGAAAAATTGGCTGTCATTCTTTCCCATATAATGTTATTTTTTTCATTTTGACACATATTGTAGATCTCTATAGTAGCTTGTTTTTAAGAAAAAGAAAAATGGGGGTCACCGTTCTTGTTTCGAAGATATTAAGTCGTAAAGTTTGAAAATTTAGCCGCCATTTTGAAAAACGCGCGGAGTTATTATGTAGTTAAAATAGACTAGGCGTTTCTCGCTCATTTGAAAATGAGTAATTAGCAAAAGTGAAAAACAAAGGCAAAAAGAAGATACCTGGGTGGGTTCTCTTAATGAGTCGGGTGCGTCAGAACCCTGGGAAATCCTTTGAATAATTAGCCAAAATGAAAAACGGTCTTTTAAAACGCAAAAGAAGATTCTTGGTTGCTTTCATTTAATGAGATAGGTGCGTCAGAACCCTGGAAAATCCTTGAGTAATTAGCAAAAGTGAAAAACAAACATCATTAGAAGATACTTGGGTGGTTTCTCTTAATGAGTCGGGTGCGTCAGAACCCTGGAAAATTCGGGTCTGGCTATTTTGCGGTCTGCGGGTTGCGGGCCAAGATTTGCGGGTTGCGGGCCAAGATTTGCGGGTTGGGAGCCAAAATTTGCGGGCTTCAAAAAAATATTAGTAAAAGCTACTGAAATAATAAGGATAATATTTACGGTGAACTTCACCGTAACTGAGTAACTGAGTAACTGAGTAACTGAGTAACTGAGTAACTGAGTAACTGAGTAACTGAGTAACTGAGTTACTCAGGGTTAGCAGTCAAACCAATCGTCCACAGTGGTTTCATAAATACGAGCATACTTGCTAAGTCATATATTTGTGTTGTAAAAAAGAAGCTGTCACCTACTAAAGCAACAAAAACCAGAAAATATTCGCAAGACCACTAGCAACAGTAGCAACTCCCTTTCGGCCAACTTCAGTCACTTCAGCACGGAATACACTAGATATCTGTTGTAACTCCAATTCAGAAACTTAATTAACCCAGAGAATCCTTGACTTCGTTCAGTTCGTTAAGTTTGGCTTTGAGAGAGTAGGGGCGTAGTGAGGACCTAGGATCCGGGGGTCACCTCAGGGATGGCGAAAGGTCACGCCAAAAAACGCCGAAGGAAAATAAAAAAAAGGGGACGAGATCATTGCAGACGCAAATAAAAGAAAAAGAACGAAATCGCCGTAACAATCGTGGGAATAAAACTTTCCCTAAGGGGGGACACCCAGTATTAGAAAATAAAAATAAATTAATAAAAAAACAACAACAAATAAACAAACAAACAATAACCTAATTGCAAAAAAAAAAAAAAATTGGTAGGGGGGGGGGGGGCATGTGGCCCCCCTCCCTACGCCAATACGAGAGAGCGAGTCGAGTTCTACTCCGAGTTAGATTCCGAGTTAGAATACGATTCCAAATCAGATATTTAATTAAGTTGATAAAGTCTTAACATTAAATAATTAACTTACAAGCCCCATGGTTTCATTCTTCGTTGGCACTTAAATGTCTGCATCAAGCGAAAAGGGTGACAGTTTCGTTTTTAATCAAATATCACTCAGCAAGTATGTTCGCATTTATAATACCATTGTGGACGCTTGCTATATTACTCCGAGTAACATAATATTAGCTTTTACTGATATTTCTGTGAAGCCCGCAAATTTTGGCCCGCACCCCGCAAAGTTTGGCCCGCACCCCGCAGCCCGCACAATAGTCGAACTCGGAAAATCCTTGAGTAATTAGCAAAAGTGAAAAACAAAGGCAAAAAGAAGATACTTGGGTGGTTTCTCTTAATGAGTCGGGTGCGTCAGAACCCTGGAAAATCCTTGAGTAATTAGCCAAATTTCAAAAAAACAATGACGATATGAGGCTAAAAAAGATGGCCTGGATGGTTTTTCTTAATGAGTCGGGTGCGTCAGAACCCTGGAAAATCCTTGAGTAATTAGCCAAAATTCAAAAAAACAATGACGATATGAGGCTAAAAAAGATGGCCTGGATGGTTTTTCTTAATGAGTCGGGTGCGTCAGAACCCTGGAAAATCCTTGAGTAATTAGCTAAAATGCAAAAAAACAATGACCATATAAGGCTGAAAAAGATGGCCTGGATGGTTTTTCTTAATGAGTCGGGTGCGTCAGAACCCTGGAAAATCCTCGAGTAATTAGCTAAAATGCAAAAAAACAATGACCATATAAGGCTGAAAAAGATGGCCTGGATGGTTTTTCTTAATGAGTCGGGTGCGTCAGAACCCTGGAAAATCCTTGAGTAATCAGCAAAAGTGAAAAACAATGACCATATAAGGCTTAAAAACGATTAATAGGTCTATTGCATCCTTTATTAGTACTCACTTCCAGCTTTCAGAATGTGTGAATAATTAGGATGACAGGCGTGGTTAAGATGGAAAACTAATTTTTTTAAAAATGAAATTAATAGGGGGCTTAGAGCATTGCTTTGACCTATGAAGGCGTTCACCGTGCTTAATGAACAAGATGCGCTAGACCCTAAAAACTGGGATAAAAATTGTGGTACTTAGAAAAACCCTCACAGAAACGAAAGAAATTTTATCAATTGACTCATTTCTAAATTTTGATAGGCTGATCCAATTTGCATGTATTTTTTAAATCCATTTTATTATTTTTCATAGGCCGAATACAAGTGTTGAATTTCCGACATGAGCCGAACGTAATGACATAAAAGAAGACTGCCTTTAATATTATCTATTGTTTCAATCGGCGTACGGCTCATGTGAAGTTTGACGTTAGACCAGAGCCTGAGCTTTAAAGGGGCACTTGTATGAAAACGCCCCATATTTTGAAAGTCCGAATAGTTCAAGTATTTAAAGGGGGACTAGTACGAAAATCGTTCAAAATTTAATTCGGCTGAAACTTTCCTAGAATAATCTCTAAGGGTCTAATAAACACTGGTTAAAGTTTTTTCTTGATATTCCGAAGGGAAGTATTATATTTTTACGAATTTTTAAAGAAGTCAGTGACGTCATTTACTCAACACCATACATCGCTCTATGCATTTCCCTGTATTTTGTGATCAAAATATTCGCTCGTTCCATACTCAATACTGAGAAAAAGAGACTTAAAAATCAATTGTAATCACAATAAACGTCAGTAAAGTCTTTCAGCCGACCTTTGGGCTTTATAGAAATAAAATAAATCAAGAAGTTATTTACAAAGAAATGTATGGAGCGGTGTTTAGTGTTGAGTAAATGACGTCACTGACTCCGTTAAAGATTCGTAAAAATATAATACTTCCCTTCGGAATATCAAGAAAAAAAATGATCTAGTGTTTATTAGAGCCTTAAAGATCATTCCAAGAAAGTTTCAGCCGAATTAAATTTTGAGCGATTTTCGTACTAGTCCCCCTTTAAGAATAATATGACTCAATCATGATTATGAAAACCAGATTGGCAAAAAATTTAAGCCTGGGAGCCACTCGCAGTTGAGAAATTTTGGCTTAAAAACTAAAAGAACAATAGGGTTGAGTAAATGACGTCATTTACTCACAATATAGATGCTGAAAAAAATATATAATTTTTATCCGCAAAATTTGACTGTGAAGAAAATATGTTGCTTGGCTAGTATTGGGAACATTTAGATAAGTTTAACCAAGTTTCAAGGCATTTCCAATTTTCATCGATTTTCATCCAAGTGCCCCTTTAAAGTATCTTGGTTTGTCAAGACTGTCCTTTTTGGAGCAAGCACACTACGTTTTGACGAGTTTGGAATCATTTTGGTGTCATTATTATTATACACTAAATGTCTCGAAGGAAACGAAAAGTCAGCTAAGGCCCGGTTTAGGCGTCGAATTTCACATGTGCCGAATCTAATTCAAACAATAGGTTTTGCTCATTTACATTAGATTTGGCACATGTGAAATTCGACGTTAACAACTATTTCAAAAAACGGTGGGAGATCTGAACTGATCCGAAATCTGAGACCGGGTAACACTCTGTAAAATGTAATATATTCACAGCCAAACAACGTAGCCGGCTTTTAGATTGGAATATGAAGCATGACCTCTGAGTTAGGAATGCGAATGTAGTTTTTCGTATTTTAGCAGAAAATATGAAAGCACAGATTTCAGAAGTCGTTCAATAGTGAGTAAATAATGAGGGCTTTTTCTTCTTGATGTAACCAGGGATTGAGGCTTTTTTAAAAAAAACTTACATGATCGTTTTATCATTATATGAACAACGATATCTCAAAGTTTCATCTGGATTGAAACATTTTAACATGACCAAATTAAATAATAAAGTTAACCTAAAAGGTAATCCAAACTTGTGTTGTGTTAATTAGCACTCTCCGTCAAGCATCTTAAGGTCCTGTTACACTGTGCAATATTCACAGAAACTTGTCTCTCGATGCTTGGACGTGTAGCGTTACAGGTTGCCGGGGTGAGTTGTTACACTGCAACGCGATATCAGCAACTTGCAATGACTTGAAAAACATGCCTTAAAATTGCTGGAAGGGTGATACACTGTGCAATGGCGTTGCCAGTTGTTGCAATCCGTTGCGAAAAGTTTTATTCATAAACGTTGACGAAGAGGAAGGCTAACTTACCCTTCAAAGAGGCGTAGAGTGTTTCGAGCACTTCAAGCGAACCAAGCCGAACGGCCGCATATTTCTTGTTTTCTGTAAACGATTATACGTGTAGTGAGAATAGAACACTCCCAAATAGACCCTTTCCACTTGACCTCAAAGCAGCTGAATTTGGAGGACAAAACAATAGAACGAACCCAGAGAAGAAAAGTGTTGCGATTGGTTAAAGTCGCCTTGACGTAAATAAATTGCCATCATCTAAAATCGTTCCCATGCCTAATTCTATTCTGGACTAGTTTATTGTCCGTCTACCACTAGGGTTTCGGAAGGGACTACAGATGGATTTTTTTGGACAGACAGACTAGACTACTTATGAGTAAACATACCCAGTCCTTCGCACACGGGTGATAGTATTTGGTCCAGGATTCTCTCTAAAGTCGATGGAGCCATCTGTTCATCGCTATCCATATCCATAGCTGAATTGACGTCACTTGATTCAGGTAACTTCCATTTTAATCTAAACAAAAGCGCATTCAATATTTGAAGGTTTATAGATAAGAGTTCTTCTTTACATATTTATTGGGCATATAAGAATAAAAAGATTACAAATGCCATCTACGCTACCCAATGGGGAAAGTGCGAACGGGACTCTAAGTCCCATGCATGCTAGGCGCTTCCCTTTGAAATAACAATGAAAAGGTACACAGTAAATTTGAGAGGACCAATTTGGCCCCAGAGAGCCATTTTGGCTTTTTTAGACTAGTGCTATTTTGGCCCTGAAGAGGGCTAAAATGGAACAAAATACCATTATGGCCCTACAAAAGCTATTTTGGTATGGGTCTATCGGTACTATTTTGGCCCCCTCAACTAGGCCAAATCAAGGGGAAAATCTATCTTGGCTGTCCAAGTGTAAATTTGATAGAATTACATCTAGTGTCATTTTGGCTCCATGGAAGGCCAAAATGGTATAAGGAGCCAATTTAGATTACAAGAGCTATTTTGGCCCTCTGACATCAAGTGCTGTTTTGGCCCCATGGAAGGCCAAAATGGTATAAGGGGCCAATTTAGATTACAAGAGCTATTTTGGCCCTCTGACATCAAGTGCTGTTTTGGCCCCATGGAAGGCCAAAATGGTATAAGGGGCCAATTTAGATTACAAGAGCTATTTTGGCCCTCTGACATCAAGTGCTGTTTTGGCCCCATGGAAGACCAAAATGGTATAAGGAGCCAATTTAGATTACAAGAGCTATTTTGGCCCTCTGACATCAAGTGCTGTTTTGGCCCCATGGAAGGCCAAAATGGTATAAGGGGCCAATTTAGATTACAAGAGCTATTTTGGCCTTCTGACATTTAGTGTTGATTTGGCCAAAGGGTAGGCCAAAACAGAATAAGAAGCTATCTTGGCTCTGCCACAGCCATTTTAGCTCTATTACATTTAGTGCTGTTTTGGCCCAAAGGCTGGCCAAAACGGGACGAGGGGCTATTTTAGTTTGAAGGAGCCATTTTGGCCTCATAACATTTAGTGCTGTTTTGGTCCAAAGGCTGGCCAAAACGGGACGAGGGGCTATTTTAGTTTGAAGGAGCCATTTTGGCCTCATAACATTTAGTGCTGTTTTGGCCCAAAGGCTGGCCAAAACGGGACGAGGGGCTATTTCAGTTTGCGGGAGCCATTTTGGCCCTATTACATTTAGGGCTGTTTTGGCCCAAAGGCTGGCCAAAATGGGACGAGGGGCTATTTCAGTTTGCGGGAGCCATTTTGGCCCTATTACATTTAGGGCTGTTTTGGCCCAAAGGGCTGTTTAAGTTTACTATTTGCTAATCGGGTTACCATATAAAAGAAAAGGTTAATTATAATATCATATCCTATATATAAAGCTGTTCTGGTTCTATCATGGGCTAAAATCTGTAAAATGGAAACCAAGGTGCTATTTTAGAATCCAGGGGGCCATTTTGGCTCCATACATATCTTGTCTAAATTTGTTTTTTATTTTGAACCGATCGTGCAAATATTTTTTTGAAATAGATAAATTACAAACTTTGCCGTAGCGAAAAAGCAATTTGAGTAAATATCATTTGATTGTATAGCCAATAACGTATATGAAATGCAAACCTGCCCGAAAAAATGATCCCATAATTCATTGCGTCCCGAAAGACCATGATTCTCAGCGGGGAAGGCATTTCAAAGCCTGCCATTTTCAAGAAGCATGGCCAACGACATGGCGAACAGTAGCTTCTTTATGTGATTCTTTTAAACCCTTTTGGGTAAGAATATTGACTGAAACTCAGAAGAACGGCACTAAAGATGTTCAAGGTCATTTTGGATCAGTTTTTTTCCTTGAAGAAGGCTGAATTATCGGTGAGTAGATTATTTTAGCCGAACCTTTGTCCTTTGCCTTTAAAAGTTTACAACTGTAATAATAAACTTCATGGAGCTTCAAATGCTTTTTTAGGGTTAATTTTTGATAATAGAAGCCGGTTAATTGTGTAGAATTGCCTATAATTATCTGTGGTTTCGCTTTTTCAATACTTTTTAAGCTCATGGTTTTGTTTGCTTCTACTTAGAGATGGAGATTACACATTATATATGGAGCAGCAATTGACTACATACAGTCATGTAGAGTAAAGGAGTAGCAGCTACTTGCAAGTATAAACTGATATACTCATAATATAAAGAATATACAATGTTTTCAGATAATTAGGTTTTTTTAGGTTTTTGACTAAATTGAAAATTCGCTTGTCTCTGATCGTGATTGCTATTTTTATTTAATCATGGTTACACTGTAAACAAGTTTTCAACAGTTATTTTAATATGAATAAAAATGACTACACCGATTATGGAGCAAAAAAGGCGGTTTCAGGATCATTTAGTGGCTCTAGACATGGGATAAATTGGCCCCTTTAAAATTGGGCCAAAAAACGGCCCTAATATTAAGGGCTAAAACGGCCCCGTCAAAAGAGGGCGGTATCCGGGTCAAAAATTGGCTCTAGTCATGAAAGAAATTGGCCCCTTTAAAATTGGGCCAAAAAAACGGTTCTAATATTAAGGGCTAAAACGGCCCCGTCAAAAGAGGGCGGTATCCGGGTCAAAAATTGGCTCTAGACATTGGCTAAATTGGCCCCTATAAAATTGGGCCAAAAAAATGGTCCTAATATTAAGGGCTAAAACGGCCCCAACATCAGAGCTAAAATAGCTCCAATTTCCAAAGTGCCAAAATAGCCCTTTTCACAAGGGGCCATTTTAGGGTCAGAATTTAGCCCCACTTAAGGGCTAAAATAGCCCCATCATCAGAGCTAAAATAGCTCCAATTTCCAAAGTGCCAAAATGGCCCTTTTCACAAGGGGCCATTTTAGGGTCAGAATTTAGCCCCAAATAAGGGCTAAAAAGCCCCAAACATTGGAGCTAAAATAGCTCCAATTTCCAAAGTGCCAAAATAGCCCTTTTCACAAGGGGCCATTTTAGGGTCAGAATTTAGCCCCACTTAAGGGCTAAAATAGCCCCAACATCAGAGCTAAAATAGCTCCAATTTCCAAAGTGCCAAAATGGCCCTTTTCACAAGGGACCATTTTAGGGTCAGAATTTAGCCCCACTTAAGGGCTAAAATAGCCCCATCATCAGAGCTAAAATAGCTCCAATTTCCAAAGTGCCAAAATGGCCCTTTTCACAAGGGCCATTTTAGGGTCAGAATTTAGCCCCAAATAAGGGGCTAAAACAGCCCCAAACATTGGAGCTAAAATAGCTCCAATTTCCAAAGTGCCAAAATAGCCCTTTTCACAAGGGGCCATTTTAGGGTCAGAATTTAGCCCCAAATAAGGGGCTAAAACAGCCCCAAAATCAGAGCTAAAAAATGGCCCCTACCGATAGTGCCAAAATAGCCCTACTTTAAGGGGGCCACTATAGGGTCAAAATTTTGGCCCCATTTTTGGGGCCAAAACCGCCCTATCCGATTTACTGTGTATAGGAAATATAGAATAACATCTGAAACTGATAGTACAAATCTAAATAACACTAAAACTAAACTGGAAGAATTCTATCAACAACTTTTACACCAGTAATAACAACAAGAACAAGAATGACAATATCGACAATAATAAAAATAACAGGAAAACAGCCATATACATCACAGTAACAACAACAACAACAACAATATCAAAATGTTCATTTATACCAAAGAACAGGCACAACAACAGCAGCAGCAACAATAACAACTATGCCAATAATAGAACTTTTAAGTGTGACGTCAATCTTATGGAAAAACGACTTCCGGGTCCAAAACGAAAAGCAGATGTATGAAGATTTTTCTTATTTTTTTCTTCATGACAGGATTTGTTGTCCAAAGTTCTAATTGTTTCAGGTGGAGGTTAAATCATGGAATACGTTTTTCGCTTTATTTTAGCGGTATTTTTGAGCAGTTGGACCCGGAAATACGTCACAACTTAACAGCTCTATATCAACAACAAAAACTACAAAGACAACAAAGACAACAACAACAAAAACAACAACAACATCAATGACAAAAAGAAGGGACAACAACATCACAACAACAGTAGCTGTAGAACTGGACACAAATAACGATTGTCCAGATCGAGTTTCATACGATTTTTAACAAATAACAAACCTTGAAAGAAAGGACTTGTGCGCTCTGAGGACAACCACTTGGACTTTCCACGTGGTGGATGCCAGGGCTTGAGATAATATTTTACTGAACCTCACTCCAAGTGACTCTACAACGATAACGATAAAAAATCCCAGGTAAGTTGACCTTGGTACTTTTACCTAGAGCTAGCAGTTTCAAATAAATTTACGACTTAAAATTTATCTTGTAAAGGGACGGTAAGGGTGGCCAACCACTTGTGGACTGCAACACGTACGATGCGGATTTTTCACAATAGTTGTTTGTTAAGTAATACCTTGAGTAACAGAGCCCTTTTTAGGCCAAGCCTGTCCCAGACATGTATATATTGCACCCAAAAGATCTTGGTCTACAATCTTTTTATCTTCTTCTTCTTCTTCTTCTTCCTCCTTTTTTCCCTCATTCTTTTCTGTCTCATTCTGTTCTTCCTCGGTTTCCTCTTCTTCCTTCTTTTCCTTGAACACAAAGATACACAGATACAAGGATTCAGAGAAGCGTTCTCCCCCAAAACAAATTATCATTTTTCTTTACAGACGTTGTCAGTCAAATTTGAATAAAAAGAACCACACACACACATATAATAGCGTCGAGAGATGGAATCGAGACGCAAAATCCCTCCCAGAAATCTCTAATTGTGATTTGAAGTCTGGGAATCAAACGAAGGACCCATGCATTTAACTGATAATTGGTTAAACAGCATTTGGACCAATATGACTATTCATAACATAACTGTTATAAATCGAGAAAAGTCCGCTATGCGTCGTGCTTCTCCTAACACTTCTCGTATTCTGCCAATCCTTGCGTGCTTTACAACTGCACATAGCACGCGCGCGCGTTTTCTATTTTATTTTCGTTAGCATGTGTTATATTCACCGGATCAATGAGAGGAAAGAGAAGATCAGCTATTTCCTGGAATCTGTCCATGGAATACTCGTCAACAATCTGACCAAAGCACAGAAGGGCTGCTTGTTTGTAGGTTGGGTTTTCTTTCTTGCACTCCTTGAATATCGCGTCGACAACCTGAAATCCACGACATGCGTAACATTTAGGTAACGTACATCTCTTCCCATGAGAACCAAAGGCGTCCGTGTGATTTGTCAGGGGGCGCATTATATAGATATTGCACATGACACAAAATATATACCTGTTCAATACTTGGTTCCACTGGTGGACTCGAGGACTCTATTGAATTCCTGTGAACACAAACAATTACGGTAACTGTAAGGAATCATTTTTCTGTTTCTCCGACACCAACTGAATGCATTTGTTTCCGTCCGTCTGTCCGTCCACATTGCTGCTTATCTATTTTGTTTATCGGTCTGTATCTATATCTTTTCTGTTTGTCTGTCTGTCTGTTTGTTTGTTTGTCTGTCTGTCTGTCTGTCTGCCTTTCTGCCTTTCTGTTTGTCTGTCTGTTTGTCTGTCTGTTTGTCTGTCTGTCTGTCTGTCTGTCTTTCTGTTTGTTTGTCTGTCTGTCTGTCCAAATCTATCTGTCTGCCTGTTCACGTTTGTTTGTCTGTTTGTCTGTCTGTCTGTTTGTCTGTCTGTCAATGTCTGTCTGTCTGTCTTTCTGTTTGTCTTTCTGTCTGTCTGTTAATGTCTGTCTGTCTGTCTGTCTGTCTTTCTGTTTGTCTGTCTGTCTGTCTGTCCTTCTTTCTGTTTCTCTCTCCGTCTTTCTGTGACCAAGACAATTTGAAAACCATCTATTAATGTTGAAAGGTTGTTCACCTGCAATCTTTACAAACACTCTTTATAGCTTCTAGTAGCGCTTCCTGCAAGACGTAAAGACGAGGAATGATAATTAATATTGAAACTCTTGGTTTAAAGTAGTCATACACATTAAACTAGTTTGTAATTTAATGATAACCTTACCTTGCCAGTCCACGTCCTTCCTGTAAGTCCACTGACAAGAGAGCCTAGTAGTTTACCTAAGTGAGGCTGCTTAAGATTTGACCCTGAAAAGATACATAGCAGAAACAGTCTAGAGTTTATTACAGGGAATACTGAACAGTACCAACAACATCAGTGACCATTTTGTAGAATAACATGCAAGAACACTGGACAACAACAGGAGTACCAACAACAACATCAGTGTCAACTGCATAACAATATGGCCCAACATACATTAAGTCAAGAACAATGATTACCAATACCTTTACCAAAAATAAAACAACAACAACAACAGCACCAGCAATGGCATCGCCGCCGCCACGACTTGCACCACCACCACAACCACCACCACCATCATCATCAGCAGCAGCATCGCCGCTCCCACCAACACCACCACCATCAACAGCAGCAGCAGCAACAACAACGAACATGACCCACATCTATTAATTGTTACTAACCAAGTTTCGAAGCCATATTAGTAATAGTATTAGCTGCTTGTTTTCTGACAGGCCAGGCTTGTGATGATAAAGCAGGGCACGTAATCTCTACAATCTCGTTCAAGTACAGACGCAGACCTCCCTCAGTACCTACATGGAAATGGGAATAAATTATTACGCTTTTCTCTTTCACAAAATGAATATTCAATCCTTAAGTTTTTAGCTTAATGTGTTCCCATTTCAGAACACGTGTCATTCCCTTGAGGATAAGTATCTTTGTTTGAGTTGTATCCATATTCATGTTTCTTCTCATGCACAACCCGTTAAACAAAGAAATGATACTCAAGGGAATGACACGAAGTCTGAAATGAAAAAAATATTACGCCCAAGGTAAAGTGGTCGATTGGGATAAGAACTACATCAGCATGAGTGAGGTTGGTTGAACAGGGACACAAAGATACTAAATGGAAAGCTGAATTCATGCTCTAATGGTCGGGCACTGCACGGCACGGCACGACAGGCAAAGTCTGTGCTGTAAGGTCTTCCGAAACCAAACGAATCGAAAAACTGATGACTCAGTAGCAGTTACTAGTTGGGACTGCGTTGGTGTGTCGAATAAAGATTGAATTACTTTTCCTACCTGGGGTATTTTCAATCCATATTTCTTCCCAAACGGACTGTGAAGACGATATGGAACCATCTGAATAGAAAACACACTTTTACATACATATTTTGATAGCTTATATTACAGCTGAGTAGCTACTGTTGCATGGCCATGGGACATAATGCGCAACCATGTTAGCCAGTTGCTTGTTGATTCTCTCGTGTGCTTCGAGGTTTTTTTTCAGCTTCACCAGTTTTCCTCCCTCCATAAAAATCAACATGTGAGTTGACTGCTGTATGTTGTAAATATAGAATGTAGTGGCATAGTGTGTGTGGAGCGAACCTCACGGAAGAGCCCCGTACGGGGAGTGATGGTTGTAAAATATTAACTGCTGCGATATCAATTGCCGCCACTTTAACTTCTCACCTGTTTTCTTTTTCTCGTGCATTGCGAAGTAAGCAGTTGGCAGAGCTTTGGTCAGGTGTCTCTTCATGATGTCAGGAGAGTAACGAGTCATGGCTTGAAACGTTAAACCGCAGGCCATACGCAATCCTGGATCTGGTGGCGGGAAAGAAAAAAGAAGGTTAGGAACTGTTCGCATGAAGGTAGGGTGACCCTGGTACTAGAGACAAGTCCTTAAGAAATACTAAAGCCAAAAGAAATAGCCGTAGAAGCATAACTTGCCTTGATGGATTGATCAAAGTCAGGCAGGACACGGCAAACTAACAGATGTGATTAGAATTTAGCTTGTTAGGTTTTGCGGAGGGAGTAAAACCGGAAAAAATCTCGAATTAAGTGAAAGACCTAACTCTACTCACATGTGATGCAAAGTTTAGCAATCGAACCCATGAACCCAGAGGTGTGAGGCGAGTGCACTACCACTACACACCCCCCCCCCCCGGCCTTGGTTCCCATAGCAATGGGTTACGGACAGGATTCCGCATGAACAACAGTTATCATGAGGCCTTACCTTCTTTTTCAAAATACCAGTTTTTAATTTTCTGGATCAACTTCTCAACACTGCTATCTTTTGCGACCTGATGAATAGGAAAATGTTTAGGTGTAATGATAGAATATCTTGTAAATGTGATTTTTATAGATCAAGCCAAAACATGTTGTAACTGATTCTTGGATAGTTCTCTGGTGAAGCCTAAAATCTAAAATCTAAAATCTATTTAGCCTTGGCTGTTGTATCACAGCGTGGGACAATCACAACAGAGCTAGGCTCCAAACTACGTGAAAACCCAAAGATCGGATTGGAATTTAGAAGTTGATTTTTTATTGGATTGGAGATTTTGGATTGGGTATAGTCGGTTTTTCTAAGTCTTTGATTGGTCCAAAGGGGAAGCCATTTGGATATAAGATACGGCACCCTCTATTAGCATCTCATATTATGCAACCTCAACCGTACCTTAACCATGTGACCAACACTTGTGGCGTATGACTTTCGTACTGACGCACTTCTGTCACTGAGACCAGACAAAAGGGAACTTAAAAGCTTTCCTGGGGTAAAAAGAAAGATGACAATAAAAGTTAAGAAATGATGATAATGACAACCTACAAAAGACAACTGTCAGGCGCAACTGAAAAGCACCTTAGAGTGAGTGTCTATCCCACAACCAACCTTACGAGAAACCGAAGTTAAAATATCCGTTGTTACTAAGGCAACCGTTCCAGATGACTTACCTGAATATGGTGTGAGATCTTGCGGGCATTGTTGACACAGGGATACCGTGAAACTAGACGAGCCAACCTGAGACGAATAATAACGAAAGGCAATGAAAAGAAGTCTTTTGATGTTAAACGAAGGAAGAAAAAGAGGCAAACAAAGAAAGGGTCACTAGTCGGTCGGTGCAAGAATGATTAGAGATCAGGACTGTACCTTAGTGCCCAGTCCAACACCTCTGCGGAGTAGATCCGAAAGCCTGGGGACTAATTCTGGTAAAACTGTTTCATCGACGTATTGAACACACTGCCATAAGCAAAGAAAATAGAAAAATGTTGATAATCATGACAAGAATTAGATATGGCTGATGAGTCTTATAGAGGTAATTTCACGGTGACACGAAGACATCATGGAGATATGGAGGCAGCGAACTTGCGGTGGTGGTGGTGATGATGATATTGATGGTGGTGGTGGGGATGTTGATGATGATGATGATGTTGATGATGATGATGATGTTGATGATGATGTTGATGATGATGTTGATGATGATGATTATTATGTTGATGATGATGATGTTGATGATGATGATGTTGGTGCGGTAGTGGGTGTTGTGATGATAATGATGATGATGATGATGAGATGGTGTTGATGTTGATGTTGATGTTGATGACGATGATGATGGTGGAGATGATGATGATGATGATGATGATGATGATGATGATGATGATGATGATGATGATGATGATGATGATGATGATGCGGTAGTGGGTGTTGTGATGATGATAATGATATGATGTTGGTGATAATGATTACAACAGAGCAGGATTCAATCTTTCTATCTTACCATGTTAATTGTTTCCATCATGGGAGACATCTTGGAGGCAGCAATACGAGCAGTCTCCAGCTGAAACAAACCACGTGACCCATACATAAGAAACCAATAAGAATCTCACTAGCACCAGGATGAAAAGGTTCAATAACCATTATCAATACTGGATACACCACATACTACTTGTTTCACTCTTACCTTTTCTTGAACGTCTTCATTCTTGTGGAGGTGAAGACTCATGTAGTTCATGGACTGGAAATAATTAAAAGAAGAAGAAGAAAAAAGAAATTAGAAAATTGAAAACCTAACTAAACTTTTATCTTTAGTATGCGTTATTGGGCCTGCTTCCTTGAAGGTTCCACAGAATTCGAATTAGTGTAAAAAATCAAGGAGAGGCTGTAAGAAAACTTGGTGGGTGAATCAGTGCTGCACCGTGACCGTGACGGTTTTGTGTTCAAACGTTCTGAGTGCGCGCTCTGATTGGTTGAATGGGTGTTGCCGATTTTGAAAAAAAAGAAAAGGGAAAGCCATAAAAAACTTGGCGTATGCATGTTGCACCGTGACTGTGACGGGTCTGTGTTCTAACACTCTGATTGGATAAGATGAAACCTCGCGCGCTGTGATTGGTTCAACGGGTGTTGCCAATTTTTTATCGAGGTTAGTACAGTCATGACACAACTGCACCAAAGCGGTCACGTTAAGTCCGTAACAAAGATTTAACGTCACCTCGCGTTACGTCATGCCACTTCACGTCACGTCACGTCATCCATAAGGTAGTTTTTCATAGTGGGAAATCTATGTGAGTAATTCGCTTACCTGAGGCTCAAGTTCACTGAGTGACTGAAGTAACGCAATCACAAGAACCGATATATGAGGCTTCAGCAACGTACCCTGTTTTAAAAATATGACAAATGCGCGGAATTATTCAAAAAGTACACGCATGCGCATTAAGTATTTATTAAGTATGCGGAGGCCTGGAAAGAGTTCTATCTGGTTCGAGCTTTAAGATATAAGAAATAGCGTTGATGATTTTTATAGGAGCTACCAATGTTGGTAGAATTGAATACTCAAGTTTCGCATTCGATGCAAACCGCTGTTTTTGAAGACCACAGACTCATTTGCACAGGCTTAGCCTCGTTTATAAGTCATCTATTCAAAGACACTATTAAAAGTCCGTGGGATTGGTAGTATTCAACTTGCACATTCTTTACATTACAGTTGGCTGAGGCTAAGCCTGTGCAAATGAGTTCGTGGTCTTCAAAAACAGCGGTTTGCATCGAATGCGAAACTGGAGTATTGAACAAAAATAGAAAAAAACGTCTTTTTGTTTTATTCGCTCATTTTGGATGATTGTAAACCCATCTAAAATCAAGATTACAATATAAATATAAGACTTACCGCATTTTTACTGATTTTCAAAATGGTTGACAATCTGAAAAGCAATAAATAGAAAATAAGAAAAACAAAAGGGCTGACAATTGTACCGTTTCCATCTTTCAAAGTTACTCTTTCTCCTCTCCAGCACAAAAACTATTCAATAATTAATGATCAAATTCTTACGCGATGCCTCTGACTTCTTCTGCACTGCTTCCAAGTCCCTTGTCAAGAAGAGTCGGCAGCACCACAGCTATCGCTCTCTCACCGATTTTACCGTGATTAACGTCACAAATTTGTATTGAAACCTGAAAAATGTAACAATATATGATAAGCATTTAGTATTGACTACATACCCTGATCAAACGGCGCCATGTTTATTCCAATGAGGAAAACACCTTTGTTAAAACCCGCGCAACCTCATTCTGAAGCGCTTCAATGCGAGGCTACGGGGGGGGGGGGGGGGGATCTATTCAGGTTTCCGCCAATATGGCTGCTGCGTGAAAAAGGTCCATTGAAGTGATAGTAGGATAGGAAGGGAATGCTTTAACACTCCATGTTTCAGCAAGTCAACGGCTGATCACAGCAGGTGACCGCAGCTGCTGACCGGAGATACGCGGTCTCACGCGTCATTACGCTAACCAAAGATAACGCAAGCTCAAAGGAAATGATCTTTTCAACACAATACACTGTACCTTACTCAGTCTTCTACACGCTGCATCAGCAGCTTGTCGCACAGTTTCCTGAAAAGAAAAGAAAATCTTGAAAACAAAAGCAGCGGCATTAAGATCTTAATTAAACGAGAAGCTCACAAATCGTAAGCTGCTTGAAGGGACATCTGTGAAAACATTGGAAAAATCTTGCGCACTTGTGCGCACTGGAAAAATCGTGCGCAAAATCTTGAAATATGGTGGAAGTAGAGCAGTTAGACTATGATTATGAAAAACTTACGGCACAGACCGCGCCTTGCCGTGACAGTTTCAGTGCCGTGTCCGCGCAAACCGTACTGCGTGCCGTCACTTTTCACACACAAGACTCTGCTCTATATCTCTTCCATACTATGAAAGTTCAAGAATCATGGAAATATCATGGAAGTCTGCAAATCCATACCATTCTGAAAACGCACGCGTCATTTTTCGGAAAAAAATTGAGTATTTTACCTTAATTCCGTCTCTTGCTCGTAGACACAGCTCCCATAAACGAGGCATGTAATCCAGAACATCTTCTGCTGAACGACCACTGAGAAGGTCACTGACTGCCATACAGCTAAATAAGAGCAACAAACCAATATTGATTCAATAGACCTCTTTACCTTCGTTGATTGTTGTGCCCATTCCAGACCACGTGATGCCACTCTTTGGAGTTGATTCTTTCATGTGTAAATATTTTAACAAAAGAACATTTCTCAAGGGAATGTCATGTGGTCTGAAATGGGCAATTTGCATACGAAGGTAAAGAGGTCTATTAAAGAACATTAGGCACCTAGATCAAGGGACTAAGGAACAGAAATCAATTTAAAAGAACCATACAAACAAACAAACAAACAAACAAACAACCCCCAAAAAATAACAACAACAAAATACAAAATAAAACAAAAAACAAATACCAAAAAAAAAAACGACAAAAAAAAACAAAACAAAAAAAACAACAGAAAAACAAAACAAGTGTAGCTTGAGATTTCTCCCTAGAGTTGGATGAGGAATCGGGAAACGTTCCAGCCAAATCCACAAGAAATAGGATTTTTATCTCGAGGTCTCCTCATTCAGCCTCTACCATTAAACCAACGAAGGCCTACTCATGCGTACCTACCTTGACTGACGTACTCTCCATAAGTTACTATTCAAGTTAATGACTAAATCTTTTAGAATTTCTTTGAGGTATTTATCAACCTAAGAAAAAAAATATAACACCATTAAAAGTCCGTGGGATTACAAAACATTGGTATTATTCAACTTGTACATTCTTTACATTACAGTTGACTTTTGCAAATCATTAGCAACAACCAAATGTTTTCACCATTTGGAGCAGATAATGAGATTCAAAGACATTTTATCAGCTGATTGAAACAGCCCAGCGATATTGTAAGCTTATTACCGTCTTTTTCGATTCTGGTACAAGTGCAGCCCATATACTGGCCATGGCTTGTTGGATCTTGATGTTAGGATCGAACTGGTACCTATGAGTGGAAAGAATAGAGTGGTTTTCATATGAGTGGGATTCTCTTACTTTGGGCGTAGATATTTCGAGTTAAGAAACCTTGTTTGAGTAACATCCATGCTCAAAGATGTTAAGGAATTTTCGAGAGAATGACAAATGAGGATACATTATACGTCAAGGGAAAACATATTGTAAATAAAGTATTATTCCTTTAGTAAGTAAGAAAAAAACAATATCAACTGCGTTGCTTTACCATAGCCATTTGGTTTACTGATAGCACAAAAGGTTTAACTTGGTGTTTACAAGTTTTGTCTGAATGATATATCGTTAGTTTTTTCTTTTCCCATACCTGTATAGTTTTGGGATAATCTTAGGGAGATGAGGTTCAAGTTGTTCTCTTGAATGAGCCGCTATAGACGTAAAACCAAAGGCAGCACCCTAAAAAAACAAAGAAGTACGGTCTGAGAACACTGTATTAGACCTATATAGCTGGGTTTCAACTATCAGCTGATAAAAGTCTTTGAATCTAATTATCTGCTCCAAATGGTGGTCAAACACTGACCACCATGTGCTGTCAGCCAGAAAGAATTCTATTGAAAACTTGTGATTCAGCTGAGGAACATTCCGCACGAGACAGGAAATGACGTCAAGTGAAACCCAGCTATACCTGGGCATGATGTTTTCTCATTCAAGACCAGGTGTCATTCCCTAGAGTATCATGTCTTTGTTTAACGGTTGCGCATGAGAAGATACATGAATATGGATACAACTCAAACAAAGAATCTTATTCTCATGAGAATGACACGTGGTCTGAAATTGGAAAACATTATGCCCGAGCCAAAAAGATCAAATGACTTTGAAAAGTCATGGCACACGACCCGGTCAGGGTATGGGATTGACGATATCCGTTTAGACTATCACAATGCGCAAGGCTCACTCACTGTGATCAGAATGCGCGGCACAGGCACGTCACAGGCACGGCACGTGGTACCGTGAGTTTTACGAAATCTCTGACATCCTCCAGCAATTCTGCCTTCTTTAAGCAAAGAAAGGTAATACCCTTGAACCGCTCGGCATCAGATAACAGACAAAGAATCTCCGTTAGGGAATCAAGGGTACCGTAGCGATAGCCACTCGCCCCTCATTTCTGGGGTCTCGGGTTTAGATTTCGAGACTCGGCATCGCATGTGAGTAAAGCCGGTTTGTTAGTTCTCTCCTTTGATTCGAGGATTTTTCTCCGGGTTTTCCGGTTTTTCTCCCTCCGCAAAACAAACTATATTCCAATTCGGTCTGTGAGTTAGCCATGTCCTGACTTTGATAAGCCCAGAGGTTGTTTCAGGGTTTGATAAAATTTGAAGGCATTCCATTCTTACTTTACGTGAGTTCCAAAGAGCATTATGGTTAGCAAGATGCATGAACTTGTAGATTAAATCTGGTTGGTTGAGATCACTAGCGAGGGAACATAGCTCTTTGTATGTAGAAAGACCACCCCTACAACAAGGAAGAAAAGACTTCACGTTAAATGCAAAGAACGTATATGGTGCATTGTGGTCTAATTTGGGTACAAAATCAGTCGTTCATTTTGTCTTATATGGTGTTGTTTGTACCGGAGCTAGACAAGAGTATATCTTGTTTATTGAATTCAAGGCACTGCTAACACGGTTCAACTATGTTTATACAAAATAAAGGGTGCCGACATACGAAGCGACGCGGAGCGCAGAATGTAGAAACGACGCGTTGCACGTGTGGAGTAATGCATCAATATTGTCGCACGCAACGTCGTACCATCGGCCGGCGCCTTTAAGCTTTAACAATTGATAACCATTCATCTGCATTACGTGGATTGGGGCCGCTGTGAGTCTAGCTGTTAAAAATAAACGTCCCCTGATTGGCTCCTATGAAAATGATTGACAACCTTACCCTCCTTCTGGTGCTTTTCCAAGCTCTCCTTCTGCGAAGACTTTTGTCTCGTCTGTAACTTGCATCGACTGCCTAAATAAACCCAGAAATATACATCGATAAAACAGTGTGCAGTGATTGGACAAAAACTGTTTGTAAATAACAATGACGTCACATTTTATCTGTTCCACCAACAGACCTTTCCTGAGACAGCGAACATGGTGTATTGTGGTCTAGCTTGGGTACAAACATATTTCGTCACCATGCCTCATACAATACATGGTGTTGTTAGTACCCAAGCTAGACCACAATGCATCATGTTCATGGAACTCAGAAAATTCCTATGGCGGGAGCAATGACACAAGTACGCGAGTAACGAGTTCAAGATTGTTTTACTCTGTACATTCTCCCTGTGGTGAGAGTATTCCACCAACAGATCTTTTCTAAGATAGTGTTAAGAACGTACCTTCTGCCTGTGGTGAGAGTATCCACAAGTAAGGATACCAGTTCCTCTCGTCTCTCCTCTCCACCCAGTTCGTATACTAGACCCAGGCCCTTGGAGGCTACTTCTTGGGTTAAATCTGTAAAAAAAATAAACAGTAGTTTGCTACAGTATCAATATAATCACTATCATCACCAGGGTTGCCATCAAATACTTTTATCATAATCATCATCATGATCGACAATATTATCACCAACACATTATTGCTTTCGTCGTCATCGTAGTCGTCGTCGTCGTCGTCGTCATCACCACCACCACCATCATCATCATCATCACTACCATCATCATCATCATCATCACTACCATCATCATCATCATCATCATCACTACCACCATCATCATCATCATCATCATCAACAATATCATCACCAACGCGTTATTGCTTCATCATCTTCACCACCACCATCATTATCATAAAAGTCAACAACAATACTGATCATCAACCCTGAGGATGGCTGGTATGGCCGAAAGCTCAAGCAATAAAGCAAGCACAGAATTTACAGTATACAAGTTCCCTACACACTTACCATCTAACTCAGCCAAAAAACTCATGAACGTCATCTGAATTCGTCTTAAATCATCCTAACAAACAAGCATGATAGTTTTGAGCTTTTTTTTACACATATTTAATCTGGTAAGATTTTGATTGCTGCAATCCAGACCAATCCAACCAAAGGGTTTCGGAGAACCCGGAGAAAAGTCCCAAACTCAACTCACATGTGATGCCGAGTTCAGGAAACGGACTCGAGACCCCAGGGGTGAGAGGCGAGTGTACTACCACTACACCACCCTTGATTCCCTCCTAACTGGAAAACCAAATTCCCAAGCTTGTTTTTGGGGAAAAACCAAAAATGTATTAATCATACTTGTATTGCTTGATGTTTTCCAGAATACTTGACAAGAGCCAGCAGCCACACACAGGACGCCTGAAACGATATTAATAATGAACTGTTATGTTTTCTTCCATGATTATCTTGGAAAAGAGTTCTAAAGGGGTAAGAAGGAACTGGGATTTGTGTATATTTACGTGCTGAAAAAAATGGAAGTTCATTCGGGTCATTGTGAGTGGGAAATAGAATATCCAACACAGGAATGCTTCCAGATTTACCACTGAGGTTAAAACTCAGAATTTCAGTACCCTCTAAATTGGGTCCCGTGAGATGACGATTGTTTTGACCTTATCCCTAAACGTTAAGCATATGCAGGGACCCTGTTTGGGCTAACACAGTAGTGTAGTATAACCCTTTTCATAACTATCCAATGGTAGCAGCCTCAGTCCTTACCTGTCTTGCGTATGGGATAGGATTTTTTGAATATTTTGTAACGATCGTCTCAATAAGATTCTTCATGACATTAGGGTCTACTTCATGTGCCGCTGAACTACTGTGCTGTATAATCCATGGGTCACGTGCTGCTTGAGAGAACATTCCTGCGCCTGCGCACGACAGGGCTTCTCCTACTGTGAACTGTAACTCCACTTGACGAATCTAAAAAACATAATATACATTAGTTACTCACTATATCGCTTCTGATTGGCCGAGAGCCCTCAGCTAATCCCTGATATCGTGTGAACTTGACATGATAAATGTATAATCTGTAGGTTTTTCTGTAGATAATACATTTATCATGTCAAGTTCATTCAAGGTCATGGCAGAGGATGAAAGACATTTTTTTTTCGAAAGCAAAATTAAATCTTTATTCTTAGTATACGATGATGATGATGATGATGATGATTAGAACAGGATTCAATCTTTCTATATAGACCGCTTGCAGCACGTCGGAATGCAGCTCAATTTGGAGGGCAAAACAATAGGTTCCAATTCTCAGGAGATTGAAATTATTTCGTTTTGTCCTCCAATTGAGCTGCTCTGACGTCACGTGAAAGGGGTCTGTTACCATGTTAATGGTTTCCATCATGGGAGACATCTTGTAGGCGGCCATACGAGCTGTTGGTGATAATGATGATGATGATGGTGATGAAAAATGATGAAGACAATAGGCTTTAACCACACGGCGGCCATGTTTATTCCCATGAGAGCAAAACCCTTTGTTCTGAATCGCCTCAAAACGAGTGCAAGGGGACCCAAGGGATTCAATTCAATACCTTTTGTTTCAACCAATATGGCTGCCGTTTGATTAAAACGAATGATGATAAGGATGGCAATGGTGCTGTTGCCCTTGTTGCAAGTGATGATAAGTGAACACTGATGTTACTATTCTACGTACCTTTGCTGCCTCGCACAATCCATCAATGAGTCTTTGTCGATGTACAAACTGTGGTTCTCCCACCAACAAGTACCCAAGTGCATGTGCAGATCGTTCCTGTACCTGTAAAAACCACAAAGGGTAAACTGCTCATGTTCTCTGCTAGAACTAGCCTTTGAAATGAAATCCAACGAACACATCAAAAACCACAAAAACCACCGGCAAATCAAACAGCCACGATATATTAAGAGTGCAAAATAAGGTGTTGACTCACTCATACGAAATAGACCCCTTGCAGCACGTCTGAATGCAGCTCAATTTGAAGGACAAAATTTGTTTGTCCTCCAAATTGAGCAGCGTTGAAGTCACGTGAAAAGGGTCTATAGAACCGTAACCCTTCTATAAACCTTTTCTCTATTTTTACAGCGCAACGCGCAAAAGTATGACCACTTTTAATATATTCGCATACTTTTACGCACGGCTGTACGTTAAACCAAGACATTTCGATGCGAAGCTGTCTGGTTTTACCAAATAAGGCTTGTAAAAACTCGTTTGACAGCAAAAACGCCGTGCATAGAAGTATGCGAATATGTTAAAAGTGGTCATACTTTTGCGCGTTGCGCTGTAATTTTGTCCGTACATCCCACATATTGCTGTCTATATTACGTCTATTTATCAAGATTCAACCTTGTCGCGCGCGACTCTATGATTCTCTTCTTGAAGCCGCGCGCAGACTGACCTTGTTTTCCTTGGAGTTCAACAGTCTGTCGAGTAACTCGGTGACGACCTGCAGCTTGGTGCCAGGCTCAGGAGAGGTCTTCACATTGTCTACTTCCATTTGGTTGGCCTCCTCTGCAAAAAAATGAATAAATATATTGTCTGACATAAGTGTATTGAGGTAAAGCACGCCAGGTGGTGTAGCGGTGAGAGCGCTCGCCTCTCACCAGTGCGACCCGGCTCGAAGCAAGGGAGAGAACCAACAAACTCAACTCACTTAAGGTGCCGAGTCGGGGGATCGAACCCGCCATAGCGGTGATAGGCGAGAAGCTACGAACCTACGCACAATGCCACCCTTGCTTCCTTATCTAATACATACTTATCAGGAAACGCACCAAATATAAATGAGGTATATTTACAAACCCTTTTCTGGGGGTGGTTGTCCGTCTGGTAGCGGCAAAGGACCGTTACGTCCAATCTCTCCCACAGCATCACAAACCACACAGCTGAGAGATGATATTCGATGACTGATCAGATTTACTGTAATCAAGGGAAAATACCTTTGTTATAAGGAAATCAATACAAATACAGTCAGAACGACAGTGACAGTACTTTTACCTATCCCTTCCATCTCCCCTACAGTCCACACAGCTCAGTAAAAGATAGTGCTTGATCACTGATTAGATCCACCCCACACACACATTTTTAGGCAAAATGATTTTCTGTTATGAGTTGCCTGAAGCTTTGACATGAGTTTAATGCAATAAATATGTTGCAGTTGCCCCTCAAAACACTTTCAAAATATTTTAAAAAAATTAAAATTTTCAGGGGTTGCAGGCATTCCCCCGGACCCCCCAGATTAGCCCTACCCCACTCAAAACTATGCTCCGCGGTCCCTGCACCCTGCAACAGATTTTGGTCTAATCTTTTAGAATATTTCATCAGTTCTCATAGAACATATCTTACCTAGTTTAGCAACGACTGCGGTCAAGTGGTTTGAAGGTTGGTTGGGTTCTGTGATGTCGTCTTCCATCTCCACGTCTTCTATCACAACATCATCTTGGAGGACAAGGTTCATTTGTTGTTGGTTGATGTGTCGAGCGATCAGGAACCCCAGGGCTGTGGCTGCACCGTGCTGGATATCTAAAGACTGCAGACAGAAAAAGATAACTGACTGACTGACTGACCGACTGATTAACTGACCGACCAACCGACTTACTGACCGACCAACTGACTTACTGACCGACCAACCGACTTACTGACCGACCAACCGACTTACTGACCGACCAACTGACTTACTGACCGACCAACCGACTTACTGTCCGACCAACCGACTTACTGACCGACCAACCGACTTACTGACCGACCAACCGACTTACTGACCGACCAACCGACTTACTAACCGACCAACTGACTTACTGACCGACCAACTGACCGACCAACCGACTTACTGACCGACCAACCGACTTACTGACCGACCAACCGACTTACTGACCGACCAACCGACTTACTGACCGACCAACCGACTTACTGACCGACCAACCGACTTACTGACCGACCAACCGACTTACTGACAGACCAACCGACTTACTGACAGACCAACCGACTTACTGACCGACCAACCGACTTACTGACAGACCAACTGACTTACTGATCGACCAACCCACTGACTGACAGACCAACCGACTCACTGATTGACTGACTGACCGTCCGATAGACGACTGACTGACTGACTATATAGTGACTATCTGACTGAATGAATGAAAGATCTTCTTGCTTGACGACTAACTGACCGTCCGGCTGACCGGCTGACCGGCTGACTGACTGACTGACCGGCTGACTGACTGGTGGTCGGACTGACTGACTAGTAAAGACAGACAGACAGACAGATTTCTCATACCTGGCTCTGCAAAGAATCTGAAAGTTCTTTCAACAGATCTTCAAAAGTTTTTTCGCCCATTGAACTGACAACAATGCCCAACAAGCGACCAGCATACTCGCGTGCTTCTTGTTTACTGGACACAGTGAAACCCTGATAAAGAAAATAGGTGCAATACCATGATTAATACGAGAAAGAAAGTCTTTAGCAGTGCCTTTAGTGCTCAGGATATAGTCATACGAGGAAAGACTAGAGCCAGAAGTATAATGATAAAAAAATTTGCAATTAGCTTTAACTAAGAATAACTTGCAAGAATAGAGACCTTTTTTAACACCTTAGACAATTATTCACATGTCTCTATCATTGCAAGCTGTGGAACTGGGAAGGGGACTATTGGGTATTACCAAGAATTATGAACTGTGACAGCAATAGGAGTAAAATGAAAGTCTTTAAAGACGGTTTTTATATCAAAGGCCACGAATAGACTTGCCTTTAACCAATCAAGTTGGTGGTGGTAAAACTTAGCGAGTCTGGACGGGACAGCAGCAACCATCTCTAGAAGACCATGGAGAGATACTGCATGAAGATCAGCTCCTGGTTAAATAGATAGTGAGATAAATTTAGTGGTAAACTAACTGGGATATGAATGAAATTATGTCATAAATTAAGAAACGAAAACTGGGATATGAATGAAATTATGTCATAAATTAACTAACTAACTAACTAACTAACTAACTAACGAACGAACGAACGAACGAACGAACGAACGAACGAACGAACGAACGAACGAACGAACGAACGAACGAACGAACGAACGAACGAACGAACGAACGAACGAACGAACGAACGAACGAACGAACGAACGAACGAACGAACGAACGAACGAACGAACGAACGAACGAACGAACGAACGAACGAACGAACGAACGAACGAACGAACGAACGAACGAACGAACGAACGAACGAACGAACGAACGAACGAACGAACGAACGAACGAACGAACGAACGAACGAACGAACGAACGAACGAACGAACGAACGAACGAACGAACGAACGAACGAACGAACGAACGAACGAACGAACGAACGAACGAACGAACGAACGAACGAACGAACGAACGAACGAACGAACGAACGAACGAACGAACGAACGAACGAACGAACGAATGAATGATTGGAAAATACCTCCAATGGGTTTGAGAGCTTGTTTGAGCAAGTCTAGGTATCTTCCAATAGCAGAGGTCGAAATATCTGAATAAAATAAAAACAATAATGAGTACCACAAAACACATAGATGGACGAAAACTGTTTTTTTTTCATTCCCTGAATCTAACCCCAGAAATCTTTTTTGTCTTTCCCGGACATACAACTCCTAAGGGTGTTTTGCCCACCTTCTTTTTGCACCCCTTTACCTGTATCCATGATATGGTCCAACAGTGACTGTAGGTACCGGGTTATTACCCCCAGTGATTCATTATTCACTTCATCTTCCTCTGTAACACCTGCACTGTCTGAGAGACATCGTCTAAGGTAACGGATTACCTGTGGGAAAACATGAGCGCGGGATAAGTTACATATGGATTAGCCGGAGAAAGGGTGGGGAGAAGGCGCGAAGGTGAGGCGGTATGGTCAAAGAGCCTCTGTCTTCTGTTCATGGTTCCGACACAGATAATAGCGAACCAATCAACGTTGTAGCAGTTTTCCCAGTGGAATTAAAATATTGTCCTCAAACAACTACACAGTATCTGTTTTAAAGAATACTACAAGGACTACGAGGCGATTTTATTTTATTTTCACAGGACAGTAAACAAGTGAAACAATTTATAACCATTTTTATTCGATCAGAGTTTTAAATTTCGAGATATTCTAGCTAAGCTTAGCTAATTTGTTGAACTCGTGGAACATAGCAACGGTAACTAGGCGGAGTCGGAACCATGAATGGCTAACACAGAAACCTAAAAACCAAAAATTTCAAATTTTTCATAAATTCAATTTTTTCTCAAGCAAATAATTCATTTTTTTTGAAAACAGAACTCGTGAAAAGCCTGTGTCTCAAGTGTCAAAAAATAGTGTAAACTAAACTATTTTTCTAAATTTCTTCGTTAGCAATAATGTTGGGTTGTTGACCAAGGCATTACTATGGCAACTGGGTCTTTTGGTAGGGGATATCGTTGTTGTTTCAAGGGAGATTCTAAGCTAATAATGAATAGTTACCTCAGTAAAGATCGTTGGCGAGAAAGCTAGTTTCAAGTGGCCAGCAGTGTAGCAAGATGTTCCTTTGAGCCGTTCACCAGCCTAAATTATTAGGTAAACAGGACCAATAGCATGATTAATATAAGAAAGAAAGTCTTTAGCGGTGCCTTTAGTGCTCAGGATATGGTCATACAACCAAAAACTAGAGCCAGAAGTATAATGATAAAAAAATTTGCAATTAGCTTTAATTAACTAGCGGAGAGCGAAAATATTACAGATAAATATTACAGATACTGCCCTCACTAAAATGTTCAGTTTAGCGGGCCAAACGCCAACCGCGCGGGCTGCAAATGCATTTACCGCCCTGCTTCGATCTGATTGGTTGTCTTACGACTGCTTTCAGCCAATCAGATCTTAAGGAAAAAATTTCAAAGCGGTTACGTTTGATGTTTTCTTGTTTTGTAGGTATAAAAAAATTATTTTTGAATGAAAATCATTTAATTAAAGTTCTAACTTTTGATATTGAAGACTTTGTATAATTTGGTCTTGTATATTAATGATAATGATAATAACATGACTTTTGTCGTACATATTGTTTACTGATTTGTGGCCCTTGTAGCATCGTTTGCACCCTCGCTGCCCTTCGTTGCGCTCGGGCGCAAAATGGATGCTACTCGGACCACAAATAAACAATATGCCCTCCAAAAGTCATGTTATTGTCCTAATCAAGAGACCATTTCGAAATCACGAAAGCTAAAAACGTTCACAACACGTCAGTTCTAGAACAATTTTTTTTGCTCAACTCAAAGCGATAGATTCTGTTAAGGACTTTAAAAGCATTCAAGTTCATTCAAGAAAATACGCAATGATTTTGTAAAAGTAATAAAAAATTCTTGTTAATATGATTGAAAAAAAAAAAACAGAAATCATTCTCGTTTTGTTACATCTCTCTAGTCTATATTTTTGCTTTCCTTCAAAAAATCCCAAAACCTTGAAAAACCTTGGAATTATACGAAACTGACTGTTGTTAGTGTTAAGCTAAAACGGTGCCTATACTTATGCAGAAAGAAAATTTATGGAAATCAAAAGCGTAGTACACTGTCTCCTTCGAGTTAGAATCGTTATCGCTACCTGAAATTTTTGTAACATTTTAGGAATAGGATGGACATATTTTAGGAATAGGATGGACACATTTTAGGAATAGAATGGACATATTTTTGAAATAAAATTGTTTCATTTACTCAAAGTGAAGAAAGTAATCATGCATTACATGTAACTTCGCAATCTCTTTCTAGAAAGAATGTCACCACTGATTTTCAGATTGAAACATTTTAAAAATTGTTTTGCCAACAACAACAACAACTGTACATTGTAGAAAATGCAGAAAATTTTTCTTGGACACTAACTGTCAGCCTTATGCAAACGCACGAAAGTTTCGAAAAGATCAAAGGCTGTGAAATGTTTTTGGGGGAAAAAAGGAAGAAAATAAGACAAAAAAGGTATTTTTAAAAGAATGAGGGAGAAAGTATACACAAATATTGCTTTTGCTGTTACCTTTTTGGCGACAAAGATGACGATGTCAGTGAAGGGTGGCAGTCGCGGATCTGATGTTGTCTGTTCTGTTTGTTGAGCTGATGATGTGAGAGCGCTGTGGTTCTTGATCAAACGAAGACCGCGTTTGGCCTCGTCACGAACATCATCTTTACTGAGAAACGAATAAAAGAATGAATGAACTGAATGCATGGGAAATGAACTCAATGGAAAAAATGGAAATAATCTATCTCTCAGTGGAAAGAAAATGAAAACTAAGTTAAGTTTTACTCGGAGAACGAAGGGAAAGGAAAGAAGTATATGAATAATAATTGAATGCGCTTATTCTTGGCATGGCTTGATGAAGGTAAATGATAAAGATGATAGTAAATGACGATGATATTTCGTGTACATTTTACTGCATTGTACTAAAATGGCGTTGTATGTGAGTAGAGTTGTTTGTTGGTTCTCTTCTGTGTTTCGAAGGTTTTTTTCCCAGGTTCTCCAGTTTTCCGCCCTCCTTAAAAATCAACTTCCAAATTCCAATTCGATCCTGGGCTTCACAGTAATTGGAGTTTGGCTCTGTTGTGAGTGTCCCACGCTGTGAAACAACAGCCAAAGCTTAACAACAGTAAAAAAATTATGAACGTACACATCAGCCACGGCCAACATGCAGACATATCTTGACGGGATGTGTGTTGGTGGGAAAACAGTATTAGCAAACTGCACAGCAACAAGTCTTGCTTGATGAGTGTCTTTTTCAACGTTACTCAAGATCAACGCTTCAATCAAAGCCTTCGTTGATCCTTTAGTTTCTCTGTACGCTGGTGCCATCATGGAGAGAGTTTCTTGTACTGCTAGACGAGTGTCTTCTTCCTCCTGGTAAAAATAGTTACTAGGAAATTAGAAACAATGGCCGACCACGTGGTGTTGGGGGGGGGGGGGGGGGGGGGAGAATGGGTGACGTTTTTAAACGAAAACGTTTACGCATCTAAGCATTTGATTTTAGGAAAGAAATTCAACTTGTAAGGTAACTGAGGGAGCTCGGGGAGCCGTACATTGGATCCCCATATGAATATCTATGAATACCTTTGAAAATCGTTGAGTTAAACCCCTTCCCACCACCACCACCACCACCACCAGTCAAGCACTGGATCTCGCCATGCAAGATATCAAGGGCGTGGATTAAAGCAATGAAGTTAACCAATCACGCAGCGCGAGATCAGGACTCGTCCAATCAGAATGCCACTAACAGTCATATAATTTGCCAGTGTAAATGTTTTTGCAACTGTAAATTCCAGAGTATATGATGATCAAAAAATTCTAGTAAAAATTACTATCCAACTCAGTAAGATGTGTGATTCATTTTTGATGTTGCTTACCTCACAAATCGACTGAAATAGTTTCTGTACAAGACCAATATCACTGGAGAATAGTGAAGGCAGTCGCCTGTAAAATACAATTCAAGTTCATCAGTTACTGGTACGATGTTTTCACGATTATCCGATGACTGAACGATGCTTGTACGATTACAGTACGATGTTAATACGATCACTTTTTGAGTTTGTGCGATCGGGCAAACCTATGTAGAACTCAATTATATTCATAAATCATATTATTTCTAACCTTGCGAGTTTGCCTATGGCGATAAAAGCAAGACTTCGAAGCTTTATGTGCTGTGGATGGAAGTCAAGGAGGAAAAAGGTTAGGAAACATGGCAGAATATTCATATATACTGGAAGGAGGATTAGGGGGAATCAAGAATGGTGACGCCTTTCGCGTCACTTGGTATGGACTTGGTAGTAGAGTTCTTAGGTCTCTCCCTTGATTCGAGAGTTTTCTCCGAGTTCTTCGCAAAACCTAAGATGCAAATTTTAATTCCATCTGTGAGAGTTAGCCGTGCCCTGACTTAGATCAGTCCAGAGGCTTCGAGGTATCAATAAAATTGAGGGTTGGTTTGGCTTGTTTGGTTTTAGAATTTAGAAGGGGAAATGCTTTTGAAAGAAAAAAGTGAAGATCACGCAACACCTTACCAAGTCACGCAACACCTTACCAAGTCACGAAACACACCTGTTTTTCTTGGTCAACAAGTTTGGTCATTCCTGATAAAAGGACTTTTCCCATGGCACCGAGAACTTTGTCAGAGCTACACAAGCACATATGATGAACGAACTGAACTGCGTTGATGCGGAGCTTGATGTTCGGCTGTGCTCCAAATAAACTATCAAATACGACCTGAAAGAAATATGTTAGATGATGATGGTTAGCATCATGCTCATGGTTATGGCGATGATGATGATGACGACGATGATGATGATAATAATAATCGCAAATGCCGTAAAAACTGAATTAAACAATTTGAAAGCAAAATGTTGATGTTAAGATAAAGATGACGATTAAAATAATGATGGTGATGGTGATGATGATGATGATGATGGTGGTGATGTTGATGATGGTGATGAGGATGGTGATGATGATGGTGGTGATGATGATGATGGTGATCCTGACGATGATGGTGATCATGATGATGGTAGTGGTGACCATGATGATGATGATGATGATGGTGGTGGTGGTGATGATGATTATGGTGATCCTGACGATGATGATGATGATGATGATGAGGAGGAGGAGGAGGAGGAGGAGGTTGTATGTATCGTTCCAGCTGATAGGACATCACTGATATATACTACATCTACCATACAGTTACAACTCTTCCTTACAACAACCGCCCTCCCTCACCTGAATACAAGCAGGAAACTGGTCAGTAGCCCTCCTCGACCTCAGTAAGTATGGAAAGATCTTCTGTTTGACTCTGATTCCAGCAGGGCTTCTTTTATGGTCTTCAGAGACTACAGCCTGATGAAAAATAACATGAGATACCAAGGTCCAAATAGGTCACCGTGAAACAATGATTTCAAAGGGCTGGGAGCGTATGGGTGGGACTGAACAATGTCAATTGTCCTCTGAAAATAGTACTCATGGTGTAGGGCATTTTTCTATATTAGTAATTGGAATGTAGACTGCGTGCCATTTATCAATGTCATATGATACAGGGGCAGATCCAGGATTTTGTTCAGGGAGGAGTGCAGCATTGTAGGGGCACCTGCCTGCGAAAACGCCTAACCAAATAAGATAGAATCTTGTGTCAGATATCTTGCAAGTTGCAAAATAGGGGCACAAAGTCGGCCCAGGGAGGGGTACAACCCTCAGAATCAAAGAAAGAAAATATTATTTTGTATTTGTTATTTTCAAAATAGAGGCACAAAGTCATCCCAGGGGGGTGCACAACCCCTGCACTCCTCCCCTGGATCCGCCACTGTGATATGTCAGAATGTGTTTTGTATTGCTTGGTTTCAGTTAGCCAAATGAGTGTTATGACTCTAATTACTGGTTACCATGAAGGGCAAACACTGTTGCCTCCCTGACTGACCTGTCTCATATGGCATTTCAGCAGCATTGCATATTTTGTTGTATAATGTTTGACATACCTTGGATCCCGGTGTGACAACTGTACCAAGAAATATGGAATACATTCTATTGACCACATCAGCCTTTTCCCAGTCTGTCGAACTGAAGTTCAATTGTGATTGGAATAGATTGGAACATTGCTATCAACAACCTTTTTCATACTCTTTAATCATTCCTCTTTCCCACACCCCTCCCTCTTTTCCTTCTCTTCCTCTTTCATTCCTTCTTTCCTTCCTCTTTTCAAAATCATGCTGATTAATAAATTGAGAGAGGCTAGGTATATACAGTATTGCAGGTTTTCCCCCAAGGTAAGATAAGTCAAGATAAATAAAGTAGACTTTGGAGGATGGGAAATATGAAAGTTCACCTTGCAACTCGTTTCAACTCATGGTCTGCAAAGTCACCAACACTGAAATAAAAAAATTATGATTACAATATAACAATATAATTACAATAAATGCTGAAACAGAGGAAGGACAAGGAATACAAATTGAAAATTTATTCACATACATGCAGAGAACATTATGTTGCCATGACAACCCTACCTGTGTCTAGAATCTCCAGTAGCAACAACAAAATGGCAGATGACATCACTTGCTTCAAAGACATCTTTAGAGAAGAACTTCAAAACGCCAAGCTTTACCTAAATATAACAAAAATGAGAGTGTACCTTAGCTTGCTGGTGTGAACCATAAAAGAGAATTTACTGCAACATAGATTTTAGACTGAGCTTCTTTGTTTCACATATAGGGAGGAACAATGCTCAATTTGATGAAACACAAGAAACACAAGAGCAACATCCTTTATCCAGACAGAACAAGTGCAGGTATCAATAAAATTTCATCACAGTGATGGAAAATAAGTCAATTTGTGTTCCACACATTTAAGTAGAAAACACTATTTTATGAAATGCTAACCAAGACAACAAAATTCCAACCATTCAAGAAACAATTCATATCCCCTGGTTCCAGAGGTTGTCTTTGAGGATAAGACCTTTTTCGTTTTCTTAGGTGGAATTGCAGTGCAAAAATGAAAGAAAATCTATTTTCTTTTTCTCACACTCTCCTTACATCTACGGTACTTAAAAAAGTATGGAAACAGGGTACCATTCATATTTGCCTTTAGAGTGATTTCTTGTCAACCATATTTGAGAGAAGGAACAATGCAATGCTTTTGCATGACAGGGAGGAGAAAATTCTATTGTTTTGCCCTACAACATGGCTGCCATGAAACCAATCTATTTTCATCTGGACCTGGTCCAGCTTGCTTCATAATTAAAGGAGCATTCATTATCCAACATATATTCCACTGACCTGCTCTAGTTGATCACCTTCAATAGGCTGTTCCCCCATGACCCTCTTAACGGCAGCAAAGCTCAGCCCAGCTGGAGGGCCTGGAGGTTTGGCTTCTATTACTGGCACCTCGCTGTCATTCTCTCCTTCCTGAGGAAGTATTTGTTCTTCTAACACAATGGCATCTTGTGTTTTTTGACTGGAATAGATTAAATGCCATAGAATTAACGAAAAGTAAGATATCCATTAAGTTAGCCATTTGGTCATGAAAACAAAGAGGAAGAGGAGGCATGAATAAGCTAATTGATCATGGTGATGATGACTGTCAGGTGATAACAATGATGAAAAAGACACCTGATAATGATGGCAATGTCAATGTTGGTCAAAGTCCCACGGTGCAAGCATACATATTTTGTTGGTGCAGGTGCTGTCCTCAACGTGGTTGGCATCCTCAACAGGACCCCATTAATATTTATAGTAACAATGCAATGTTCACTCTATTTAGTATTTTCACATCTTGTCAAGGACATCAACCAAGTTGAGGACAGTACAGTATGTGCACAAAAAATGCGCTTGCACTTTCATCTTTGGCATTCATGTCTTGGAGTGAAATCCCTCTGTTTAGTGTAATTAGCAAGAGCAGTGCCCCAGATGTCCCGTTGACCAACTTATGGCAATTTGACAGGCGTTTGTTGGCTGTTTGACAGTAGTTTGTCGGCCATTTGACAGCCGTTCGACAAACAATAATTATAATCATATACATACCTATAGGGTAACAGTAAAACATCCAGTGAAAAGTCCAGAAAAAACTTTGCCACTTCTGGTCTTTCTTTGAATAAAAACATCTTATCTTTATCTTCTTGATTCTCAGAAACCTTGACAATACTCAGTACTGGAATTACGAGCTGCATAATGCTGAGATATAAGAAAAAAAGATATAAGAAAAAAATTAGTGCCATTGGCACATTTTGTATCTTAGCTAGAATCTATATAATAGTAAGTGGAATATGTCAAATATTCCAGATTAGGCCATTCTCCAGCTGAGTGCCAATCAATTGACAATAGTTGAGTGATCAATTGAGCACAATCGAGCAATCATCAATGACCACTGTCAATCATCATCAATATTGCCTGATCACTGCTTTTTAAGGCTGTTCTAAGTCACACACTTAAAAAATTTAAAAAATTGAACATTTGTCAGCAAAGTACTTAGGGACAGAAAATCTCATTCAATACCTTATGATTGCTTCATATATTTATTCAATTTTAGCTTTCTACCAAAGTTATAAACTGATGCTGGCATGGAAAAAGGATTCTGATTAGCTCGTTTTGCTTTAGCAATATATTTTTTTATTATATAATTACCTTATTATAGGAAATTAATGCTCCACAAAATTAAAGTATTGGAAATAAGAGCAACAAAAATACTTCCAAATTATGAAGAAAATAAACGCAAAATGAAATTAAATGAAAATGTGATGGACACAAAGATAAGTTATCTGAAAATGAAAATGAAGAGCTTGTAGAATAGAAAATGAAAAGATAATTTCTGACAAATACTGAGTTGTTGTTTTTGAGTGACTAGCTCTTATTTTCAGTTTTAAATAAATAATTACCAAACGATCTTAAGAAAAGCAGTGGTCTGTGGTGTTTTTTCTTAAATAAATAATTATTTTTTCAAAAGTAGATTACAGATAAGATTGCTAAAAATTCATATCATGAAAATTAACTTTCCACTTTATTAATGATATGGAAATTAAAATTAAAAGAAATTAACACAACTTAAATTAACGTGATTTTTTGACATTCGCGTTAATTTCATGGAGCGTTAATTTCCTATAATAAGTTAAGTAGATTCAAATATTTCAGCTAAGTCAGGATCTAACTCACCACTCTTGTTGGGGTACAGGTCTTCTAAACATACACTTGATTAGCTCTGGTACCAGTTCTATTTGCTTTGAATCTTCAAGTCTTGGAAAACCCATCCTCAGGTACAGAATTGTAAAATTCTAAGGATGAGGTAGACATTTAGACAGTTAGACATCAACATAAGGTGAAAAAGACTTGAGCTTTCTATATAATTACATGTCTATAAGTAAGAAATGAGAAAGTTTAGAGACATAAGTTTGCCATCAAAATTATGATGTTGTTTGGGGGCAACGGCATAAGATTATTATGTCACCACCAGTCTCTTCAGTTTTAGACTTGTTGTCTGAATATTTCTATGCTGTTACCCCTCAGAAACGTGTACTTTTGATGGCAAAACTTGTCCCTTAACTTTCTCATTTCTTACTCAACTGATAAGCATAGTAAATAACATAAAATTAATATGTAATCTCCCTTTAAGCATCAAGACTGGGGTACATAGTACTTGGAACTGCACACTTATACTTACAGTTACAAAAGGAGAGACTGAAGTATCCTGAAAAGAAGAAAGAAATAATATTACATCAGAAGCTAGAACTTACAGTCATCACAAAGATGACAGTAACATAGCATAACTAAATTATAAATGTGATAAAATATTCCAACTAAGAGATTGTTAATTATTTATATGTGGATAAACATGAATGAGAAAATATATGGACCTTAAAACATTTTATGCTCAATTAATTATAAGCCGGGTTTTTTAAAAATATGAATGATAACAAATACAAGCTCATGCTGTCCTCTAGATCTCAAGGCTGCAAATAAGTGCCGGTCATCAGACAAAATTAATGTGCAGTAAAAATGACCACTTGACTGGTAAATGATTCCCATTCTCTGGACATTTGGCCAGCCACAATAATTGGGCTTGACAGGTCAAATATTCTCCTGGCCTGACAATTGATTTGCCTATCAAAAAATTATTTGCAGCCGAGAGATCTCCTAATGCACCCACCTTCAACCAATCAGAAATAGGAATAGTCCCCTTCACAGTTCCCTGCACCATCTTGAAAGGTAGCGGTGCCTTTGCATTGAAGCGAGATGAATGGTGAGCTTGCAATGATAGAGACCTTTTTTAACACCTTGGACAATTATTCCCATGTCTCTATCATTGCAGGCTTACAGTTCGTCTCACTTCGATGTAAAGGCACAGCTTCCTTTCAAGATGGCACAGGGAGCTGTGAAGGGAACTATTATAACATTTGTTTCATAAAAAAAATTATAAATTCAATATAAAAAGCACCTGATACTGATTCAGCAGAGCTTCCACAGGGAGCTGGAGTTTGGGTCTGCTTTTCAGCCTTTTGTTCATATGGGTGAGAAGTTCCATCACCTAGATGATTAAATATTTCGTATGTGTTAAAAATGCAACTTTGCTAAGCTTTGAGTGGGTTTTGCATGACTGAGACATTGAGAGTGATGCTGGTTGTCCCCCTCAGAATGCTCATGCATAGGACAATTGTGGTCACAGTATAGCATATTAATATTACGAATTTTATGAAGTCATATGAAAACTGATCTATACAGTATGAAGTTTGTGAAAGCGAAAAGGGTGATACAAGTGTTGGATGGGCTACTCGCATTTTCAAAACCTCGAAATTTTTATTCTAAAAAATCTGGGATATTCTTGAATTATTAAAGCTTAATTCATTGAATCTATTTTCATTATAAAATTATTATTTTTATTTTTTTAAATAGTAAGCTTGCTCCAAGATAAGATAGTCCACAATACATTCAACATGAGAATGGCAGGTTTATTCCGCAAATAGGATAATAATGTAGCTTTGAAGGCACATTATTTTCTTACCTTTTTCTTGACATTTTCATTGTTGCTTGCAACTTTTAATAGTAGAGGAGTCAAAAAAGTTCCAACAGTTTTTTCAAGTTGATCATCTGTTTGAGCTGCGCCAAGACGAAGGAAAAGCCTCTCGAGAAGATCTGGAATACAGTATGAGAGGAGTATAAATGTCTTATTTATGGCGTACAAAAAATAAGCAATGGAAGAATTATTTAAGGAGAAAATTAGATGTAAAGTTAGGAGTTTTTTACCTAATTCTTCTTGTGTTTTGTCCGCCATCTTGGATGAGTTGGTAAAAATTCGCGCGTGTCCTTTGTGGACCAACACAACCGCTGGTCTGTTTTTTTTGAATATAAAATAATAAAAATAAAATAAGATATAACGAGATATAACAGAATAATAATTTTGATTCTTTTTATATTTCCAAAAGTCCTATATATTTTTTTAGAAGGAATTTCTTAGATGTTAAAAGTACGTGACGATTAGATTGCGTGACTGATCATCCGTCTGTCACGTGAATTTTGATTACACAATGGGAGATTGATTAAAATACGATCTGTAAAAGATTATCTTATTACGAAACGCAAAAGTATCTACTCGCGTTTCCAGAAATGTAGTGAAACTCAAGAATTTTTATAGAAAACTTTGACCTCGATAAGCCGAAAATGAGTTCAGTGTCACACAAGAAGCGTAACAGATCGTCACTCACACGCAGTTCGTCTGTGTCCAAATCTATTTTGACTAACGTTGAAGAAGAAAGCGAAGATCAAGTCTTTAACGATACCAATATCTCGAACATAGGATTCTTTGCTAACCCTATTCAATCCCCTCGGGACCGTACTATGGGGGAAAGACCGATGGAAACGCCGTATAATCGGAGGGAATTCAGTCGACGAGAAATCCTGAAGGCTAAGTTGAAATACCATTTTATGAACCCATGGCAGAAATATAAAGTCAGGAAAAGAAAACCTTGGAAGCTTTTGGTACAGATTTTTAAGATTATTATTGTTACAGCTCAGGTAGGAACCCGTTAAAACATATTATCGCCATGTTGGATGAATTTAACAAAAGATTTGTCATTATATGGTCTCTCTTGTTATGTATATCATCCAACATGGTTGACATGCTTCCGTTATTTCATTCTCTTGGGAATGATTTCAAACCAGCAATTAACAGACCCCTTTCATATGACGTCAAAGCAGCTCATTCTGAGGACATAACAAAAGAATTTCAATCTCCTGAGAATTGGAACCTATTGTTTTGTCCTCCAAATTGAGCTGCATTCCTAGGTGCTTCAAGAGATCTTTATTACATGTATTTAATGACCTTAATGTTGTTTTATTGTTTTGTGTTTATAGGTTTGTTTGTTTGGTAACGATAGGTTTTCAGTGGTTAAGTTTGCTGAGGAAAATCATCAGGCGTTACAGTATCTTTTCTTGAAGGACTACAATGGCCAAGCAGCTAATACTACCATAGTCTACACCAAGGATGAAGTCTATTCATATCTATATTATGCCCACGAACAGGTTACTAGTAGGAGGGGAAAATTATTACTAAGGGGGGGGGGGGGGGGGGGTGGAATTGTGAGGGGATGAAGGATGTCCTGAAAGTATAAAGCATAGGCAACAGAACTATTGCAATGGGAATGCTGTTAACTGTTAAACAAAGAAATGATACTCTAGGAAATGACACATGGAATGGCAAAATATTACTTACACCCAAGTATAGAAAAGGAAAGGGAAAGCTAAAATTACTATTCAAGGAAATGAAGTTGAACTTGCATGCCGTTTGACGCGAGGACTGCGATATTCATATCTGGCCTGCTTCAAAATTAAGGTAGATGAAAGGGGTACCTTTTTGCCAAAATTTGGTAGAAACAAGGTAAGGGGTTGAGAGTCTGGACGGAGCATCCCCATACAAAATATTTAGGAGTACCCCTCTCCAGGCTAAAAAGGTCTATTAAACTGTTGTGTGCTCAATTTCATTAACAGAATATCTTTTAATTTAGTATTACAATATACAAGACGCTGTTGGTTCCTATGACTACCCATCAGAAGATGATGACGGGAAACCACCACGCGTTGTCCTGTGTAACCGACGCTACAAGAACTTCACTATGGATGCAAATGATAAGCTACTGATATTCGTGCCAGACACTGTTTCAGGTGAGTTATCAAATGATTATACAAGGTATGTTTCCTCATGGTTCAAATCAGTGGCTTTGGGGAATTTCAAAGGTGTGGGGGTTTGGTCATGCAAGAGCAGTATTCCTGAATGTACCTGTTTTTTATCTTTTTCAGAATGTAAAGAACTTCCAGAGCCACAAAGACATACACACTATATCAAGAATGATTCATTTCAGTTTGGAATGTGAGTATAATAGCTGTTACTTTAAAATCAATAAAGAATTAGTTGTAACTATAATATTTAAGTGCCCATGACCATATACCTTTGATATGAAGAGGTTTGTTTGTTTTTTATTGCCCCTACCCCACCCCCTTGGAAATTTCTTATTCAATACTTGAAGATGTCACTCCACTCAGCAGAGGGTATATACTAGTTATACAATGGTTTTGAGTGGCATACCATGGAATATCCCACAAGTCACTTGTAGTTTCTAGTGTACACACGAGCCTTTAGGTGAGTGTGTATACAAAGAAAGTTCAAGTGACGAGTGGGATATCCACGGTATGCCATAGAGAAACCATTGTATTACCATTTTATCCCACACCATAGAAAATACAAATGCGTAGATTCAATGCGCAGTGCATGATGGGAAGGAAGAGTGAAAAACCGACGAATATACAACAGCTTTCCTGCTTTCTGATTGGCTGTATTTTCTATGATGTTGGATAAATGGATATATATTCAAGCTAGCTATGAGAACTAGTTATTGGAGTTGCACAACTTCCAGAACTTTTTAAGAACTTAATGTGTAGGTATGGATCTAGGGGAGGGGTGCAGGGGATGCACATGTCTACTGCGTTATTGGTGCTTGAGTTTGTGAACATCTTGATCATAAATGGTGTATTAATTCCCTTCCTAAAAAAGTCCTGGATCTGTGGCCCTAATGTGTTATTTTTTTTGTTTGCTTTTAGGTTACTCAACTTAAATCTGTCTTTTACTCTTAATGCAATCAACTTAAAGGGAGTTAAATCATGGGACAAGCCTGCTTGTTATTCATTAAAAGTCACTGTAAGTTTTGCTGTATACTGTAGGCGCCCAGCTTTAACATGACATCAAAGCAGCTCAATTTGGAGAACAAAACAAAATAATTTCAATCTCCAGGATTTAGACTGATTCCATAAGTCAGTCCCAGTTTGCTCTCTGTCAGTTTTTTTTAGAGCAACCACCACCACCTACAAATGAGTGAAAACTAAGACTTATGGAATCAGTCTACTGAGAATTGGAACCTATTGTTTTGTCCTCTGCAAGGGATCTTTTTTTGAGAAGTTGTACTTGTTGTGTGTGTTTAATTTTTGATTTGATACAATTGAAGATTGAGGATCAAGGGGGAAGGGTCTCCCCTCCATCCCCCTCCTGCTTCTACCTGATATTTTGGGAAACATGCTTCACACCTTTTAAGAAACTAATTGACATGCACACATTTGAAACATAATTTAGTCTTATTTGTGGGGTTAAAATGTAGTCATTATAAAAATCCACTCTGTATCTATGATCAATTTTCACTTTCAAGTAACAATATTTAATTTTAGTATTTTCAAAAATATGTCCTGGGAACTGGCCACTATTTTATTTCTTTTTTACAATGAATATCAACTTTTCCAGATAAACTTTGATAATACAAAGCTTGATGGACAGATGCCAATCAGTCTTGATATGAAAAACAATTGGTTACAATGTAAGGATGATTCCGAGATAAACTCCAGCCATGAAGAAGGTGAGAGACAGCTACTGTAATGTTAGTCAACCACACAGGGAGCCCACAGCTGCTGTTTAGAAACAAATATTTTTTCATTTCATATGGATGTAAATCCTGTGTCACACATTTAAAAAAGCTTGATCTGAGTCTGACGGCATCTCCCTTGTGTTATGTTACTAGTTTCTTGAATTTCAGACCCAAACTCATGCTAAAGAGCTGCTTCGCAGGCTAGTGGTATTATGATGAATAATAATCATTGATGATGATAATGATACTTTATATTCATTCCCTAGTGGGTCATCTCATTGCTATCGGTTTTCTTGTATTTGATGTCATCGTAATCATCATGTGCACATTGTCTCTGATCCTATGCTTGAGGTCTCTATACAAGTCATTACGATTGGCAAAGGTGAGACTTACTCCTTACACTAGTAGCCTTTCTCAAATCTCTTTTTCAGCATTTCCTTACTCAAGTATCATACTTGCTTTTTGATTCTCTCCAGTGGGGGGAGGGATCCAGTGAGTTAGAATGTGAGAATAGTCCCCATCACAGTTGCCTGTGCTGTCTTGAAAGGTAGCTGTGCCTTTGCATCGGAGCAAGATGAACGGTGACCTTGCAATGATACAGACCTTTTTTTAACACCTTGGACAATTATTCACATCTCTATCATTGCTAGCTCATCATTTGCCTCGCTCCGATGCAAAGGCACGGCTACCTTTCAAGATGGCACAGGGAACTGTGAAGGGGAGTATTGGCAGAAATAGAGATGGTGAAGAATTCATGACGAAATACTTTATATCCATTTTCACAATTATGCAACCAACACAGCCCAAGATGTCCAGGTTTTTGGCTTCCGTCAATCAAAAATATACTAGCTCAGTTTGTTAGAAATTTGATTGAGGGAAGCCCAAAACCCAGATTATAGCTGATGTCCATTCATCCATCCATCCATCCATTTTAGTCCAGTCCAGTCCCATCCTGTCCCATCCATCCATCCATCCATTCATATTAGTCCAGGCCCACATTCAGCCCTTTTCAATTATTGTTTTTTTTGTAAAAATCTGATTATTTAACAAGATGGCTTGCTAATTTCATTATCTGTAAGGCTTTGCTGGCTCATAATGTTCTGGCTTTAGTTTAAATCTAACTGAATTGACAAACTCTTGTTTGATATGGTCATAGTTATGTGTTGCCCCCTGTGTATACCAATGTTCCCCATAGTTTCGCTCAAGATACTCCTCGGCATTCGCCGTGCAGTTAAGATAAACATCACCAAATAATTTGGATTCCATGTTATCAATATCCTTATTGTGATAGTACTCTTCGGGCCACCTGGTTCTACCACTTCCTTTGGCAATCCAAGTGATACTATGCTTTCTTTTCATTACAAAAATATCACAGAATGGATAGCGGTGATTTTGGTATTCACTTGGTAGTTTCTCTGATTCTGTCTTATGAAAAACTCTGTAGCCAAATACAGGAACCTCAACTATTTCGCAACCATTGTCATTCAAAAGAGTTTTCAAACATTGCTCGATCTTCTCAGTGTCTTTTTGATAAACGCACAGGTCGAGATCGTCGTCCCATGGGATAAATCCTCCATGGCGTACACAACCTAGTAACGTCCCACTACTTGCCCAGTAAGAGATCTCCGACTTTGTCAAAGTATCGTGCAGGATCCGAGCCAGATTATATATTCGTTTGACCACTGTTTCGTTTGTATACGAAAGATGGTTTGTTATTTTATGTTTCGGCGTCGTACTGATTTGAGCTTCGTCGAACATCCAACAAGGGATACAGACTTCGTTTTCCTCCTCATCGTTTTTAGATATAGGCTGCTGTGCCATTGCATGAACCAAGGGAGTATAGCAGAATGATTTCTTGTCAGTCAGTCTACCGTGCAGTCGCCATTTTGGAATTTAGGGCAGGTACTTCATATATGGTAAAAATAGTAGCGCTAACGTCGATCCGCTGACCCAAAACAACGCCGGGTCGTAAAACACGAGCTATCCTCTCTTCCACTTCTCCCGTCGTCTCAAAAATAATTTATAGTGTTTCGGTTGAGGCGCTTATTCGGGGACGGCGCCTTATAGACCCCTTGCAGCATGTTGGAATGCAGCTCAATTTGGAGGACAAAACCATACGTTCAGGAGATTGAAATTCTTTGTTTTATCCTCCAAATTGACCTGCTTTGACGTCACATGAAAAGGGTCTATATGTTGGCGGCGCTTATTTGAGGGCAGCGCTCTTTAAAAATCGTAACATTTGTAAAATAATAACAAGCAATGGAATACAGCCCGGCACTTCGAACTGAAAAACATTGAAATCCAGAAGAATAAATTTCTAAGGCTGGTTTGGATTAAGTTGTACCGTACTTGTTTATTAGTTTTACTCCTTCAATTAAGCGCCGCATTTTTGTGATTGAATGCCAGAGGTTTGAGAAGTTTCACGATTGAGAGAGTAATTTCGTCTCGTTCAGGGCAGTCCAACTAGACCCGTGGCATAGAACCACCATATCAACGGATGTGTGGCGTGGCTATTTGGGCTCTGACGTCACTTTTATGGCTGATCCGTGATTCGCCAATCCAGCTGTTGGTGAACCCCCATTCTGTATACTACTCACACAATCAGCTATAATCCGAGTTTTGGGCTTCCGTCAATCAAATTTCAAACAAACTGGGCTAGTAAATTTTTGATTTACGGAAGCCAGTGAACTGCGCCCATGGGATGGCCCTTTGGGCTCTGACGTCACTTCTACGACTGAATCGCCTGTTGGTGAACCCCATTCTGCATATTACTTGACTGTTGTGTAATTATGGAAATAGTTATGATATTCAATGTGGTTTAATTATTTCAGGAGGCAAGAGGTTATTTTGAAGAAGAACAGCACAATCCACTTACATTATCTGATACCATGGAGCTGTTTAACTTGTGGTTTATTGCCATCATCGTGTCTGACTTACTCACCATACTAGGGTCTACTTATAAAATCGCCATTGAACAAAGGGTAGGTACAATACTCAAGAACATCTCGTGCATTGTCAATCAAATGTGCATTCAGCTATGATCTAACTGTAAAGATTGGACCAACACTCACCAAATGAAATATTTTTGTGCGCAAACTTACTGCGATTTTCATAATTACGCGGACACCGAAGCTGCGAGTTGCCCATTGGAACTTAGTTTTTCACTGCCGCCAGTCAATAATGTAAAAAGTACCGACTGATTATTTTTGATTGACGGAAGCCAAAACGGCGTTTGCGCGTTGAAACTTGAACTTCGGTGTCGTAATTATGAAAATCGCAGTAAAGTCTTCCACCAGAACATAAAATATTTTCGTTTTCGTGATTACGCATTTTTCTGTTTGGAAAAACTAACTACCACTCTAACCAAATGAGGTATATTGTGAACTCTTGTCTGCAACTGATTTAGAGTCTTCTTCCACCAGAGTATCAAATATTTTCGTTTTGGTGATTGCGCACTGTTCTAACTGGTAACAAATATCGTTGATTTTTGTGCGCAATCTGAACTTGGAATCTTCTCATAGGATATCAAATATTTTCGCTTTGGTGATTAACGCACTGTGCTAACTAGAAAAAATGAGCAAGTTGCGCGACAAAATTTTGTTGCGCAACTTACAGAAGTAGAAGCTCTTTCTATTCTGCACAACAAAGAAAGTTTGTTGCGCACGGGTTGATAATAAGAGCAAAATTCACTCCGCAACTTGCAATGCAACACTGTTGCGCAACAAGCTGCACGATTTTGTTTCTCGTATTACCGCACCTTTAAAATAGCATGGTTTTTTTGTCAACAGGACGGTGATTATTTTGACGTGTGTAGTGTCCTCTTGGGTCTTGCTGTTTTACTTGTCTGGTGTGGTCTTCTTAGGTTTTTACAGTATTTCAAACAATACAACGTAAGTCTTAACTCACATAGATCACATCCTCACCCTACTCCCCTGGGGAAGGTGAGATATTCTGTAGTCTGTCGTCCTCAACTTGTTTTACGAGGGTAGCACTTAATAGCCAGTGGCTAACAAACCTGTGGCCCTCATTCCATGATCGAGGTGGAATTTAGAAGTTGTTTTTTTGTTGGGGAGAAAAACCGGAGAACCCCGGTAGAAAAACCCTCAAAAGAATAAGAAAGAACAAGCAACTCTACTCTACTCTACCCTGAGGTCCAGAGATTATATATCTTTCTCCGGCGTCTGCTGGAAAATAGAACCTTTGAAGCACCGGGTAGGGTCTACTCGCATTAGACACCGAGCCCAGGACCCGGGACACATTGGAGAGAGACATAGATCAGCAGCACACACCACCTTTGCTTCTTCATCTTGTCGTCAGAATATTTCTAAAGGGTTGTTTTATATCTCTTCATAGACACTCCTCGTCACCATCAAGGCAGCTGGCCCCAGTGTTCTCCGTTTCCTTATCTGTAGTGGCGTCCTTTTTGTTGGCTTCACCTTGTGTGGATGGATCGTGCTCGGACCCTACCACCCCAAGGTTTGTTATCGCTCTTGTAACATTTATTATTTCTATTTGAATACGCTTTTAGGCCCAGTTAAAACGTCGATCTTCTCATGAGCCGAACCTAATGACATCAAAGTAGACCGCCTTATTATCCATTGTTTTCAATGCGTTCGGCTCATGAGAAGATCGACGTTTTAACTGGGCCTTACTTTATGCAGTGTTTCCAACTTGTTAGAAACTATTGTTGCCATACAAGAAGTTGCACGAGAAAAGTGCGGGCTAGTATACCATATACTTGTCAGAAACTCGTTTGTACTGAGATGAATGCCATTGCTGCAATCAAAGCCAAAAATCGCACGCCGGGTTTTATTTTCGCTAACGATTGCGGCAGCAATCTCGAAGGCTATTCTAAGCCTTCTTCTATATCTTTTTAAGTCCTACGAAGCTAATGGATCAATACCATGCAAAATTGACCCAAACCATTAACGTCTGTAGTATCAGCCACTTGACGGGGGGGGGGGGGGGCATGGCGGGGGTGGGGCTACTGCTACTGTACTGAATATTTCCTTAAAAACATTTTCTAGTTTCGGGACACCACTACGACAGCGGAGTGCCTATACTCGCTCGTCAATGGCGACGACATGTTCAATACCTACGCCTTGATCAACCCTAAAAGCCAGGCCATCTGGGTGTACAGTAAACTCTACTTGTACATATTCATCTCTCTGTTTATATATGTGGTTCTTAGTTTGTTTATTGGTATCATTGGTGATACATACGAGAGACTTAAGGTAAGAATGTAAGAATGGTTCAGAACAGATGTGAGTTCAAATGTAACGTCATGTGCGCCATATTCTTCGAGGGCATTTTACGTCACTAGCCGCCATGTTGATTGACTATTCTATACAAAGCATTCCTCATTCAAATTCTCTTGTTATATCAACCAACCTTGCTGTTTCATTGTTATTTATATCTCAAGGGATTTTGAGTTACATGGTTGTACCCCGAGAATAGACCTCTTTACCGTCAAATGCAAATTGCCCATTTCAGACCACATGACATTCCCTTGAGAAATGTTCTTTTGTTAAAATATTTACACATGAAAGAATCAACTCCCAAGAGTGGCATCACGTGGTCTGAAATGGGCACAACAAACAACGAAGGTAAAGAGGTCTATGTAAAGAGGTCTATTGGCTGATCGCAAGCAAAGATTTTTTTGCAACCAAAGAAATTCCACAAAGAATATAAATATCCTTGCATGAAATGTTGCATCAGATCTAGAAAGGTCTAAAATCATGCTGTTTGTTTTGACTTAAAGGATATGGGTCAATTGCCAGCTACGAGATTACAAAACTTTTTGGAAGAAAATCATCGAGAAACTAGAGAAGCTGACAGTACTAGACAACCCCCAACAGACACGAATAAAACGTAAGTATGAACAGGGGAACGGAAAAGAAAAGGAATGGAAAGAAAAAGAAAGAAAGTGAGAGGAAAGGAAAGGGTAAAAGGAAGGACGAAAGAAAGCATTCAAAAGAAAAGGCAAAAAAAAAAAAAAAAAAAGAGGAAAGGATCTTATTACTGGAAAATCTTCCTACTGGTGCCATGTTGGTTTGTTACAGAAAGCAGAATCCAGTTGCCTTTCTCTTCCCTTATTACTAATGAAAGTCGAATACAGAAGCCTTCCCCTTCAAATGCGAATAGCTCGAAGTCGCCTTGTTTTATTTAATTAACTCTGACATTCTTATTTCCACAGGACCATTCTAGTGTCGTCAACTACTACAAATGATTCCATGTACAGACGAGTTTCTATGGAATCCACGGGAGTTGAGTGAAAATTATTAAAATAATATGAATATTTTAATATTTTGGGGGGAATAATGATTCAAATATGCGAGAGGACACTTTCTCTCCAAAGCTTTTCCTACTATGAGAAACCGCAGAACCGTTTCAACATATTCCAATTCCGATTAAATGATGGCTTCATATACTACAATTACCAGAACTCCTTGCACACTTAAGCTTCTCTATTATTATTCTCACTGAGCCATTAAAAACTTCAATAACTGAAAGCAAATTCGCCCGAAGCATTCTGGTAGTTGTAGTATGATTATATTAGATGGCCTGTTTGTTGAAAATCATAAAATGATCAGTTGATTAATTATTACTAGAAAAATGAACTGATTTCTATTTGCCTCTGCGGAATAGACTAATTCGCACCGCATAGGATTGTGGGACTGAAGGTCTCAAAACCCAGAGTTCAAACCCATAATTCCACACGCGGTGAGTTCGTTACTAGTCTTCCTCTAAGCAAATGTCGCTCGTTTATCCTACCAAATATTTAATTGCCTTTTCAAGTGTAAATAAAAAGATTGTATTTTATGTGATTGTAAATAAATTATTTTGTAACGAAGATCTAGTCAATGACATTTTACTTGGGAGGGGAGGAATGTTTCAAACTTGGTGAGATTCACCATTCCCTTTATTACGTCTTGCTACCACTTCTACAGAATCCACTTCGAATTCTTTTTCTTATTCAAATGCCTGAGCTCCTTTGGGAGTCGTAAGATAATGGTGTTAATCAGGCCAACAAAAGGAACTACGAAAAGGATTCTTGTGGTAGTGGTGTCCAGACGTAGTAAGGAGAACAGAGAATTGTCATGTTTACGTCGTAGAAGTGTGTAATAACTATGGTATAAATAATCAAAATCAATAGTCAAATCATCAAGGAGCAAGAAGTGTTTTAATGAACGGCTTTAAAAGTGTGCTGCAAGCAAAGAAACTCATGCATGCAGTCATGGCACAAAATAACAAAGTAAAGTGTGGATTTCTATTATTAAATCACTAAGTCCCATTTTCAAACAACTAACAGTGCGAGGATGCGAAGTTGAAAAGAATAAATCTCCAGGGAACATCATCTAAAAGAGAAATCTCACTCGACTCTAAGCTTTTTCACTCTCTCTCTCTCTCTCTCTCTCTCTCTCTCTCTCTCTCTCTCTCTCTTTTATTTTCTAGTTATAGTACTATCCAACGTAAAATTTCCCCCGATTTTTCCACCACCTTCAGCAGAAAGGAATTCCAAGTGAATATTTCTACAGACCCCTTGCACTCGACGTCAAAGCAGCCCAATTTGGAGGACAAAACAAAATAATTTTAACCTCCTGAGAAGTGGAAACCTATTCTTTGTCCTCCAAATTGAGCTGCATTCCGAAGTGCTCCAAGGGGTCTTTTTTTACCGACATATATTAATACCTTCTAAAAGATTTTACTAGGCAGTTTAAAACACTTCAAGCCAATTCAGTCCAGCTCTCTGGCTCATTCAGTTCAACTCCTCGCATCACCTTGCCTTGGCGATTTCAAAACTTAAATTGTAAGACACAAAATGGAGACAAACAGCATCTGCTTAGGATGTTAGTGGAATTATGTTGAATTTACAGGGATGCACGAATGGTAATGGTTATCACAAAGGAGTTATAAATCGCCAAGGACAACACAGATAAATAAACTAGCAACAACCATCAATCAATAGCGAAATCATAAGTTATGGTAGGTTTTCATCGTTGTATTTTTGTGACGCTCGCTTTTAAAGTTCGAAGGAAAAATAATTGTGCGCATACCGTGCAATCGTGTTGCAACTTTTTCATTTATTCCAAATGGTTAACCAAGTCAAGTTTGACAACTAAAGCGCAGAGCATGTACAGCAAGATCTCGACTAACCCTGACTTGGACCATTTGCTTTCACCAAGAAGCATTTTAAGTCCTTCTCGAATTCGCTTCCATGACCACAGCACAAAAGATTCGGGTCGAGGCTGGGGTTGTCAAAACCCTATATTTACTGGATTTTGTCTACTCCAGCCTCGCCTTGAATCTATTGTACTGTGGACAGTCAAGCGAATTCGGAAAAGGTCTATTAACGCGCAGATTTTAAGAATCATGTGCGACGATTCTACGTACAAAGATCTACTCCTAGCGAACACGTTGCTCAACTGTCTACACGGTACACCCGTATTCTAAACAAATATTCTGAATTCAGTTAGCTCTGCGTCACAAAGATATAACAATGAAACCTGACCTTCGGTTTGCGGACGGGAATACCATAGTAAAACCAATGGTTTCATGGAATAATCAGAATCCCAGTGCTGCTAGAATTAGAAGCCTGGAATTTGTAGAACACTAGGCTTGCTTCCTTCCAAAACAGACAAAGAAAAAAGGGAGGTAGGTGTAGTGTCATATTTGAGCCCAAACTTGTGACTAAATGGAGAGTATTTTGTAGGAAGAGAGCAAGCCTAATGTTGGTAGTGTAACCTAAGCCTTGCAAAACCAAAGCAAGTTACTAAAGCGAGCGTAATCACTTTTTAGCGATTTCAATTGTGCGGTTGGTACTTCGTTACAACCAAAGTACCCCAAACGCTGTGGATGCGCATTTCTAGAACGAATGCTATTATAATTCTGGATTCTGTACAACCAAAATCCAATGGAATGAACAGGGAAGCCGCAAGGACTCAGAAAACAGAGCCTTGCAAAAAGGATTTTTCTACCCCAAATGTTATTCTAAAGCAACCAGAAATGTGTGGGCTATTAACCAATCAGCAAGCTCTAAAAATGCTGGGCGGTGCTGTTATTCATTTAAGCTTCAAATCACTTATCAGGCAAGTTGATCAATTCCTCGTCCATTTTAGAGACCGTTTTTGTATAATCGAATGTTTTGGAAATCGATAATCTTTTGTTCGCAATCGATGAAGGGACGACGTGCGCGCCGCCTCTTAGTGTTTCCAGGACGCTTCTCTGAGGAAGACTTTTGATCACTCGGTTATACAAGAATGCGGTCAGTATTGCCGCAACTATGGCTCTCTTGAATCAAACCAAGTCACAGTATAAAAAGAGCGCTTGCAAAACAGCGCAATAATTATAAGCATTGTAGTGCATTGAGAAGCCAATTAAACTACAAAATAAGCGCTCAAATTGAGCAGGAATAATTGCCGTGCATCGTATAATCAATGCGTCAATGGCGATCAAAAAGCATAGCGTGCATTGTATAATCAATGCGATGACAGAACTCTGACATCAAGCCAGTACGCTGTCCTACTACGACCCACAAGAGAACCAGCTACCCTCTTGTGGATCGCCAAGCAAACACGCACAAAAGCATCAACCTCTGCGCAAAGCGAAATTTACACTGAAGTGGCTGGGTTGGCAGTTGGACTTTACATGGATGAGTTGCCCATTCTTTTGTAACGTAGATTTGGAGTTGATGTACTTGGGCCAAATACGTCTTCGTCTTCTGACGTGCTACAAACAAAGAAAAATATCCATGAGATATATGACAGAGATTAACGGAAAGCTAATTAAAAAATTACAGGTTAGCTCGGTTAAGCATCGACCCAATGCGCAGAAGGTCATGGATTATATCCTCCGCTGGTTCAAGGATCGTTAAAAGGCGTAAGTGTGGACCGCTTTACCGTAGATCCCAGTCAACACGGGAGGAATCGTCATCGCGACAAAGTAAGGTGTTGGTGGACGTCAACCAAGGCGTTTCCAACATTCCATTGCCTTTGAAACCTTTGTGTTTTCTGACAATGTCATGGAAACACTTTGATTGACGTCCAACAAAACCTTATTTTTTCGCGATAGCAAATGAACGATTCCGTGCGCGTTATTGAAAACGAGCACCTACGTTTCCTAGTCTTCTAATTAAGCAGCCTCGTCAAGTGCTGAGCCCGCCAAGACTGCAAGCTTACCCACCGACTTTCTAAGGTTTTTGCGCTTTCAAGTATCCACTCAGTTCTAGCTTGTACTAAACTCATAGAAACGATTTTCGTGTTTAAAGTCTGAAATTTTCATCGCTTTTTTTCCCTCTGGACTAGCTTATACCCTTAGAGGCTTAATCGTGCATTTGAACCAATGCTGATTACCTTCTTATTAGTAATAGTAAAACAAAGAAGTTTCCAAACCTACTGAGTATTCGTTTCAGCAGTTTGCTCCAAAAAATTTGTCTCCAGCTGCTCCTTCATGGACATCAGTATGCTATAGACACGAATATCTTTAACCTGAAACAAAACCCACAATAATCCAGATTACTCCAACTAAGGAACACTTCGATATCGCTGACAGATGATCTTACTTCTACTTATCTAGTATTGCAAAGGTTTTATTTTCTAGACCTCTAAAAGTGCGGACACACGATTTGATTTTTCTTGCGCCGTCGCAAAACTTAAGCCCTTGTTACACGTAGTCTTTTTCCATGCAACTTGAGCCGCGCGCAAAAACGTTCAAGTTGCACGAGCGTAACTTATTTTTCAAACATGAAAGTTGCACGAAAAGTTGATTTTGGTTTCTACTCTCTCAACAAATTTCCGAAAGTTGAAACTACAAAAAAAATACGTGTGACATGCTCGCGTGCAACTTGAAATTTTTTGCGCACGGCTCAAGTTGCATGAAAAAAAAATACGTGTAACAGGGGCTTAGAGAACGCACTGGATGAGCACCCATGTAACGTCGCTTGCGACGACGTGCGCAAAGAATCCATACGGTGCGATCTAGTTTTTGCGACGCCGCATGAAAATCGCATCGTGTGTCCTGAGACATTACCAGAACGGGAGCTTCATAAGTCTGTATTGATTCTTTTTACCAACAAGAGGAACACTTACATATATAGTCCACTCCTTGTCATCCTCGTCACCACTTGAAATGGCTCTCTGCTTCTTGGAAGTTGCTTTGCCTTGTCCTGAAACCCATAAAGTAAATCGTAAGTTAAGTTTCTTTAATTAAGGGGTGTGTGTACACTAGCGTAGGGAGGGGGGGGGGAAGGGGTGGGGTGGAGGGGGCACATGCCTCCTAAATGTTTTGGTAATTAATTGTTTGTTTGTATTTTTTCCACACTTTTTTATTTATTCCGGTTGACCCCCCCCCCCCCCCCCCCCCCAATTCCTGGGTTCTTGCTACGCCCGTATGTGCGGGGGGGGGGGGGGGGTGAATATGCTCTAACAGCTAATAAAATGTACGCCGTTTATATAATGTTAATGTTGTGGATTCCAACTATATAAAATAAGTTGTTGTACCCTTCTTTCTCTTGGACTGTGGAGATGTAGAGGACACACCAGATGTGCTCTCATTGGATTTTCTGTCTCTACCAGGACACGCACAAACTCTGATCTCCACCACTCGACGTCCAAGAGTATGGCCACTAAAATACAACACAAAACAAAACAATGGATTAAAGAAACCTTCTATAGATTCTAAACAACAACTCCTACAACAAACCCTGAAACAACCTCTGGGCTGATCTAAGTCAGGGCACAGCTCACTCAAAGATTGAACCCTGAAACAACCTCTGGGCTGATCTAAGTCAGGGCACAGCTCACTCAAAGATTGAACCCTGAAACAACCTCTGGGCTGATCTAAGTCAGGGCACAGCTCACTCAAAGATTGAACCCTGAAACAACATCTGGGCTGATCTTAGTCAGGGCATGGCTAACTCACAAACCAAACCCTGGAACAACCTCTGGGCTGATCTAAGTCAGGGCAGAAGATCAAATTGGAACTTATAGCGTATTTGGTTTTGCAATGGGAGGAAAACTGGAGAACACGGAGAAGAAACCTACAGCTATTTACACAAACCCTACAAGTATTTCTGCGAAGGGTATATCAGTATAAAATAGTTTTACAAGACACTTACTCTTTTTCTAATGTAAAGATGATTTCCACTGGTCTCCTGCTTGGCCCAGAAGGACAGCTTGAGAAACACATGAAGGCAAACATCTCCGTTACAAACTCTGTTCCAACTGGAAGAAAAAAATTTACATAGACCCTTAGATATCTTAGCTTGAGGTCAATACTTTCAATCACAATTAGATGGGCTGCCTATGGATCTAAATCTACAAGAAGGTAATGTTTTAAGCCATGTGAATCTAAGTTGATCTAAGTTACCTTGGGGTCCATGGTAGGGTATGACAACAGAATGGCGGCCTGATTCAGGACAGCTATAGTACTGTGCTGTTGGGTTATTGCTTCTGATGAAGTGCTGGTTGTGGTCTGGATCTACAATATCATCATTGAATACTGTAGGATTATTGATTAGCACTATCATGAGTATTGCTTATCATATATTATACACAATGTTAACATTGAAGTATGCTGAATCAGGGGCGGATCCAGGATCTTATTCAACAGGGGGATGTATGATGGCATATGATGGCAATAAAAGTAAAAGTAACGCCAAATTCTAGTTAGCCATCATTCTCTCTCATTCTGCCCACTAATCGAAATTTTCATAGGGGGGACAACCCTCCCCCTGGATCTGCCTCTGTGACAACACCTATTCTTAATAACATATGCTGAATTGTACAATTTGCTGTCAGAACAAGAAGACTTCAATCAAAGGTGTAAGTAATTCAACTAAAGCACTGGTTATCCAGAGGGGCCTAGGGATGTACCGTTGAAAATTTCCTTGTCATGGAAACACTTTGATTGACCTACCAAAACCCCACTTTTTAAGACCCAATTATCCCGAAGATTAATGTTATTCAGAACAATTGCATTGTTGGATACTTATGTATCAATTGAAAACCAAAAGCTGTGGGGTGGGAGAGTGATTATTCTTATGGTGCTTTTATGTAGAGTATTTGTAAAACAGTGCACAGTACAGTGCCAAAACCGGTGGTTCCTTTTGGTACCATAGCAACAGAGCCCTACCCCTGCCCTTGTTCCTGTGCTTGCCATGAAACCAATTGTATTAATAGTATCTAATGTAATAAAAAATATTTATACTCACTATCACTGGAAGGTTGGCTATGGTTTGGACACCTCTTCACAATGTCATGCAGATTCGTAGAGCCCTTGAAGACAGCAACGGCTCTCAAGTAGCACCCAGGGGGCATTTGATGATCTGTCTTGAACTTAATGGGACAGAAGCTGGCCAAGTTGACGTAGAGCTTCTTACAGCTCTCAGAGTAGGTCCATGTGGCTGACTTAGAGGCAGATTCAGTAACTGGACCAAAGGAGAGGGAGAAACCAAGATCTCCTGGGTACTCAGTAGTGCTTGGGATCGTGGGAAGATGTGAGTTGTATTGTGATTGGACTGGAGAGAGGGTATCATTTAATGCACTCTTCTGCAAAATATAACAAGTCCATAAAATTAATATCAAATAATGAAATAGGAAAATAATTAATGTATAGTAGGTAGAGATTTTCTTTATATAGTGAAAAAATGACAAAGAAAGGAATGAAGAAGGGTAAGAACTTAGAGGACAGCATACAAAACTGCATCCAAATATCATCTTCTGTTACAACCAATATTGTTGAAGTGCAACCGCTGAAGTTTGATGTCTTGTTTGCCAACTAGCATTTTACTGGCCGTCAGCCAAGAACTAAACTCAAAAAGTTAAATTTTTGAGAAATTTTTGACTGAATTTAAGATTTTAGACAATTAGAGGGTAAAATCCTTGATTCAGTCCAAAATCTACCTCAAAAATGCAATTTTTCTAGTTTAGTTCTTTGATTGACAGCCGTCAAAATGCTAGTTGGTAAACTTTGTGGGTCACACTTCAACGATAATGATAGAAAAGTTATTTCGAAGACACCTAGCTTGTGTAGGAGCTCAGAAAAAATCCAAAGTCCACTTGACAGGAATCGAACCTGTGACCTTCCAGATACCAGTTGGATGCTTTATCACTAAGCTACAGGGAGACGCATGTGGTTATGGTCACTTTACTGGGTTGATGTTCCTTTCACATGGACAAGCTACAGTAGTGTCTTCTGAATAACTTATCTACTATCATTTCTATCTTCCTAGCTTCTCATCTTCAGTCATCTATTCAACGATAATGGTTGTAATATGGAAAATATTGCATGGTATTGAACTCACAGTATCATAGTGCATGTCTGACTGAGATGATACGGGAGACACTGGGGTACGTCTTCCTGTAGTATTGGTGTATAGAGGACCTTGGATATTCTGTGGGTACGCTGGTGGTCCTGTAGTTTGCATGGGTATCTCATTATGACTGCCATATGACATCTGCTGTGAAGTCAAGTGAATGAGAAATGAATGAAATGAATGGGAAAATGAAAAGTGGGAAATTGAAAGGAATACACAAAGAATTTTATCCCTTCATGATTAAATGGACCATCTCCTTGAATGAATATTTGGAATTCAATTCAAGTGACAATAATACAAAATGACACTATGAAATTAAACCAAATAAAAACTTATTTCGAAATTTTCAAGCTAAAGAAATCAAGAATTTGCTTAGTCAGCAAGATTCATATTTTTTCAAAAAAAAAAAAGTTGCAAAACATTCTAAAATTTTTATTTGTCTTATAAATATTTGCAAGAAATTTCTTGTCAATTCTTAAGATGTTTTGTTTGTTTTGGCAGATTTTTACAGCTTTGTTTGTGATTTCTTGGGTTCTGTTGCTTGGTTACACTGTGTTTTTGCACTTTAACTGTTGCTTTTCAAAACTGTACTTTGTATTGTACTAGATCATGCATATTGATCCTGCTCCTATAATTTCTGTACCTTAAGAAATAAAGGATATAATTTTTGCATTCAGTTATTTTCATGGACTATTTCCCCCTCACCACAAGAACTTTCCCTTATTTTCACTTTCATTTGTCATTTTTCAAGTTTTAACTATCAAAAGATGAATACCCTTTAGTATCAAGAATATCCTGGGTGATCTTTTTTATAAAAAAAAAATCTCAATTTGTACTATCACATGATACAAAATATATACTGCATGCATAGAGTGGTTTTCATGAGTGGAAAATGATACAGCAAATTCGTAGCCATTAACTGTAGCTGTACTGTATCTTACAGTAGCTGTAACTACGCTTTTGATTGGATGAATTACTGAAAGACAATAGGAAGCCAATTCAATGTTACAGCATCTCATACCATGATGTGCTGCGATACAGTACTGTATGTTTCCCACTCATATGAAAACTGCTCTAATATTCAGCAGGGATAATTATTTAACTTCTGCTATGTTCTAATGTCATGGACACAGTGCAAAACAAAGTGTTGATTTTTGTGCTGATCATGAGAACCCATACAAAGAAAAACTTTGGAAGCACAGGAGAATGAAAATGAACTCTAATAAACCAAAGAGTGCACAACATTTTTTGTGAAGAGGGGAAAGACCTGAGGACCGTGGGCTGAGGGAAAAAATCAAAGCACAGAGAACCAAAAATCAACTACTGTATATGACATATGATAAAGGGGGAATTTTGATGATCAAACTCAACACTTCAAAATAAATCTCATCAAAATCACTAAAATAGAATAATTATAGTCATGCCAGTCATACAATAACGATCTAAATATTAGGATGAGTAACACAACTAGCTTCCATAACAATAGCCTATTGTTTGATGTTCTGGGAAGTGTGACCTTAAGTACTCAAGAAGTATCGCCTTACATGAGACACAACATCATGACATGAAATATACTAGGTAACAAAGGTGGATCTGTGCCAAAAGACAATGTTGATGTACTAACATACATAAATAATGACGGAGATATTTTTTACCCTGAAAAATTTTACCCTGAAAAATTTTACACACAACTATCCGTCCTTTTCAAAATGGATAGAATTTTAAACAACTGTTTAGGACTTTTCAGACATAAAGTTCAGAAGTTAAAATTGTGTAATTTGTAAGTAAAGAAGAGTAAGTTAGACTTTGATTTGCTGAAAAATTAAAGCTTCATGATAAGATTAAAAGTCAACATCGTTGTGTTAAATGTTGCCAAAGTACTTTCTCTGAAGAGATCAAATTCGAGAATTAAATTTCAAAACACTTCCCTTGTAGATAAGAATTATATAGACACACATTCCTGATGCCGCAATCTTATTTAAGGCTTCAAATATGTCGTACATTAACCCTAAAAAGGTTTTAAGACTTATTTTACCCAAATGAATAAAAAATTTAAGCTTTTAGAGCTAGAAAAAGCAAGCAATGTAGCGCATTAAAGGAATCTAGAACATTCGTAAAGAGCATTCCTCAACATCCTATATATGCATGCGTCATGCAATTCATCTATTTATAGACAGCCATAGTAAAAGTTAGTGCTCACCTGGTATGGAGGAAACATGCTCCTCATTTCTGGGTTAAAATCAGCCTCTCCTATGGAAGAACCGTAGAAAAACATTACTCAAAACCAATGTAATATAATTAATATTACTAACAACTACGGAGGAAAGGAATCTGTAGATTCAGCAATGGAGGATGTACGTCTTCTGCTGGAGCAATACTCGTGACGGCATAGTATAACCTTGGCTATTACAGTTCATATCGAATTCCAATTTCCTTTAATTGAGGGCAGTATTGCATAGAATAAGAATGGAAAGGTTTATAGATTTATGATTGCAGACCTAGGTTATTGAATCCAAATTCACTTTCAAACATCCCTGCCAGCCCCATGTTTTTGTTGCTCATCTGGTGTTTACTGGATCAAATTGAGCACAATTCAGCAGTTTTAAGCTTGATGACATTTGACACCGTTTTAGGAAATATCATCAAGACTGGTGGATAATGTTTCAAAGGTTGGATTGGACATTTCATCACGTGATAGAAAACTGCTGTGTGAGCCAAATTATGCTCCATAGTATTGATTGATATGTAGATGATTGATTGACAGATTGAAACCAAAACAAATGAGATCATTCAATTTTATCAAGATTTAACACATAATTTTGACTAATTATTCTTTTGGAACTAGGATGTAAGATTTTGATGAAAATAAAACCTGTTATGTATCAATCTATATTTGAAGGATTTCATGATTTCATGACTCAGGCAAAAACTTATGTGGTCAAAGGTCTTAGATCTTGCAGGATTACCCAATCAGCTCAATCCAAAACAAACACACAATCTCATATTCGGAAAACAAAATAGGAACCATTTTGTTGTTATTAGCACCCTTAATCATTGGAATGACGTCATGTGTATCCACACCTTTCCCAGTGTCAATCAAAGTGCATTGAACACAATAAACTAATTTCAATCCCTTCGTAAATATGAGTTCAAAAAGTCCAAAAACCAGGATCTTTGAAAATCATGACCAAGACATTCAACTTTACCCCATCCCATCACCATTTATTTTTTCACAAGTTATCAAAAAGTGTTTGGTCAAATAACCTTAATGACATAAATAAAGAGAGATTAGACAAACAAGGAAGACCTTGAACCATAAAAAATATCTTGAAAAGCAAAAAGGGAACCTCAAAAATAAAAAGTGTCTTACCTTCACTTCCAACGTTGAAAAAACTAAAAAAAAAAAAAAGAAATCTTAATTCACGTGCGAGGGATAATGAGAACATAAAAGGATAATAAATCTTACCCTTGGTTTTATCATAATTTGACTATAAAGAAATAAAGGGTCATTATGGATTTGCTACATGAGCCATAATTAGCAGACATATTAGAGCCACTGTCTTGTCACATACAAGTAGAGAACTCCTTTACAGAAATTTATAATAATAGAATAAAGCTCTTGAGAATGTACAATGTACCAAAAAATAATTATGTACAATACTGCCTATAATTATATCCTTGCCTACAGATTTATATGTCAATGAAGCTATCTATTCATAAAGTATAGAACTAGTATTTGTCCTATGGATTTTACGACTTGAAAATTTTTTTTAAATGCTAAAAATATATGAAAAGGTTTAATTTCTAGGCACATGAATAAACCCTTAAATAGAACGTGCAATAACGATTATGTAAGGCAGTGTAAAGTTAAAATAATAGACAAATAAACAATATATTGACCTACAAATTTGTCATGGCTTGCTTCTTGTAAGATATGTTGTTGATAAACTTTATAAAAATGTTGCTGAAGTACTGAAATTCTTAAACACGGTCTTAGCTACTTATAAGACATAGGGAAAGTGAGGTAATGGCTGCGGTGGCTTCTATTTCATAACACGTCAATAATGTAACTCATGCTCACATGTCCAACATGCTGATCAAAGTTCAATCACGAAACACTTGTTTCAGAAGTGTTAGGGGTTGATCTGAAGTAGTAGCACAATCTGTGCCAAGATTCTTTTAACACCTTTTTCTAGCTGTAAATAAAATCATGCAAACTTTGAACTACTAAACAAGCTGGTTAATTAAGTGTTGAAAATTTTAAGCTTATGTTTTAAAGCTTGTTTCCTCTAACAATCTATTACAGTAACTCAGAAATGTTTTTAGGTCATTCCATAATGGCACACTCACAATTAAAACCTCATACTTCTACGCTCTCCATAAAACATTAGAGAGGTCAATGAGCTATCTTCTCTTTTAAACTTTAAGGTAGTGTAAGTTGTTATGACTACTTAAAAACCATCTCAATAAGATAAGAAACATAGAAAAAAAATTCATCAAGAGAAATTTCACTTTCCATAATTTACGACATAGGTTTACAAAGAAAACTACAAGCAGTTCAGAGCAAACAAGGCTTCTGACCTCCAAAAACAATCAAAACAAAACCTTGACAATGAATTTTATTGATAGTATCACGTCATGCGATACTCCTATTGATGGATGCAGTTTAAAGGACAGAACAATAGAATTGGGAGTAAAAATCTTGGCATCGTCAGCATTTTTTGTCTTAGCTGTGACATACAGACAATAGGTTAATCAGATACTCTATGGTGACATGTGCTGGTGATATAAACAAAATGTTGCTGAAAACCCGAGACAAAAAATCAGTTAAAGATATAAAGATATACAGTATTATAATAGAAATATAAAAGTTAATTAAGCAGTAGCTCAGAGAGCCAGAAGTTTGTCTTAGGCTCTTCTAAAACAAAGAGGGATGAAAGCCAGAAAAATCTAAGCAAGAAAGAAAACCAATAATAACTTAGTTATCTGACATGTAAGATCAGCTGTAGTTTGAAAAAGAAACCCTCAATAAGGCAGGCATTAAACTGCTAGTATTGCAACACCTATCTGATTTATAAATACATTTTAATCTAATTCGACAATCAGTTCAGAGGTTGTTTTAGGGTTCACTAAAATTTCAAACTACCATAGATCAGTTTTTTTGTAGAAGTACCTGGTGCATGATAAAAAAAAAAACACCATAAAATAATAAAAAATCTCATGTGTTTTTTAACAAAGAGCAGAGTGTCTGATTGTCTCTCAGTTCATGGGCTTAATTATATTCTCAACTTTTAATGCAAGATTAAATTGAAATTTACAAGTTTATTTTTGAAAGAAGAATACCAGAGAACCTTGAGTAGTAAAACCCTCAAAGACAGCACAGAAAAAGTGTGGCTTCAAGGATCAGAACCTACAGTCATTGTAGTGAGATCTTTAGGTTCTGTGCTGTTCTGTAGAAAATTTCAAGACAATAGCAGATATCAGAGTTACACTCCATGGCCTTCAAACAATTGCTTTAAGTCATGGCATTTGGGTCAGTTTCTATACATTTACTGTCTTGTTGACCCAAATATCTTGACTTGAAACAATTATTGTTTGAAGACAATGGATTGTAACTGTGATATCTGCTATTGTCTAATTTAATTGCTCTGTGTGACACTTCAACTAAAACGACTTTGATAATAACTAGATTACTTGATAACAATGACTACTATTGTCCTACTACACAATATGTATCGTACGTAATTCTAAAAATCTATTTTCGTCAAATAGAAACCAAAAATTTCTAAAAATAGCAACTGGGAATAACAACCTGAAACAAGCTGAATTCAGCTGAAATATTTAAGACAAATCTAGGAGGATTGAGTAAAAAAATCTGGCATTTCACCTCATGTGATGTTTTTTATTTACATGCAAAAAAAATTGTCAAGGCAAAATTCAGACTTTTTTCACAGCACAGTAGCAATAAGTATTAATACCAAAACAGGTATCAAACTAAATATAAGAACTATCTGTAATAAAGCATTAGATTTTACGGAACATGGCTTATCCTAGGAAAATACCATCATTCAATGATTTTTTTAAGATGTCGTCAGCTAGGTCTCAATATGGACCGTCAATTAGTTTCCAAGGTCATGTAAGATTTAATCAAGTTCAGTCTCAGACACGTTTTGGCTATTATTCGCAACTTTCTTTTTCTTGCCAATCTGTATTATTCGTTAATCAATATCACATTTCAAGGGTTATTCCACGTACATCACATTTAAATTACGTCATGGTATTTCTTCAAGGATTGGAGAAAAAAGAGACCATAACACGAATTTGAAGGGTTTGTAAGTCATCTCTCACTTAAATAATTACATCCTACAACTACAAAACCAATGTTTTGGCATATGCAAGCCTTTAGAAATTTGTTCAGAAGTACATCTGCTGGAGAATTTTTTTTAAATAAAGCCAAGCATAAGGTCTTATTTAGTTATCTAGTGGTGCTTGCATCATTCAATAGCATGATCATCATTACAAACAGCAGATATCAAGAAAAACACAGAGAGTTGTGCAAGGGTTAGATTTTTATCACTGCATCATTAGTGCTCTTTAAGTTATCAGAAAAAAGCAACATGAAGATAACAACATATAAAATGTTTGCAGATATTACTTAAGTGAGCTGTTTGCTCAACGTTTGGGTCATTAACATATGTTAGCTGGAAAACTGGGAAACTGACAACACAGAGCATAAGATTTTTATCAGTATGTAGGATCCTCCAGACGTGCTCACCTCCTATCTATTCACTACACCTATAATGTATGTAATATATACAATATGAGTGGCCGTGTTGTATCAGATATACAACCACAAGCCGAAGGCGAGTGATTGTATATCTGATACAACACGGATACAAATATTGTATATTACTTATGAAACATCTAGGTGTATACATTCATGCTCTACTAAAATTTTAAAGATAAAATTGAATTTGGCTGAGAAAATTGGAGTTAAAGTTTATGCAAATCAGGACGATTTTGTATCAGATATACAACCTCCTCCACGGACAATTATTTTCTATTGTGTTTTCCTCATTAATTATTCATGAGTTTTATAATATCATACACAACTAATGTTCCTGTAGAGGGAAAGTATTGAGCAAGTATATGTTTTTTACCTTATCACAATATCATAAATAATTACAGTCTCTGATTAGGTTATAATGTTGACCAATAAAACAAGGAAATACTAGCTACTGTAAGCACGTAGGTTTAATAAAGTTTAATCAACTATTATCTGACTATCTACTGTAGCAATTATTTTAATTTAAATTAGACCTCTAAATGTCTTCTTAGCAATTCCTAGCTTGTTTAACTCATATATAAAATAAAATGAATAAATAAGTGGGATTTAGCAGTGGCATCTCTACAGAGTAGCTATTTGCCCACTGAAATTCCGATCAGAATTTAGAAGTTGATTTTTGTGGAGGGATCCAGAAAAAATGCAGAGAATCTGGAGAAAAAACCTCGAAGATATTATATACAGTAACTCATATATAGCAGTGGCTATTACCAAAAAAGTCAGATATGTTACCTCTATTTCTTTTGTAAATTTCCATAATTGGTGCTTTATAGTAAAGTGATTGGATGATGGCCTAAAATGCAATAGCCTTGAAGGAAGAAATGGATGCTATGTTAAGCCCTTGGGGATATTGTGGATGAGAGGCCCTTCTCAGATAAATAAACTACCGGTATTTGAAAATTTGTTAAAAAATATCTCCCTAATTTTATCAAGATTTGTAATCTAAATTTTTTCCATGAAGGCTGGTTTTTACTAGTGACAGAAGCAATGGAATCATAAGAACACTGGTTTCTAAGAACAACAGGTCTTAAGTGAAAATGAAAAAAATACAAAATCAACAGAAGCCTCATTTTATGCAAGAAACTCTCATTTGGTGGATAACAAAGATCCCAATATCAGAGCTAATGGATAAAGAAGGTCTAGGAAATGATTTTGTAAAGTTTCTTGATGATCATTAAATTGTGCTGATGCGGCAAAAATAGCTTTTATAAGGTAGCCTTGCAAAGTTAAATAAAGTGACATAATATAAACTCCTCTCAAGATACATGTATATAAGAGGAAATACATAGTTACATAACTGAGATAGCTGTATGAACATTAATCATTATCCACTACTGGTCAAGTGATATTCTTCTTTGCAAAGAACTTCTGAATTAATATTTCCTGGCAAATTGTTTTTACTTCAGAGTCCATAAAGTACCATAATGTCATTCTGGGTCAATCTAAAATCTGCAAACCTCAGAATAAGCTAATCTTACTCTTGCGTAATTATATTGTTTTTCACACAACTCAAACTAGACTTGCGTAATAAGTACATAATTCTTTAGAAGTATTTCTAGCTGATAATTATAGCCGATAACTAAAGAAACGAAGGTGAACAATACCCTGTAATACAAAGAAACCTAAGCAATAATGTATTCATGGTGTGATTTCTGTACACATTTGTATCACTAAACGGCAGGAAGTAGATGCAAATTTAAGTTAAACATCCCTAAGCAACATATATAGTTGCAAATATACTGTAGGTTTTATGACAAATTAATAATGAAACTTTCAACAGGAGTAATTGTTCTGGGATTTGCACCATTTCATTGAAGTGGGTAATCATGATATCAGGATATATGACGACACAAGATACATCATGGCAATTACCTCAAATCATCCATCTTCAAAATCTTTGTGTACCTTGACATTCAAACTGGGCTTACAACCAAACCTTTATCTTAAATAATTATGCCGAGATTTGCAAACGAGATAGCTGTATTTATGTATTTATGAGCCAAACAGTGGACAAACATGACATATTGCTTAGCTAACAAACACATTTTGAAGAATTGCCAGTTGAAACTTTATCATCATCACAGTGTTTGTCCAGACCTGTTTCTGTTACATCTCAAGTTTCAAAAGTCCAAATATTAAAGTTTAAAATCAGTTGTAGAAATAACTTCCTTTTGATTTTTTAGTTGATAAAATCACAGCACAAACAAAAGGGGGCAGAAATGAGGCCTCGGTAAACAAAAAACTAATCATTATTTATATATTTTTTCTCTAGTGCTTTAATTGGGTATCCTGTTTTCAAACCAGAATACTTTATATGTGGACCAATGCACTGTACCCTGGAACCCACTGAGGTCCCAATGAAAGCAACTTAGGTTGCAATATAGACCCCTTGCAGCACGTCAGAATGCACCTCAATTTGGAGGGCAAAATTAAAATTCTCTGAGCTGCTCAGACATCACATGCAAGGGGTCTATTTTGATGCGAGGAGTGAGGGGAGTTGAGTGATGTTAAAGTCATAAAGAAAGGATCTGCAGCTGGTTTTTAGAAAATTAAAGCAATTTTCTGGAGGAAAACAGAGACTCTACTTGAGACATCGTGAAACTTTTTGTGGCTCCAAAAAATTTGACTGGGACTGGCCCCGGGGGGCAGAACACTCTGGCGGAGACCAGAGAATCTGGAGGAAAACATGTGTTATCTGCAGGAGTCAGTGCAGAACTCACAGTGGCAAAAAAATATTTATTAATCATTTATTAAATTATAATTTATATTACTGTTCAGGGTTGATTTCACATAGGAATGTATTTTAAATAAAGCACTTTCCCTAGCTGTGACACCATAGATGAGCAATTACAAATCATCTTATGGTGCTTACATGGTGCTTACATGGGGTATTCATAGCAAACAAGGTTCCAGATGTGACTTCCCTTGGGTATTTTGTGGTAAGCAAATATGTAAACCCATATGGGCTAATCTGTTTCTCCTATATCCCTATTTACAAGAAAACCATCTATTATAACCCTTTTTCACACACCCCTACACACACACTAAATCATCAGTAGCATCTAAAAAAAAAACAAGACCCTGGCGGCAGGGTACACTGGGTTACCTGGGCCAGGTAGGACCAGGGGCATGGTGGGTGGGGGGTGGGGAGGGTCCTAGGGTCCCCTTGACTCACCCTTTGTGGAAAAAGAGTGATCAATAATAGAATAAGCTGGCTGTAATTTTGCTGTAATCATTCTGATGTATCGTACTTTCAAGGCCCTCGTTTTCTTTTTTCGTCATTTTTCGAAAGACAATGATAGACTGCCTACTATAAATGTACAGTGAAGACTATTTTGGAAAAAATAGTTAAATCAAAAATTAAATCATCAAAAATACCCAATTTGAAATCCAACTTCCAGTTCCTTCCAATTCCAGTCTGGGTTTTATCATAGGTAATTAAGTCACTGACCAGACAGAGGGTCAGCAAAGTGAGTTCACAGAGTCACGTTTTGCTTTAGCTCAGGGTTTTGTTTACTACTGGAATCCTTCATTTAGAATGATAAGATGAGCAAATTAATAATTGCTCAAAACTTCCCTCAGAATTGCTGTACATTTTATAATTTTCTATGTTTGTATATATTTGTAAATCAATTTACAGTTCGTAAATGTTTAACAATTGAGCCATGAGTTGAATGACTTTATACAAGACCGATCTGATGGTCAAAATATTTTAAGCTATATTTAAGACATTTTCAAAATTTGTTTCAATGTATGAACACAAAGTAGTGGTTTCAAGTTGAGGTCAGAGGATGTTGGAATAATAGAATTATGCAATAAATGTACATGTACATGATTGATCCTAACCTAAACTTGAAGCCATTATAAGCCACGATACACATGGCTGACCTCAAAAGTTATGTTTGATTTTTTGTGATAAAATTAGTTCAAAGTTTAATAGGGTCACCAGTTACCCAATGTTACCCTCAGTATCTCTCCAGAGGCAGGTGAGATTTATTAAGTCAAATTTACTGAAAACAGTTGGATAATTATCTTAATGTCAACCTAATATGCAGAATTACTGTAGTAATTGACCAAGTTAACCACAACTAGAAAAGGCTCTATAAATTATAAACAAGTCTAAAAACAGCTGGTAAATATGGTACAGAATGCATATAAAACCAATATACATTTTAATGTATTGAAAAAAGAATTTAAAAATTTAACAAAAATAATGTGGTGAGCTAAGTGTTGTGCACAGCAGTATTGAATGAGCTCACCCCTTACTCCTAGTCTCAGATTACATTCCTGGAATATACTTTCGTCTTGGTCCTCTCTCCACAAAACCCCAACTTAATAAATTCGAATTCCATCTGTGAATTAGCGGCACCCTGACTCAGGGTGGCACAGGGGGGCGGGGGGTAAGTGGTCACAAATCATGGACAATTTTTTCATCAATTCACAAATCATGAAATACAATGAATGAATAACATCGAAACAAGGATTTAGGGTGTAATACGTATACAAACTTCCATGAATCACAGTCTTCAAAATAAGCTGATCACACATTAAGGGGGAGGGGTCTGAAATTCATGAATCACTGACTATTTTTTTTGCATTTCACAAATCATGGTACAAAAAAGGCCAAAGTAGGCGTCACACGTAACCCTTGTGTCAACCTGCTGACTTAGATCAGCCTAAAGGTTGTTAAAGTTTAAGAAACTAAAGTTCTGAGAAATTATTATATATAAGGTCCCTTAGATAATGTAATCTGCTAGCTAGAAACAAGGTCTCATATCATCAAATGATTGTCTATTTTCATCTAATATGGTTCAGTGGAATTCTTGATCAAGAAATTATTTTAAATTAAGAAAATAAACATAAAAATCTAGACCAGATGTGAAGAAAATTGCAGGGATCTGTGCAATTATCCTTTAAATATTAACTAAATATATTATATACATGTATGTTAACCATTATTGATATCACAATTTCTTGGAAATGTTGAAAATTCTAATATATAATAGACAAATCATAAACTACCGATAAATCACAATTTCAGGATCACACACTTATTGTTATGGAACGAACCATAATTCAAGTAGTTCGAGCATCTGTGTTATATATATCATCAAAATTCTGACCTATGCCCCAAAGCTTGTGCTTATTAGAAATAAAATATACCATAATAAAGTGAGACTTTTCAAAAGTTTATAACTTTGATATAATTTTAACAAAGGTTCTGAAATTCATATCATTTTAATATACTAAAAATGAACTTTAAGATGGAGTTTATAAATTTTGTATTTCAACAAAGTGCTATGTATTGACTACTGATCCTTGTGAGGAAATGTGATGAAATAATACAGGAAATATCCTCGTAACACTAAAGCCATATGACCTACACTCTCAAATTCAACAGGAAACAGTGCAGTATAAATATGCAGTCATCTATATATATATTATACTAATAACATGAAATACACCCTGAAATTCTACTTAAAACTATGTATATATATTTAAGTGTATGTTTTATGCATTACTATATTTTTAATTCAGAAATTTTGTAAATTATGACTAGATAATTCTGTGTAGTTTGAATGAGTTTGTTTCGAAGAACTTGAGAGTGATATTAATTGAAAACATAACCAAGATGAATATTATACAGAAATATGCTTTGTTCATTTGGAATAAAATCAAATAACATCAAACATTTGAACTCAATAAATTAGAGTTTAACAATAATTTGACATTTAAAATATTAACTTAAAAAACTCAGGGGGAAATATGATTGTTTATGAAATTGAAAAGCAAGGAGCTTATTCAAAGGAAATCAGGGAATCATATGGCTAATTTCTAAAGTTAAAGAATATTTATTTTAATGTACTAGTACTTAAAAAAAAGTGTTTATAGACTTAATCATGTGAAGGAAGATTTTTTACAGCTTCTTATTTATAATGAACTTTGATACCAAGGAAAATATATATAAACCTGATTCACTTACCTACAGCTATGAACCCAAGTTATTTGCTTCGAATTGGTTCAAAACTTTCACGAAACACTCAAGAAGAACAAGGTTTTTTCTTCACCATTAGATGTTTGGAGAAGGAAATTTAACATGAAGGTTAGATGATGGATGACATATGTTAATGCACTCTGCACTGTTGAATAACTGCTCAGTATGACATACACTGTGCACGGGGAAATGTCTTAACATTCCTAAGTGCTGATGTCATGATCATAAATTATTTGATAAGGAAATAATATTTAATCTTCATGAAAATAATTAATATATCCTGGTACTGTACTTTACCTCTCTAACAGATCTGCCAGTAGTATGATATATTGAAATATTATTTCATCGACAAAATTATCAGGGATAATAGAAATTTCTAAAAAATATTTTTAATGAGAAAACCTTACTCAGCAAATAAAAATTACATAAGCTAGAGAGAGAGAGGGAGAATCATTTTGAAATGATGTTTGACCAGAAAACATTGTTTGTAGACATTTCAAAAAAATATATTAGGAAAAACATAATTATATAATTTCTAGCACAAACATTAATGGTTACAATTTTATAGGTAATTTATTTGATTTAGGAATGAGTATTTTTAAATTTTTCATGCATCACGCACGCATGATGCAAGCATGCATAAATATAAGCATTATCAATGCCCCTTTGTGAGCTGCATCTGATTTAAAAGGATTATTTGAAACATGAGACAATGACCACTGGAAGATTTTATCCTATTAACATCTAGGATTTTGACAGTGAAATTTTGTAGAGAAATTTATTGACAAGATGTGTTAAAATACATTAAACAATGAGGTCTAATGATCCAAGAACTTTTAGATTATATGATAAAAAAAATACAGATCATTTTTTACTGGTCACATAAATTTTCATACTTAAAATTTCTTGAAGGAATGGTGCATTATTCATTTTGGAGCTGTTGCTGGCATGCATGTGTTTTAAATGCATAATCATGTGCAATAATATTGTTTATTATATCCACTTTGAAATCACTAGCAAATCCTGTAATCTGATTGGCTCTCAGTAGATTGATTCAAGCACGAATCGCACTATTTTGAGTCCGAATCGCATCTTTTTGTCAGCCAATCACAATGCAACACTAGAAAAGGTAACCAATCAGATTACAGGATTGTATGTAATCAGCCAATCAGATTACAGCAAATAAGGAACATAAAATGTAGCTTTTCTCAAGTTTGACTGGAATTTTTTGTTACAAAAAGAAACAAAATACTGGCTATTTGTGAATAAATACTTTTGTATTTATCACAAATTTAGTGTCTATCTAGTATGATTTCAAAATGGATATAATAAAGTGATAATTGAACTTTGTGTCGTGCAATTTTGGTCTGATATCAAACTTGCGATTACAAATCACACTCCCGCTACGCGGTCGTGTGATTTTGTTATCGCGCGTTTGATATCAGACCAAATTGCACTCCACTTAGTTCAATTACCATTATAAATCACTTAGGTAATTATTGGACATACCAAGGTGTTGTGTTCTATGTCTCTAAGCAACAGATACGAGCTATAAAACATTTGATATGGAAATGGGATAGATGGCTGGCAAATGAGGATGGCATAAGAAATAGGGAAATGACTTACATGGTATGAGATAGGATGGGGTAGAATAAGATACAAAGGGAAGAGCCATAACATATTTATTTACGAGGATGTGAGAAATGCATGAAATGGGAATGAATGGCTGAAAAAATAAATGAAATTTGACAACATGAGAAAGAATAAGATTCACAACCGTTTCAACAAAATAACTTAAAAGAAAAAACGTTTTCAAGAGAATAATAGTGGTAAGGAAAAAGAAAAAGACGATTAAATTCCATTTAGCTCTAGCTTAGACATTCTGGGAAAGTACCGTAGAAGTATTCAGTAACGGATCTAGGTTCAATAATTTTCCCCTAGTGTCTTGAGAAAAAAATAAAAACTACATTGTCCTAATCTATTATTTTCGGGTTGTTACAATGTATATTAGCATATAAACCAGTTTTCAGAAACAATTTTCAGAATTATGCCTAGAATTTGCCCCTTAGAAAAAAAAATGTCACCTTTATGCTATAGTAGAAATAATATTTGCTATCTCCTTAATACTTAGTATCAAATTAACTTTCTCAAGAAGTCTTTGATGGAAATGTACGTAAATAAAAGTGTTAGAAAACAAAAGTACAAGAAGTATTGTATATGGATTATTGAGAAATTATATTTTTTTCTTAAGGTAATTGAAATAGGCTCAAGTTATCTAGATCTGTATGCAGTGGAATCATATATTTACAGCTATGATATGCCAAGTGTAATAACTTTAAATCTACCCATGACAAGCCGCTCCTTTGAACTGCAGATTATCTTAAAACCTGGGTAAAGATTGCAATGCGTTGCTGTGTAGAATGCGATTGATCGTAAACTTGAACCAGTCAGCAATGTTGATCTTACAACAGCAATAGAGAACAAGGAATTCGGATCAATAATCACGAGTTTGGGTGGGCTTTTGTTTTTACGCCGATGACGGATAAACAAAAATCTGTACAATAATAAACCACCCAGTCACCTAAATCTTTAGTAAACAACTTACAGTGTGTATTTTGTAAGGAAAATACGAAAATGTGGAAAATGAATGAGCTTCAGGAAAAATTTGAAGATTCATTGACCCACGATCATCCACACAGTTCTAACTTTTTCGTAGTAAAAATTACATCTCGATCCCTCTTTTCATCCCGTGACGTAAATAATACATTATTTTAGCGTTTGAGGAGTACATTTTAATGACGTTTCAACAAATACGCCTCTAAAAGAAAATTTCCTGACTTCAAAAATGTTTCGTTCTGAAGCAAGTGTGAAATTCCCTAGCACAAAAATGAGTTGGAAAACTTACCACGAATTCCTGGTCGTTCCTCTAACGTCTTCTAGAATACTTTTGTAGTGTTTGTCACCGATTCCAATGGTAGCTTCAAGGTTATTCTCATGCTCTTCTGCCATTCTCGTCAGTCTCCTCTTTGACTCCTTGAGAATTCGGAGTAAAATAGTTGGCCAAGTTTGAACTTTTTGGCTCCAAAATTTGTATACCTGAGGGGACGATTCAGACTTCTAAATCTGGCACGCTTCTGAATAAAGACAACAAACCAACTGTGAGATCGTAATAGCAGAGAGACAATATAAAGGATCAAAGTTTGATTTAAAAACAATAATAACCAATGGTCACAAAGGTGCAAAAATAAAAATTACGTTGGGTTCTCAACTCCACGGTTCAGAGATCTTTCTACGACTCAAAATCTCGCCCTAAGATAATATTCAATCACTTTAAAGAGTTTTAACTCAAGATAGAGTTCCGACTACAGGATATCTTATTACTATTTGACGGAAATTCCCTTACAGAGAGAATAATAAAGCTGTCGAGTTTGAAATTTAGATGGAACTCAGACAGTCGCGTGTGGAAATCATTATCAGCAAGTGATAAACAAGGAAGAGGATTTGTACTGTAAAAAAAAAACCAAAGAATATCATAATATGAGATAAAAACTCAGTTTGAGCTGCGTACAATGCCATCAACACTTCATAACGAGGATTTTAGTTAATTATAGCTTGCTGAAAGGAGATCAACTGGGGAATAATAATCAAATGATAGACGAGAATCATCGTCTTTGTGATCATGAACCTTGACAACAATCAAGGCATTGGCCTTATTCCGCCAATTAAATCCAAGCGCTTTGGAATAAAACTGAATAACTTCCATTGTACGGGCTTCTAAGTACTCTGTAAGAGCCAATTTAATAGAGAAAGTGGCTCTAAAGATGTTAAAGACTTCGTTTAAAGATAAAACAAGGGCTTGTTGGTGACAGGGTGTCGTGTCATGCTGCAAATCAAAGCAGAACAGACGAGCCTGACTTTGCAAATTTTCACCCCGAAAACCGAGTCTTTTTCGAGAATTTTAAAATAACGATGTCTAAGAAATGAAGAATTATTATTGTGATGTTAATAAGGAGGTGAATAGACTTACCAGAAGCGCGAAAAATTGGTATTTTTAGTTCGAGGAGAGCACGAGACGTTGTACAGTGACTTCATGCAAACAGTCTTCTTATGCTAATCATACAGACCCCTCGACTTACTGCAGTATTGACCAATCACAGTATACTACACAGGTAGCCCAAATAGAATTCAAAACAAATTGAAGGAAAAAGTCTATAGTTTTGCTCCTTATTTTTTATCAAGAAAGATTGATTCGGAAATATTATTATTAGAAGAATGAATTTCTAATCAAGGTGATGTATAAGAATCAAGTTTTAAGGGGATTTGAAAAGGCTTCAGAACTGCTTTGCTGGCACTTTTTCCACTTGAGTAATTTTTTGAGGTCTACTTTTTTCCTTATGCTTGATTAAGCCATCTCTCTCTCTCTCTCTCTCTCTCTCTCTCTCTCTCTCTCTCTCTCTCTCTCTCTCTCTCTCTCTCTCTCTCTCTCTCTCTCTCTCTCTCTCTCTCTCTCTCTCTCTCTCTCTCTCTCTCTCTCTCTCTCTCTCTCTCTCTTTCTCTCTCTCTCTCTTTGTACCTTTCCCCTGCATGACTTTATTTCTTTCGTTCTTTTTCCTTTCTTTTTTATCTAACTTTTCATTTGAAACAAATTCAACGCCCAACATCTGGCACTATTGCAGTACTATTCAGCCTAGATGGGTGGCCTTTGGGATAATGACGAAAAGAGCAGCTTTGACTAACGCGCGTAACTATTTATTTGACCCTACCGGCAAACTTTTTTTAGGTCATTTAAAATTAGCGGAATGCTATGCAGCAAAAATGCAAAGAGTTATAACTTAGTTGACAGAAAAGTAATCTCTTCGCGTCCGGAAAACACTCAAAGAATTGATATGCAAAGGTCAGTCGTGTTTTTTGTGCAAGCCAAAGTCGAAATGCTTGAGTAAAGCTTTACCAAATATGGATGACGCTGCCTATGCAATGGCGTCTTATTTTACTAAGCCGGTGGTATCGAATTGCGCGTTGCTTTTGCAGTATAAATTTCTTTCCCAGCCATAGGCATAGCAACGTTACTGAGCTCGACAACAACGTACTGAGTTCAAAATATTTCACCAAAAAACATGTTTATATTCATAAATCGAGCTTTAGAGGAAAGGAATGATGCATTTTTTAAGAATCAGAGCCAAAATAGCCGAAAAGTTAGAACCAGATTAACAAATGCAATTGTATAGCGTATTGGTGTCAAGTTACAGGAACGCTAACACAGTTGAGATTTCTCGGGAATGTTCTCACGAAGATCTAAATAGAAGAGCTATAGCATGTTTTATGAAAACAGTTATCTCACGTTCATGAAATACAAGTGTTCTTTAATTCTATTTTTTCTTCGAAAGAAAACAACATGTGGCTTTGTTTGGCAGCCATGCACATGCAATGTTGCGCTTGGGTGTATCAAATAACTGTTTATACAGCAATGAAGCCACTTGAATGCCGGTGTCTGGTTGCCGTTTGCAAGCATAGCGTTCCTAATCCATTGGCATCGGGTCATTGAAAATTTCTAATTGAAGAATTGTGAAGTGCCTGAGGCAATATTTTGAGTAAATCTGGAATAATCCTAAATAAAATAAGCATTCGGGCACAAAGAAAGACTGTTTGGAATTCCTAACACTAACACCAAATCCGGGACCAAATCCTTGTATCAACTTTGCCTTTAGTCAACAAAGATTTGGAAGATTTGCATCCAATAAAGTCTTCACGTCGATGTAGTTATTTGCAGTATAAGAAAGAGCATTATCCTCTAATCCATCAAGAATTTTTAAATTGCATTAGCACTGAAATTGAGATTTTAGTGAGTTAGTATTACTTTACAAAATACATGACTTTCGAGAATCACTCAACATGACTGACAGCCGAAAGAGGAAAGCACAGGATGAGTGAATCCCTTCTGACGTCATTATCCTTGAAAGCCCTGAGACCGTGCAAACGGATCTGTAACGACGCGCGTGCCACTATGATGCGGAAAATCTTGACCGGATATTGGACTGGACTTTGGACTGCTTGCGTTTTTAACCACTTAGAATATTGGGTAATATTGGATTTTGATACAGGGATTTATGGAGTTAGATTCTAACTGAGTTGCACGAGAATTTTTTCCGAGTTCTCCGGTCTTCCTCCCTTCGTAACAATCAACATGTTACTTCATGTACGAGACTGAGGTTTCTTGTGCCAGTGATTTCTACCAACTTATCTTAGGGCTGAATTTTAAGTGGGCTTTCACCGTATCATGGGAGGATCCCCAAAATCGAACAACATAAATAAAGTAACGAAGGCATTGAAGACACACTTCATCCTGGACTGAAGGTACTCAATTGCAAATCAGTTAGCTTAATGCAAGAAAGTCCTGAACTCAAATCTAAATTCCAATTCCAGTACAGTTCAGAGTCCACTCGAGTCCATTCCATCATTTCAAGCAGTACGTGGTTCAGCCTTTCAGTTCGACAACTTTCTAGCAAGACCCCATTAACTTTGAGTTTTGCTGCAATCAGAACAAACCGCATGCAATCCGGGTCAACAGCTATTCCGGAAGTCTTGGCGTACATTATTGTTCCGCTGTCTTCGTTAGTTTTCAAACCTCTTTAGTTGTCACGAATTCTTTAACCGTTTCACAGCTTGCTAAAATATACAGATCTCGGTGAATTTACGTTCCATTGGTGCGGAAAATTGCCACCAAACTATGGAATAAGTATTAAATCTATATAGAAGGTATCTTTCATAAGGCGCATTACACGAACTCGCATTATCATAGAGCAATGCTTTTATTTTAAAGGTCTGCATACCATGACCCTATAGCGATTAAATACTTTATATGTGGGATAATTGAAATAGCGACCTGACTTCCTCTTCATGTGATTTTGATGTGTGTGTGCTAAGCACGTGACATGCTAGAGTATACTACAAACACATAGAAAAAAACAGCTTAACTGTTTCAAACATACCCAGGGATTTTAAACTCTTTCATATGACATGGATTAAGCTCCTCATTTGTGGCACTGGCGATGCACTAAAAAAATTTTAAGCCGGCGCCTTTTTTTTATTTTGCAAACTGAAGTTGACCTCCAGCTAGCCCAGGATTGATATTCAATTTTTTTGATATCAGGTACTCTTAACGTTTTTGTTTTTCAGAGAATAAGATCCCGGTGTAAGTGAGAATTTGAGAAACTGAAAAACCGGCTGAAAAAGCGGTTGCATCGATCGTAACCCGCGCAAAACAGACATACGCGGATGATTATTTCCAAGTTTGTTACGCTGAGACAACTGCAATATGCCGCTAACTCGCGATCGCTCTATTAGGCAGAACAGCAATTGTCATTTGCCCCCTCCAGTTCCATCAATGCTATGTCCTACCACGCTACTCTGTGATAATACTACTCCAGCAGTGATTGAGTTGTATGGGCGCGGCGCTTTCGACCGAGGCACGTGACAGGCTATACGGCTCCAGTTAACCTTGGCTTCAATGCAGTGTTGGATTCATAATCATTTTATAAATCGAAAGGAAATACTTTTGCCTCTGGCGCTTAGATTTGTGATCGAAGACAAGACTCGGAATCATAGCTAATACTCAAAGAGATAAACTTATGATCCGAACGAGCGTAGCATGCTGGCTGCATGCAAGGAAACTCATAACTCGATTGGATGATCAATCAATCTGGTATGCGGAGAACAGCTTTGCTACGGCTGTCTCAGGCTCAATTTTTTTCTTTGATTTCCTTCTAAGAAAAGAGTAATTTGAAAATAAAAAGTTTTATTTTCTTATGTACCGAGATTTTTGGCTGAAAATCGACCAAACAAATGCCATTTTAGGTCCGGGCTGCACACGGAGCGCACCCTCAGTCAACATTTGGGGTCATGGCACAGTATGCTCACGAGCATGAATGAAATTTTGTAGCTCTAATAGCAGTGATTTTTTTAGGGTTTATTCCTTTCAAAATTGAAAGACCTCGATGCCCATGACTTATTTTCCAATCATTGAAATCCTCAATGCTACATCTGTAATGGAGCGAGAAATGGACCTAACAAATGAACATGAATCGCTCAGTCAAGAAGAACCCGTCAGATCGCTAGAAAGTCGGACATATTTATTAGGAACATTAACCGAATGAATCCATTGCCAGAAATATTGGACATTGTCAGCGGTGTTACGCATGAATGAAAATGAAGTGGTTTTCTAGAGGAAAAATATAACTACATGGTTTTCAAGCACATATTTATATTCAACTATGATGTTAGTAAAACAATTCTTGCCAAAAAATAGTTACTTGACAATCAAAAGAACAACTATTATTTTTCTGTTGATAAGCCTCACCACAGGAAGCCCATGAAGGACAAGAAACAAGTTTCAAACGTAAATCGTTACTTTAAGCTTCCTTATTGTATCTCAGCAGTCAATAGGAGCTTGTAAAAGCAAAATGGCGATATTTAGGGGGTTTTGAAGCTGTTTGGAGCAGTTCTCTGTGGTTTCTTGTCATTTTTAACTGAAAACTACGAGCTAACAACGCGTCGAATCGCTTAAAATTTAACCTAACTTCAAGCTTCTTGGGAACCTACATTCTGAAGGCATGCTGTCTATTTTGAGCGGTTTTGGATTTATTAAACACTCGTTTGGTGATATCGAGGTGGAGCTCTTTTACTTTTAAATTTTTTCGAGCTCAAATAAGACGATTTTGGGGTCAAGTGTGGCCAGATTTATAGACGATGTATGGAATCTAGAGCTTTCGAAGCCTTTCGAAGGCAAGTAGTCCGGGAACCAATATGTCGCATGATTCAATGATCATTTTACGCTTATTTAGTAGCTTGTAGGGTGGGTTGTTTGTCGCGATGTGGAGCTCAGAGTAAATAAAACCCTATTCGCCGTAAATAGAGAAAGCTCTATATTCCCCATACATTTCCTATAAGACTCGGCGGCTATTTTGTAAGCTGAAACGCATCATTGCGCATGGATGAGAAGGCTCATGTCCCATATTTCTGGCAATGTTCAAACAAACAGTAGCAAACATGCAAATTCAGTGCAATGACAAAACGGCAAATGACAGCTAGAATCGCCAGCAAAGCCTTTTATATGTTTTGTTTGATAATAGGGAATTTGGCCTGTCGATCCTAAGTTCTGGGTCCGTGCACCTTCGATCAAACTTGCGACAGAAAGGCTGCTGTATTTTTGTGGGACAGCTTTACAATTGCGCTATATATTGCACCAAGAATCGAATAAACGAGAAAAAAGGCTTTAGTCATGCGAATAAATAAAAGAAGATAAGTAAATATAAAGGCTAAAACTCTGTGTAGTGAAAAAATACCCTTGTAAAACGAAACCCCTTCTTGCTGACCTGGCATAATTGATTGCTCGAAGCAATGGCTGAAAAATTACTTTTTGCCTTTGAATCGAAAGAAATTCTCTTTAATTCTTAATTAACTCTTTTCTTGAACGTTCCGATGTCCATTTTTGTTTTCCTAGCATAAGTTATTGTTAGTGAAATCTTAATTTTTGAACGAAGCAGGCAAAACGTTCTTTCGGTAATGAGCGAAATGAGAACACTTCTGTTACGTAAGGTCATCACAAACAGTTCGAAAATTTTCAAGAATTTCTGAAACACTTGCTTATAGTTATGGCCTCCTTATGGAGAATAAAATATATGTAGAAATATTCTAAAAGAATAATGCTTTTATACATATAAAAAAGGATGTTTGCCGATACTTGAACTCGATATATTTTCCAAATTGATGAAGGAAGACGAAGACTGATGTTGCATCGCCTTCGATAATATACAGTATTTGTTTTGAGTCATCGCCACAAACAATCTAACTTAACTTCGTTTTCTTAATTAAAATCGTAGCTGAAACTTCCTTTTTAATTGTTTTACACCAAGAACCAAATCAAACACTACCTTTGTTATAAATATTGCCTGCAGAGTAGGCTTTGAGACCTAGGAAAAGTGGCTCAGTGCAGATATTTTAAATTTTATCGGACGACTGACGAACTTTACCAGGATTCACTTTCAGTTTTGATTTTAGTTATGTAAACTTTGAATGGCCTCAAAATTAAACTTGAATAACTCTGGTTTCTATGAAAATTATTGCTGAAATTTTAGTACGTTTAAAGGTAATCGAGCTGGAAGTTTGTCAGCAATTATTGGAGGTATTTTGATTCTTAAAACCAGGACTAAAGAAACAGGAAGTGGCAATTACAACGTCAACAGCTACTCACATGCAGTACCACGGTCGACAGTAATTGCTCAATGGAACCCAAAACCTTAGAGATTTATGCACAATAACTTAACTACACAAATATGGAATCTAAGCGAATCACATCGAAAGGACACTGAGAATTTAAGAGCATTTTATGTACCAGTTTTGTGTTAAAAAACGAGAAAAATTGCAACTTACCGAAAATATCGTTGAGTTCCAGTGATCGAGTCTTGCTGGGCCGGTCAAGTGAGGTAGCCGGAAATGATGTGAGACAAAGACTGAGTCAATCTCTTTAAAAGAGATCTGTCAATTTATTTTTGGCGCGGCTTTTTCTAGGAAGTTGAGCTTGATTATGTCATCAACGAATATATAATGATAAGATGTCTGGAATAAAAGCAAAGAAAATAGATTCATAAGAAAGTCTGTGCGAGGTTTCGCTAATGATTTTGCATTGAAAACGCTTAGTTGGAGTAGTTTACGTTGGAATGGCGAAACAGATAAGGAAGAAGCCAGCTAGAAGCTGATCGGTATGATGTGAATGAAAAGCCACTACAAGGAAGAATTTAACGACTTAAATAAGATAATAGGAAGATATAAAGAATAGGAGAAAATGAAAGTGAAAGGGAATTTATTGAGAATCAACAATATTGATAAAGCTGACAGACTGAGGAAAGGGGTTTATGGATCGGATTTGAATGTGGATGGATGGATGGATGAATGGATGGATGCATGTATGCATGGATGGATGGATGAATTAATGAATGCATGGATGCAAGGATGTATGCATGGTTTAATGAATAGATGCATGGGTTTTTGTGATTGGATGGATTTATAAATTAATCGATGGATGCATGAATAAATTACAATGGAAACCAACATCTATCAAAGATGAATTAAAATTCTTAAAAAATACATTCATGAGCGAAAACTAGAATTTTTCATCTGCCTCAAAAATTGAATATTTGTATTCGTCGGATCGGAATCCCTGTGCTGAAAAGCCTAAAACTAAGCCCCTTCTCAAGGTTAAGGAAGTCATATGACATACAGTATGCAAACCACAACTCTATATTAGCGGGTCAACTGGATAGATAAACTGGGAAAAATGTTAAAAATTCCAAACATTCTGTAAGAGTTAATCACTGCCAGAAAAGCTAGTTTTTATTTTCATGATGACCCTCAACCTTATGATTCAGCTCCGTCACTACGCGTTTTGTTGTTGATAAAAGGGAAAATAATAAAATCAACGCTATATATAGATAAGTTTCTTGTGCACGAATGCCCAGTATTACCCACACGGATGGGCTTGATCCCTGCGTGGGTTTGGCGGGACACAGTTTATTGATTATGAGTTTGTTCCGAGTGGTTTTTCTCCTGGTACACCGATTTCCTCTCTCTGCCGTCCTATTTTTCTTTCTTTCTTCCTCTCTCTCTCTCTCTCTCTCTCTCTCTCTCTCTCTCTCTCTCTCTCTCTCTCTCTCTCTCTCTCTCTTCTTTTTTTCTTTCATTCTCTCTCTCTCTCTCTTCTTTTTTTCTTTCATTCTCACTTTCTCTCTTTCTTTCTTTCTTTCTTTCTTTCTTTCTTTCTTTCTTCTTCTTCTTCTTCTTCTTCTTTGTTTGTTTGTTTGTTTGTTTGTTTGTTTGTTTGTTTGTTTGTTTGTTTGTTTGTTTGTTTGTTTTTCTCATTCTTTCTGTTTTTCTTTCTAATTTCCTTATTTTTCTTTAATCGTTCTTCTTTCTTCAGTTTTTTCTTCCTGCCTCCCCTCCCCTTCCCCTTTCTTTCTTTCTATTTCTTGAAAATATTCTATTGGGACTGGAAAATAGAACTCAATGATATGCATGCCAACGGGATTTCTCCAAAACAGGATTTTGCCAAAAATTAAGGCTAACAAATAAGATTAAGGCTAACAAATAAGATTAAGACTACTATAGACCCTTGGACTCTTGAAGACGTCGTTTACACTGCTTGGCCGAGGTTTCCTGTAATTGAAGAAAAAGAAACAGGAAACCCGTCTGCCAAGAACTGAAGGTAGACGTTGTTTGGGTCATAAGTCTGATATCAGTTCTGTAGTAAGTGACTTGTAATAAGTTCTCTATCATGTATACTCCTGCAGGCAGTAATATACAGCTAGTTTAAACACCAACATAACTTCTACAAGCTTATTTTACCTATAAATGTCAATCGTCATTGCAAATTTATACATAGAGGCAACAGCCATATAAAATATGCATGGTCAGTTCACTCATACTAGCCTGCGTAGCAGGCCCTCGTGAGGGGAAACTTATTCAGAATCTAGAGCAATACAATGATTAGAGTGGTTTCCGCAACCCTTTAATGGCCTTCAGTCAATAAATAAACCACAGGGAACCCAGCTCTATCGTTTGTTTTAGTTAAAACTTGGTTCTCACTACGCATTTCCTGGTGATGCAAAAGTTTTACTTGCAAATACAGTAGTGCCGTATAGTACATTGCGAATTCCCTGTGATTAAACCTCGAATACTGTTTTGTATGTAGGTTAAAATTTGAACATATTGAACGGGGTAACCCTGATTGTATCGCACACTTGGTTCCAGCCCTCCGCGGACAGTACATGGTACCCAGCCCAGCAAGTAATATCTTAGCAACCGAAATTAGTTTAGCGATTTTAACTTTCTGCACTGAGATATCTTAAATTTGAACATTCTAAGGATGCTTCATCCAGAAAATATCTGATCTCTTTTTCTCAATTTTTCTTTTACAGGTGCATGACGTCACTATCTCTTTAGCACTCGCGACGCGCGACGCGAACCGCACAAAAAGCGCGCCAAAATTAATCTTTATAATTAGAAATGACAAAAATTTTAAATTGAAAACTTAAATCAATAAGATCTTCTCCCATGACTAGCAAATAAAAGCATACTAAATAAAATTCCAATCATTTTTGTGGAATTTCGTGCAACTTTACACGAAAAAGCAGTGAGTCTTGTTGAAACTGAAGCTGATATACTGAAGGTTGGACGGGGTAACTAAAGGAGTTATTTTCTCGCGCAAGTTTGACAATAATTAGCATTGAAATGTCGAGTTCTTGACAGGAAGGACAACAAGTTTGTTGAGTTAATCCCCTTGAGCTGAATCACAGTTGGCTAAGTATACTTCCTTATATAAACCTTCTTCGTCAGTGCTGCCGGAGCACGGACTATGGAACAACAAAAAATCGGTAAAAAAACTCAAGTCCTAGTTTCGCCAATTATATTTGATTCGGCCAAAAAGTAGTAATGTTTAGTCGAGATGAAGGCAAGGTTTCAGTTGATTTTAGGATTATTATCGAGCACTATTTTGCATCAGAGATCGAAAAACGTGCTCTACTTAGCTTCCAGTTAGCCAGTAGTTCCATGTACTGGCCGTGTACTGGCTAACAATGATTGGTGCAATTAACTTAATTAGTGCGGAAGAAATATGCTAACAGCAAGGAAGAAGTCAGTGCTATAAGTCTCCAATGGAAACAAGTTTGGGATATTCTATAGTACAATGAAAGATATAGTGTCTTGGATTTTAAGACCGTATAAAATTACTGTTCAATCTGCGACCATGCTTACTGGAGTGCTTTATATCTAAAATTGAGCAACGAAAGAAAGCGCTCTGAATTTTGGGACTATAATTATAAAATCGCTGTTCTTACTTACCAAAGGATTTGGCTTTCTACCGGTATTCTAGTAATCTGCACGAAACATAATACGAGTGAGAAATGAAGCACAGTATGTTGTTTTGAAAACTGACAATTTCTTCCAGTTGAAGTGAAGAAATAATATATATCAGAACTGCAGGATGTCTTATATGCCTTCGTCAGCACAAACCTTATCGTCACGTACCGAGATCAATCTGCAACGAAATGAAAATATTAAAAAACGCAGGAGTTTTGATGTCCAGTGTACATGCGTGTGTCGTCCCACGGGTTTGACGCACTCAGTCAGCTGATTTGAGTCGAAATGGGGAATCATTATGGCCAGGGGCTAGGAAAAAATAACAGCACAAACACGAGACGCAATCAATTCTTTTCTTATATGTGCGTAGCTTTTCTTTTGTTCGTTTATTCTGAGATTTCAGGGTTTCTTGGCTTACAGCTCTGTTTTCTACCAAATGACTTTCATTTAATTTCCAATGCAAGGGCTCCTTACTAATTTTTGGTCTATATTCAAGCATTAGTAAGGCACACTTAACCGGGAAGCCCAGAATTTTCTTATGACAGCGCATTTCTATAGATAGCTATAGGAAAAGAGCATGTGTCCATAAAATGTACTGGAATACGATGCGGACTAGAAATCCTTCTAGAAGTATATTGCGTAGTTATCCTGATTCATGCTGTTTGACCTGTTTCGTTCCACGTAGCTAAGTCAGTCATCATTTAAAGCACCCTAAGCGCACACCAGATGTTTAGTGATGAAATAAAATTCGTGGAGTGCAATTGAAAGAATTCAATTCATTGTGATTGAATTGCACCATGCTTGCGAATCAGTGTTATATGTATAGTTCAGTTCCTTCTATCTTGACCTAGAGTTTGTCTAAAGGCGTTGACACACGGTGCAACACTGCGCGCACTATATTGCAGGCAATGTTGCTGAAGTAAGATCGTTTTCTACTTCTGTAACATTGCGTGCAACAAATTGCGTCGTGTGACATGGCCTGCAACATTGATTGCTTGCAACTGATATTACGCGCAATGTTGCACCGTGCATGTGTCCGTAGCTGAATAAATGTCCTCCGTATGGCGTCTTTTCTTTCATCTCAGCATAATCTACAAAAGATAATTACATCGATTTTTTCTGTCTCACACAGTGCCTATCCTTATTCCAAAATTTATCATTCATTCCCCAAACCGTTCATGATGCTTGTACGGTATAGATTACATGTAATTACTTGCCAAAGAAAACCCTTATCAAGTCAATAGGTCGATTGAAACAAATGTATTGCTTTACATAGTTGCCAAAGTGATTTGTTGCCATAGGAACCATTTCGCGGCCCTTCGATTATTTTCTTCCTCCTTCCTTATAGCTGGCGTGCATCCCTTCCTATGACATTTTTTTCATAAAAAAATACGTTTAAGGCGGAGTTCTATGCACTTCAAGAATCATGAGTATCTTTACTTCTCTGTTCTTTTCCATCGTTTTCTCACGATGTTCTAGCCTCTGTAATTATTTATCTATCTTCTCCAGCCAACAGAGTCTAATGCGGCTAATTATGGTGCTGCAACGGTAAGCTCTTCCTCAAAGAAAGAGTTTTCAAAACCAAAGCTTATCAGTAAATATTTGTCAGTTTGCGAGTAACAAACCATAGTTTCGAAAGCCTTCATAATGTAAAGTTCGTAAAGTAAAGTTCAAGGGTCTCACAGGAAGACGCATATATTTTTATGTTTTTTTTATTCCAAGTTGAGTCTATACACTTAAGTTTCTGGACTGAAATCTTTTTTCTAATAAGTTCGTAAATAACTTATATAACTTCTCCAAATAAAGTGTCTGGCCCAAATTTTTAGTCACTGATACACGGTCGTCCACAGGCGAGAGGTGGTCTTGTCACTGTCCTTATAGCTCAGTGCTGATTCGAATCTTTATACTTTCGAGTGTACATGTTTTACACACAATTTCCTCAAGGCAATAGAATCTTTGATATGTACACTTCCTCCTAATGATTAACGTGAACGAATCCACCTAATGCCTATTGATAGTAGCCTCAGACTGAATGGCGCGATGAAATATTTACCATAGCTTGACTGCCAGACAAAGGAATGAAAAACTTATCAATATTTGCTTCGTCAGTAGGAACAAGTCAAGACAAATAATGACATACCTTTCCTCCCCATTGCGACCCCTTCCATCCGCTCCCATCCCCTTCTCGTTTCAGTTCTTCTACTCTCCTATCTTGCTTTTTCTCTCTTCTCTTCCCTTCTCTTCCCTTCCCTCATCTGTCAGCCTATAGTGATGGTACCTTGCAGATGAGGCTTGCGTTAGTTGATGCAACCACTCAGAAGCACAACACTACTAATAAAGTCATGGGTTTCCTGTGGTCTGGCAAATCCTTTTAAAAGTTCATAGAATTCTCTATTTCTTTGTGCATACATGTGACGTGCAAGGAAATAGGACATGGGAATCTCATTATTCCATTCCCGCCCGGAAGTCGCTCGGAAATTCATAAATTTACGATGTTTCCGACCACTTCCCGAAAGTATTCGGTTATCATTCGCTACGAATTCGGAAGTGGCCGAAAGAATCATATCACCACGTGACTGCACGTGATTGTTTATATGAAATCAGACAAGACGTAACACAACTACTAGAGCATAAGATTCTCGCATTAAAAAATCTTATTTTTATGCTATATTTTTATTCATTGAGTCTTTTAAAACCTTAAGAAGGGAACAGAAAACTTCTGACGTGAAGTAGTTTGAAACGAATGCGAAAGAGACTTTCGAAAGGGGATTTTTTTACAAGTATTTCACTATGTGACAACGGCCAAAGAAGACATGTTTTTCAGCAAAAATGACAGAATACAACGTCGTCAGCGACGATGATGATCAAAGGTTGAGACCATTTCCTAGAGAATTAACTAATCGTGCTTCTGGATCCTTCGAAAACATGAATCATATATCTACAAGGGTTGGATCTCGAGGATCAAGGCATCTCGCTCGCTCTTTTAATGCAAACACCAACACTGATGATGACGATTTGAGTGAACCTCTACTTGGCGGAGAGCATTCTGTACACTATGATTCTATCTATGATTCCCAGGAATTCAGCAGCCAAAGGAATGGAATGGAACTCATGAGGAAACGGCTTAAAGCTCATTTTATGAATCCTTATGAGAAGTTTAAGAAGAGGGGGAGAAAACCTTGGAAATTGGTTATTCAAATGCTCAAGATTATTTTAGTTACAGCTCAGGTAATTACCGGTAATTACATTTTCCATCATTATCATCTCCTGTCATCATCATCATCATTTTTGTAATATATCTCAAGCCATTTAGTATTATTTCCTTGTCTTCCTGAGTCAAAATTATTTTCTTATCCACCCCGGCCCCCCATATACCTATGCATAGAAATTTCATACACTCATCCCTCCAAAAATAACAAACATCGCATTTAGCCAAGCTACTTGCATATCTGATGCAATCACCTGACCAGGTGGGCAAATGTGAAATTGAAAAAGGTCAAAGGGATAATTTTCCTAAAAACAAAATTTTCTTGTCTTATGAAACCAAGAAACCTGTGGCCCCCAACATTCCATTATCAAATTGGAATTTAAAAGTTGATTTTCACAGAGGGAGGAAAATTATTCATCTATTTTTTTTATTTCAAAGGTCATCATCTTTGGAAAAGAACTATTCTCTGTTGTTACGTACATGGAAAACAGCTTGAATACCTTCAAACATCTTTTCATTCTGAGTTATTCTGATGATGGAGTTTATATCTTCACAAAGGATCGGTTCTATCAACAGGTGCGACATACAGTCTTTCAGGTAAGCAGCAGTAAGAGTCAGGGATTGCATTAGGATTTTTCATTCCTAGTAACTGCTCAAATTTGGGCCCTAATAAGTTTCTTGTGGGTACGAATATTAATCAGTAAAGTGAGTAAAGTGAGTCTTGGGATGCACCAAAATTGCAAAAATGCATTTTCTGGACCTAATGATTTTCGATTTTTCAAGATACGCGAGCGCTTTCAAAAATATCGCTGGCGCAGACACGACCTCGAGGTATTTTCAGGCAGAGTCAATAGCGCGCGTGAAAATGCCTCTTTTTCATGTCTGCCCCTGCAATATTTTTGAAAGCGTTCGCGCATCTCAAAAATGGTCTATTAAGTCTCAACTATGAAACTTCCTAAGTAATCCAGATATCTAATGATGTTCCTATGATTGACTAACTATTGTAACATTTTTGTGTTATTTCTAGTATTATACCATCCGAGAGACACCAATTGGTATATATTTGCCAGAAAAAAAGAACAATGTTTCACAGCCTCTTAAACTTTGCAAGTATGAATATCAAAAAGGCTACATTGATCCTGGCAACCATACGTATAGATTTGATCGAAACACAAACTGGTGTATCCTTTAACTAATTTTGCTTTGATCTCTTGATTAACTTATATATTGCAAGGTAGGATATTTTTCTGAATTATGTGAATGATGTGCGGGAGTGGATCCAAGATTTTTAAAAGGGGGTACAACTGTCACAAGGTATCAATACCACAGGAAACCAATACCACAGGATAAATAATGACAAAACAGCATATGAAATGGCTGGAAATTAAATTTGAGACCTTCAAGTAAACCGAGTTAAAATTTATCCTGAAAAGTTGTCATTAGTAAAGAACACAGTTCTTCTTTTATGCAGCAAAGGGGGGAGTGACTATAGGTTTAAGGTGGACTGTGGTTACATATTTACAGACTGAAGTGGGGGGTCTTGATTGGGAAATATCGCAAATACTTAGTGCGCATAAAACTGAACATACAGTAGGTGGTGGACTGTGTGGATATATTTACAAAAAAATGGGGACTTACAGTGTATCTAGATTGCAAAAAAAAATGAAACAGTATGTATAAGACTGAACATAGGGTGGCCGAGACTTCAAAATTTAGTGGATATTAGGAAAATTAGGCCCCAGCCAGTCCCTCTCTCAAATCTCTGATATTGTTTTCCCTGGTTGGACTTTTTTGAATCTCATAAAAAGCATAATATTTAGTGAAACTTCAGATGTTGAATTACCTTTCAGAAGGAGTTTTTTGAACTGTTTTTTCCTTGATTTATGAATGTAGTATGTCAAAATTTATTGCCACCAAATGTTAATGACTCAAATCTGGAAAGCTTCCGTATTAGGAACAATGTAACTCAGGACTTTGATAGGTAAGGATGAAAAATGAATGGGGAAAAAATTGACAGCTTCCTTGTGGTTTTTAAATTGCTTCTGTGTTTGAGCCTTGGAATATATAGTGAATACTGGAAGAAGCTCATTTTCACTCACTCCCCAAAGGGGCTCTTTTGGCAGTTCACTCCACGCACACTAGCTACCACTACGTTCACTATTTACAACGTACAATATTCAACTCACATGATGATTTTTACGGAGGAAGGAAAACTGGAGAAACAAGAGAAAAACCTTCATGGCACCAGACATAACGATACATCAAACAACCTCAACTCACAGTTGCTCAGTTGAGAATTGAAAGTATGGCTCCATTGAAGTACATACATATTTTCATTTTGCAGGTCTATTAGAATCTCTATCATGGCTTATTGGATCAAATCCCTTCACCTCAAAGATGACCCAGAATGCTATGAGTTCAATGTGACTGTAAGTCAGTTTGCTTCATTAAATTGAATGTTTAATTAGTTTCTATTTTTCCATGTATCCATGATTAGCATCCCATCCAGTTGGTGTAGTCATAGTTCTACTTTTTTTAAATAAATTTCTTTATTTTCAACATGTTATTGAAGAAATAGCAAACACACATGCATGCCGTGTGCAGATATTAAGCGTGTGGGATTGGCAGAACACAAGAGAAGTGCTAGGAGAAGTATGCATAACATAGCAAAGGGCTTCTCAACACCTCTCAAATGTTCAGACTGACAATCCCCAAGTGCTTTATAACTGCACACGCCACAGCAAGCAGGTTTTTTTATTTCTTTGATAATATCAGACTAATTACAGTCAAAACGGCTCAAGTGTATCCCCCTAGAATCCATTAATGATTTTATTATTCGAATATTGAGTTCATTATTCACTCCGACTCCAAACTTGAAAATGAATTATCTACTTGAGTTTTGATTGGATTCTTCAACGATTGCCATACCAAGGTAGAAAACCCCCCCCAGAAAGGCCATCCTTTAGGATTTTAGTGTGAAATGAATGTGAAGTTTGGAGTCTTCCGATTTTTTGATGAAAACTCAGAGTGAATAATCAACTCAATATTTGAATAATGAATTCATTAATGGATTCTAGGGGGATACACTTGAAACGTTTTGACTGTAATATAGCCATTACTTTAGACATGAATGATGAAATGGAAAGTGCACCCATGTCCTGTATGCTCTCACAAAGTGAACTCTCCCAACAAAAGAAAGTGAGATTCGTGAGAGTAATTTTTATAATGCACTTTTACAAGACATAATTTATGCTAAATTATTCAGAATACAGCAAAACATCCTTTCTTGACATAACTTTATATCTTCTAATTTCTAGATAACGTTTGACAATTCCAACCATGATGGAAAAATACCAGTTGATTTGATAGCTGATGCAAGGAAATGTCAGGATTCGGGCTTCCAAGATGATTCAGGTGAGTGGTCATATAACTACCAGCCGAGATGTTCGGTGCATGCACGAACTGACCAATCACAACGTGCTTCGACGCTTAGCAAAGCGGCCCTAACTCAATAAAGTCTCTTTCCAATACAAAAATATGCATTTCCAAAAATTTAGAGAAAAAAGTTGAAGTATATATGTTGCATAAAAAATTAATTTGTAAATCTCTGCCATCCATCTCCTTGAATTCCGTGAGATATGATTTTTAAGACTTGGGTGAGGGCTGCTCGAGTTACAACAACAAAAAATTAAAATATTTACATCAATGATATTATATAGCTAATTATGTACATCAGATTTAAAAAGATAAGTCTTTATAGCAGTCTTAGATTCACTTAGAGAGTCTATCTTTTTGATATATTCCAGGAGTGAGTTCCAGATCTTTGCTGCACATATAACGTAACATATATTGTAAATTTAGCAAAATTTAGTTTCATTTTCAGCATCCTATATTTTCAATTCTCTTTCCATGTAGATGACATTACAGTAAGGAATGTCTGCCTTGCTGTCGATGCTGCAGTAATCTTGGTTTGTATCGGCTCTCTAGCACTCTGCATCAGGTCTCTTTGCAAGCACCTCAAGCTGGTCAAGGTACGAAGTGTATAAATAGCCAGTGGAGTCTGTATTTCTTTAAAAACTGGGTGGTATGAATTTGAGTCCACCTTGTGCATTGAATCCTAATTTTCCTTTGCAGTACTATGAGCAAAACCCAGATCTCATACATATAGAGGTTTTTCACAGCAGCCATATTTAAGGACAGGAACTATACAATATTTTTTATTGGCAAGAGAATTTATTTCCCAAAGGAGAAAATTTCTATTGTTTTGCCTTCTAACATGGCTTCCATAACATGGCTTTACTGCCACATGCCGGGATATTTTACCTTTCTCCACAGAGAAGTGGTACATGTAATAAGTTTATACATTTGTTGAATTAACTAATAATTATTATACTTCATGATTCAGGCAACGAGACGATTCTTCAAGCAGCAGCTTCAAGACCATCTCTCGTACTGGGACTGTCTAGACCTGATCAACTTGTGGTTCATTTTGATAGTTATTAGCGATACTTGCACTATTCTTGGATCAATCTTCAAGATTCTTATTGACTCACAAAGAGAACAAATGACAACAGTGAGTAATGAAATTTCAAATAAATATTTTGATTAAGATGTGGCTGTTGATGATTAGATGAAGAGATGATAGTGGTGGTGATGATGATGGTGATGGTGATAATAGTGATGTTCTGTTCATGATGAAGATCAAGGGAAGATCAAGGGAAGATCAAGGGAAGATCCAGGAATTTTTGAGGGGGGGTCCAAAGATATACTAAGCAAATAAATTGAGGTATTTCAATAAAATGACAATTGAAACTAGGGGGTTTGGACCCCTCTGACCCTCCCCCTGGATCCGTTATGTACTGGGATGTTATAGTGTAAAAATTCCCTGTAAAGTATTGTATGTTAAAAATTGGAAAAACAATGAGTTGTAGAGTGTGGTCTGGACCCCCTGGATCCCTCACGTGGATCTGCCCTTGAAGATGGCTGATGTTGATGTTCATGATGATGGTGATGATGCTGATGATGGTGATGTTGTTCCTTAGATTATGACCTCCACGATAATGTCATTGTTGTTGTTGGTGTTGGTGCTCCATTGATGGTGTTATAAACCTTTTCAGTTTGGTCATAATGTTTTTTCCATTTCAGACCAAGTATCATTCCCTTGAGATTAAGATTCTTTGTTTGAGTTTTATCCATGTATTCTTGTCTATTCATGTGTCTTCTCATGAGCAACCGTTAAACAAAGATATGATACTCTAGGGAATGACACATGGTCTGAAATGGGAAAACATTACACCCAAGCCTCAAAAGGTTGACATGTACTTAATTCCAGTTATTTCACTCTAATGTTCTTTCTAAGTATGTACAATACATGTAGTATATTACTTGATACTGGGGTACTCTTTACTGACATATTACCATTGACGTGTACTTAATTCCAGTTATGTCACTCTAATGTTCTTTCTAAGTATGTACAATACGTGTAGTTTATTACTTGATACTGGGGTACTCTTTACTGACATATTACCATTGACGTGTACTTAATTCCAGTTATGTCACTCCATAGGTTCTTTCTATGTACAATACATGCAGTATATTCCTTGGTACTGGGGTACTCTTTACTGACATATTACCATTGACGTGTACTTAATTCCAGTTATGTCACTCCATAGGTTCTTTCTATGTACAATACATGCAGTATATTCCTTGGTACTGGGGTACTCTTTACCTGGATTGGTGTGCTAAGATACCTTGGGTACATGAAACAGTATAATGTAAGTGTAGTCAGAGAATCTTAAAAACCATTGCATCAGATGTTTGCCTTTAGATGATTGGTTATGTAAAGGTTATATACTGTTACCTAGGTGGATATGAGATATATCAACCTGAGGCGAAGCAGAGGGTTAATATATCTCATATCCACCAAGGTATAAGGTACATAACCACCTTATATCATCAAGTTGAAAGTTTCTTAAGCACAGGATTGATAACTAGATATCAAGACAGTTGGGTAAATATAAAGGATAAAGACCACCAGTGAACAAAAGAAACTGACTCAATGATGATAAAATCAGAATTTTTAACTCGCACAAGGCTGTTCAGGGGACGGGACGAGTGTGTTCTAGCTAACGCTCTTTTTCACTACTCCTGTTTGTTGTAGAACCAGACTCTTCCAGAAAGAAGAGTAAGCCCTGACGAATAGTCCCTGCGCCATCTTGAAAGGTAGCCGTGTCTTTGCATCGAAGCGAGACATGCTATGATAGAGACATGTGAATATTTGTCGAAGGTGTTAAAAGAGGTCTCTATCATTACAAGGTCACCTAATGTCTCGCTTCGATGCAAAGGCACGGCAACCTTTCAAGATGGCACGTGGATTTGTGAAGGTGACTATTCAGAAATGGAACAGCATCGCGCGCAGTTATTACGAGTGCTTTAATCTAATCTGATGTTTTTGGGATTTTGTGAATTGAGTCGTAACACCTCTTCATCAGGTACACCCAGCAGAGCGATACATAATAATAATAATAATAATCTTTATTGCACATCAAATAAAATTTTAAAATATGCTTCAGGAAAACTCTCTCACATAGGTGATTTTCAGAGAGGTCCTGGAATTAACTTAAAATAAAATAAACGAAAAAATAGGACAATATATAAAATAGAATATAAAAGCATGAATAATAAAATAAAAATTAGACTAATGTATATAAAGCTAAAAATTGTAAAACATACAATGAAACTAACTGATACACTAGAATTAGTGACTTGGTGACATAAATAACCAACCAAAAATATTTTTTTCCAGATTCTCTTAGTAACCTTACGAGCATCAGGACCCAGTGTTCTTCGTTTTTGTGTTTGTGCGGGTTTGCTCTACTTTGGTTTCATGTTTTGCGGTTGGATTGTGCTTGGGCCATACCACCCTAAGGTACTGTACTGCATGTGTAATATTAAGTGAATAAATGAATAAATGAGTGAATGAAAATTGACAGTGGATTCCACTTTTCTTTCACTGCATTCCAATTGGAATTTAGAAGAAAAGAAAGAAAGAAAGAAAGCGGAAAGAAAGAAAGAAAGAAAGAAAGAAAGAAAGAAAGAAAGAAAGAAAGAAAGAAAGAAAGAAAGAAAGAAAGAAAGAAAGAAAGAAAGAAAGAAAGAAAGAAAGAAAGAAAGAAAGAAAGAAAGAAAGAAAGAAAGAAAGAAAGAAAGAAAGAAAGAAAGAAAGAAAGAAAGAAAGAAAGAAAGAAAGAAAGAAAGAAAGAAAGAAAGAAAGAAAGAAAGAAAGAAAGAAAGAAAGATAGATAGAAAGAAAGAAAGAAAAATAGAACGGTCATGTTGGATAAATGATGAACCAACCACAAATAGTACATATTTAGTTTTTGTTTTTACTTGCAGTTCCGTACCCTGTTAACAGTATCAGAATGTCTGTTCTCATTGATCAATGGAGATGACATGTACATGACATACAGCGAGATGCAGAAACGTAACATTTATGTCTGGGTATTCAGCAAGATCTACCTCTATGTTTTTATCTCTCTGTTTATCTATGTGGTCCTCAGCTTGTTTATTGGTATTATCAGCGACACGTATGAGAGAATAAAGGTAAACAAGATTAAAGAAACACCTACAATAAACCTATTTAGCACGGGCGTAATGTTTTCATATTTCAAACCACGTCATTCCTTTACGGTAATAAACTTCTTTGTATGAGCATGCATATTGCTTGGTTTCACTTGACGTCATTTCCTGTCTCGTGCGGAATGTTCATCAGCTGAATCACAAGTTTTCAATAGAATTCTTTCTGGCTGACAGCACATGGTGGTCAGTTTTTGACCACCATTTGGAGCAGATAATGAGATTCAAAGACTTTTATCAGCTGATTGAAACCCAGCAATTAATGTGTCTTCAAAAACGTTGCCGAATTGATAATACTCAAGGAAATGACACGTAGTCAAATAGGAAAACAATACGTCCAAGCTAGCCTCCTCCGCAGGCATCTCCTTTGGGATCCTTGGGCTTCCTGTGGAAAGGAGAAAAAAGGAAGGGGGAGGGGAAGAGGAAGGAAGAAGCTCTCTCTTCCTTTTCCCCCTCGCTCGTGCCCAGTACTCTCGTTTTGTTGGCACAGGAAGCCCGGTATAGAGTTAAACCGCGCTTGCTAGAGAGTAGTTTAGAGTTGCCTGCGGAGGAGGCTATTTTCCAAGCTATATGAGTAGTTCCATAAACCTTTTTCAAAACTGATGAGAGATTGGATGGTTAAAATACAGTGATTTAATCTAACATTGTTTAGGCTGACATGATTTGAAGTTTCTGATTAATGCCGAAAAGGCAAATCGAAGCAAATTACAATTTGATTGGTCCCCTCAAATTGAATCCAAATAATCTGTTTCCAACTACTTATGTTTGATGCTAAGATAATTCTAAACATGGTCTTCTAGGACTGGGGCCATCCACCCTGTACAAAGATTCAAAGATTCGTCCACGGTCGAAACTGTCAGCGGTGTGCTGAAGAATACAGAGATGACGAATATGATGGGAACACTGTGGAACAACCAGACTGACGCTGGCCGCTGGCCTAGCTGATCTCAATTTCAATTTTCATTTGCCTCGAGAACAGATGTTGGAAGTAACTTTTGTTCCCAGAATTAGAACCAAGCAAATCTTTATGTACAAAATGATGATTTTATAGAGCATGAAGGTAGGGTAAACCCTGGTGGTAAGGATCAGTCTTTTTTTTTCCAGGTGACGCCAAGAACAGAATATTTAGTCCTAGCGGTAGGATCACCCTATCTTCATGTAAACGCCCTTTGACTTTCAAAATAGATAGAGTACACCTTTCGCAAAACATAATTTTCCGCACGACGTCTTTCTAAGACATAAACCCGTATTCATACACAACTTTGAAGCAAAGTAATAAAAACAGTAGAACAGTAATAAATTTGATTTTTTTTGATTAACCATTCCAGAAGAAGGCCAAACTTAGTTGTATTTTTTATCAATTTTGGTACCCAAGTAAAAAAATTTGTTTTAAAACTGATATAATACGTAGATATTGGGAGAGTTGCGAATTTCAAAAAAATATGAAAAATATGAAAAATATAAAAAATACACTATACTTCTTCATACTTTTATTTGATTTTCAAATATGAAATTAAATTCAAATAAGATATTTATGTAATTTAGAATTCAAAATAATTTCATTTCCAATTATTAAAATGTGAACGAGGCTACTTGGGTATTTGGGAACATGAAAGGTTTGTTTTCTCACTTATCTTTACAAGTTTTTTTTAGTCAATTATCTCTTATTTCCAAACTATTTCCCCCTGTTTTCATAAGACTATTCTCAGATTTTAGAAGTGAAAAACTGAAACTAAGATATATTAATTGAATTTCTTGGCCTTTGAACACGATTATTCGTACGAATTCCAAATATATCTATATATCTACACTACAGAAAAACAGAAAGTTGAACCGAAATAAAATATTCTGCGTTTTAGATAAATAAAGTACATTTCAGGCCTCTCAAATCTATATTTTTACATATGTGTTAAATAACAAATTCTATTGTGATAAATTAAAGATTTTAAACTCAAAGTTGTGCACAATTTACTCGGGGGGGGGGGGGGGGGGGTACTAGGGGTAGTTCAGTGATGGGGAAGTTCCGCTGGGATCTGAAGACCCTGACCCTATCTAAGACGAGAATAGTCTTGAAAAAGCATACCCTGTTTAAAGACACAGCACTGTAGCTTATGAACCCTATTCATAACTCTATCATGCCGATAATCGTATACCCTGTCTAAGACCAAAGTCCTGAAAAACCATACCCTATCCAGTGGAACTTCCCCGTATTGGCTATATATGGGAGTCCCCCCTCCCCCCCCCCCCCCCCCCCGGGAATTTACCGCTGTTTTATGATAGAGTCCAAACAATTTGGGACGGACCATTTACTGATATTTGATTTGGGAAAAGGGGTTAAGGATTTTTGCTTATTTTGCTTTAAATACTATGGGCAGTGCTTGTAAATTTTTAACTACTAATTAAGAGTAGTAGTTAACTGACAATTGAGTACGAGTCTTTGTTTTATGTAGTTAGATGAATCGTAAGATACTGAAGATAGTATTTTTCAGGCAAACTGGTGAGCTTGTTAATAACGAGCGGTTACTTAGCCTTGTGATGCCTTGAGGTTGTGAAAATCGAACGATCCATAATCCCTTTCGAGAACCAAACTGAGAGAAACTGGGTACCAGTCAGCCATTTCCCGCCAATTTTTCCAAGATGGCGGACGAAGAAGGTGAAAGAGTCGCTGGAAACGAAGATGTTTCTGGCACTCAAGAAGAAGAAAAACCATCCAAACTGACACAATTTCCACAAACTAGGGTACGGAATATGATGAAACTGGATCCTGACCTGCAGTTAGCGAATAAAGAAGCAGTGTTTGTGGTCACAAGAGCAGCTGTAAGTCTTGTTGTCGATACGTCTCTCCTCGGAATGGTCTTGACTTCTTATTTTACTCGCAAAAGCTTTGAATTTATATCTTATACAATGAAAACTACTTATAGTTTTGATTGCTGATGTATCTAAAACAGCTGTTGAAATATTAGAGCAACTGTCGCCGAATAAACAATGGTCTCTACTCTTCTTCCCAAAGGAAATGTTTGTAGAATATTTTGCAAAAGAAGCGTACAAAAAGACGGTTCTTGGAAAAAGAAAGACAATACAAAAGAAAGATTTGGGTAAGTATAGTTGGGGTTGTAACTTCATGGCGTATACTGATGCAATAGACCCCTAACCTCATGAAGTTTCATACCTAAACTACTTTTCATATTCAAATGTTAAACATCCTTTAAGAATACCAAGACAATAGTGAAAATTAACACAACAAACAATGCTACCGAAAGGGATTCTGGAAGTGAAGGTATTCTTCGATTACACGTTAAGTCATCCCAGCCTCTCGGGGGAGCATTGGTGCCATTTAACAAAATATTTCTCATAAGTGTCCATCGTTAGTAGCACCAAAATGGCCGCCATGTTTTTGTCTTTTGACTGTCTTTGGAATGCTTGCAACTCATAAATAAAATGTCATCATGCTTGAGACCTATTGATTTGAATTTTGCCAAAGCTTTTGTGAAATATTGCAACAAACCCCCCTCCACCCCTGTACCCTGGGGGTGCAGATGCATCTCCCCTCTTTTTTGCATTTATTAAGGTTGATGTGATGTGAAATGTTGATTTGCTCATAACAGAAGCCAATTACTTAGAATGCACATTAATAAACATGTGTTAATTTATGAACTTAATTATAGATGCAACAGTTGAAGAAAATGAACAGATTGCATTTTTGGAGGGTAAGTGCCTTGGTTACAACTTCCAGGTGTCAGGTGCATGCACGAACTAACCAATCACAGCATGATTCAATGCTTAGCCAAGCGGCCCGAGCTCCAAGTCTCTTCTCAGTACAAAAACACACATTCCAAAAATTTATACTTGAACTTGCAAAAGTAAAGCAAATCTTTGCCATCCAGCTCTTCAATTCCGCAAGATATAGCACTCTTAAGACTTAAGCGGGGGCTGCTCGAATTGCAACCACAATCCTTTTCGCAATTAGTTTTTCATACAGCTGGAATAAATTGATCATTTCAATTTGGTATCCATTTGTTTTATTTGTTTATTTTTCAAATTTCTATTCTTGTCATTAGTTTGCTAGTATATTTCACTTAGTTTAAAAGAAAATAGGCAATTATAAACTCCAAAAGATAGTCATGAATCCAGGAGATGGAATTTATGAAGCCTGAATAAGCTCTATTTACAAGATGAATCCGTATCCAGTCTATACGGCAGTGAATAAACTTTATTCAGATGGCATGATTAGGTTACATGAAGCTAAAATAGAAGTTATCCACTGGATAGAGTTATGGGCAACTATTCACTGGATAGCACTTTTATCCACTGCATAGTGCAAAAGCCCATGCAACAAAGTATTCAAATAGTTAAATGTGGGTCATACTTTTGTGCATTGCACTGTAACCAACTTGAGAATATTCATGAAAATTATGTTATATGTTTCATTTATTGCTTATTTAACCTAGGAGCCTCTTTGTTATTTTCTTATAGATGTTTCTTTTTTTAGAATAGCTGTTGTGTATGTTCCAATTGATTAGGAGCACATGCTTTATGAGAACACACAGCACACATGTATACTTTCTATTTTGTCATTCATATAGAGGTTTTCACCATCGCATGACTGCAGCCATGTTAGAGTGCAAAAACAATACAATCATTTTACATGACAAAGAATTCAATTCTACAGAGTAAGAGATTTCTTTTGCTCTTCCCTCTAGCATGGCCACCAGCCCATGATCATGAAAAACCTATTTTCCTAAATAACAGCTATAGCACTAGTTGATGTTTACAAACATTAGCATGATGTTAATATGCCAACCATTTTAACAAAACCTTCACAAGTTCCTTTGTTTCATTGGCCAATCAATCTCTGTTTGGCACATGAATGACGAAGGCTTACATCATAGCAACTAGTGCTATTGAAATTAATATTTTATAAAAGTAAAAAAAAAGAAGTGTGAAGAACTGAAAAGAACTATAAAGAGAGAGAGAGAGAGAAGTGTTTAAGAAGTGTTGACAAGCACTCCCCTTCTATGCTAAATAACTGCACACATGTTTTCTATTTATTCAGAACACGATAGTGATTCTGCTTATTTAATAAATAATTCCCATCTTTTGCCTCACATTCCTATTTCATTTATCCCTTCAATTTTTTTTATATACAACAAACATCAAGAGTGTGAGTTTCTTTCTTCCTCTCTTCCAAAAAAGTATCATCTTTCATTGGATACAATATATTTGATGTTTTTACTTTATCTGTTAACCCCTTCCTAAAACTTCATTAACCTTGACGTAGGTTCTCAAGTGTTGCTATTCTAATTAAAGAAGGAAAAAAAACATTAAAAAAAGGGTTACTATGCATCTTGGCAGGCTGTGATTAACACATCTCAAGAAAACTGGAGGTGGCCTGAAATCTTTGAGATAACTTGAAACTTCCCCCTTCCTGTCATATAAATCATTCTTATCTTTTAAACACTGCTTATTTTTCCACAGGAATTTTGGAATAGAATCAAGAGAGAACTCTCATTTTATGAAATGCCTCCTGCTGTCATCTTAGATAAAAATCCCGGAGAAAAAATGTTGAAGTTAGGTCATAAACGCCCCAAGTTAAATCACAAAGGAATGAATGTTTTTATCATTGTTATTGTATCCTTATAAAAACAATGTAAATATTAGATACTATATATATTATGTAATAATCTCAAAGTAATCACAAATTATAGCCTGGGGTATTAAAGTAGTTCTTGTTCATGAAATATTGTTTTTAAAGTGCCAAAATATTGTTTTAAAAAAACGCAAGCCAAAACTAAGGCAAATTCCCCAAATTCACTAGATTTAGATATTAGCTAAGCATAAATAGTATGTTCATGTTGTTGGAACTAAATTTTCCCAAAAGATTGTTAAGGTTTCGTTTGTTTCTTGTTGTTACAGGATGTAATATGTTGTTTGTTGATTTATTTTTATTTTTGAAACGTTTTCTTCTGCTTTCGTTTTATTTTAGGTTTCTTGTGACTGAATAGATAAATGAATGACTAAACGAACGAATAACGCTGTGAAAAAAATTGATGTCAGAATTAAGAATGAGATAACGAAAGAAATGGGAAGGGAGGTAAAGAAAAGAGAGGGAAAGAAGAAGAAGAAGAAAAAAAAAGCCATGTTATACCATGGACTTCACCAATGACGTAATATGGTTTTCAACCATTTTTTCATTTACGTCAATAATATACCGTAATTTCCCACGCATTCCGTCCTATTAACCTCAATCAGCAATTCTTCTCGTTTCACACTTATCCACGCGAGAAAATATGTTTTTAGTCTAAAATGCAATTATTCTACGAAATGAATGCCAAACGACAAACTGCAGTTTCAACAGTTTGAAATTTGATTTAATTCCCAAACAAACCCCATCTAGAGAAGGAGCACATAAAAATTAGTAAGATTTGAAAATTTGATCGAGTTTGGGGAAATTGAAACAAAATTATGATATTTTTTAAATTTCTAAAATACAGAGAATGCATGTGTGGCTGGACGTTTGGAGGGACACCATACATTTCTCTGTAATTTTGGCGGTGTTTGAATGCTCATAACATTGTTTCTATAAAGGCAAACATCCTGACGCTTGGTCAGTAAGTTTGTTGTACATGTTGCTCTTTCATAAGATGGGGTCATTATTTCTGGAACCTTAATTAAATTAGTTCTTCAAACTCGGACCCAGTCCCTTGCTCGTTTTGTTACCTAATAAAAAAACTCGTTCATCCACAATGAATAGTTTCTCAAAAATGTAAGATTTTTAATTTTTCAACTTGAGGAATGAATCCTTCAGAGTACATCATTCTGCCATTTATTTTTACGTTTATCTAAGTCAGTTCAAAAATAGTAGATAAATGTTTGGCCATTCGAAAGATCTTATCCGACATGTGGTCAAACCCCAAAACTGTGAATTGATAGTTATTGCTATCTGTCAGATGTTTGTTCCGAAGGCTGACAAAATGCACGAAAACATTCTATACTAACTTTATTTGTGCTATTTTATTCTTACTATTTGCGTGTTATCTCCTATGTATAAATATAAAATCTGATATAACTGGGGGGAAATGAAAGCACTTAAAATACGAAGTGAAAGAAGAAAAAAGTTATACTACGAAATCAAGAGGTTAAAAACAGAGAAACTTTATACCGGAAGTAATTGTTATTTTTCCCGCCATTTTTCTAGACATTTTTCTCGTTTGTTTGTTTGGGTTTTTTTTTTGTATGTTTGTTTTTGATTTCAATACTACGCTTTTTTCCATTTGTGGGGGAAATTTGTTGGAATCAAAAATAAGATGGAATGATACAGAATTTTGATCAAAAACTAGTAAAATGCTGAAAAAAATTAAATGGGAATCTTTTGGAAATGGATAGAATTTGCCTTCGTTCGATTCAGTAAACTTTACTAAAAACCCCGTTGAAATATAGGACTAGGTTTTAAAGAACAAAATACTTTAAAAGCCCTCTGACTAAACGCCTTATTGTGAAGAATTTCTTTGTATTCAAACGGCTAATGAAAAACGCGAGTGAGTAGAATGAGTGTATTCCCACGCCGACACTCAACATACGGGATAATTTATGAGCACACCATCAAGAATAGCTGCCGGGAAAACACGTTGCTTAGCGACCCTTTGAATGAAATGAGGGGTTCATCAACTTGATGAGTTTTACTTGAGCTATTAAGAGACTAAGATAGTGATCCAAGTCAGTTATTTACTTATAATTGGGTTGAGAAAGACATGCCGTTGCTATAGTAATCAATTCGGGCGACGAAAGAAAACACTTGCTTCAAGATGACTACAGCGATAAAGATGATCTGGAAGTTTCGCTAACTTAAATTTGGATCTGGAGACCTTAATTTAAAAAAAAAAAAAATATTTTAAACTTATTTCTATTTGTTTATGTGTTTGTGTGAACTCTAGTCTAATGCTAACGAAAAATCACTAACAAATGATGTGATATATCATTTCAATTGTATTTTTTCATTGTAGACAAAAATACAAAGGATTTCTGGACGTTTGGATGATTAGCTAAGTAACGATAAGAAGAAAAAAATAAGAGATAAAATCAGAATGATGATGAGTATCGAAGTCGAGGAAGTTCGGTTATTGCTATGAGAATCATGAAAATTTTCACAAAAATCATGAGATTTTAAAATTTTCATGAAAATTTAGCTGAATAATTTTGAAAATTTTCATGACAATTCTGAATTTTTTTGAAAATTTTCATGAAAATTCTGAATTTTTTTGGAAAATTTTCATGAAAATTTAGCTGAATTTTTCGTTTTTATTATCGGTAGAATTTACAGATAAAATAAAAATTATGATGAGTATCGAAGCTAAGGACGTTATGCCTTAAAATCATTCATAACTCATAATTCGTAACTAAAATATTGCTTGTTTTTAGTGTTTTGAAAAACAATTCGTAGAAATTTTAGTAAAATGTTCACAATTGTCTAATGAAATTGTAATTTAATGTCATTTATTTTTTCTTGATATCTTTTTTATCCAATCATGGCCTAGGAAAGCATGTCAAACTAATTTGTGAACCGAAAACCGCCTAAACAGTGTCGGCAATTAATCAAGAACTTTCCCCCCATAAAAGTAGCCAAACCATGAAGAAATTCCACAAAGCTGCTTTGACTTCGTAACGACTTTCAGGTCTCGATTGATAAAGGTAAATTAACAATTTGAGATTAATTCTTGTTAACTAATTCATAATCCAAAAATATCTAAAAGTTCTGACTTTAAGAATTTAAGGCGTTTTTCGAAATAATTTTCAATGCTGTTAAGCACGTTCTTATGTTTTATGCCTCGTTTAAAATTGGTAAGGTAAATTATTTATTGGGTAAATTAGCCGACTTCGCTTAAAATGTTAGCTCCGACGAGGGACTAACGTCCAAGAAGTCAGTATCAGTATAGTTACACTTTTTATACAATGTTTAAGTTGCCTTCTTATTCACATGAGATTGAACTGCCTCACATATACATATTTCAAAATTTTCATTGATACGATGCAACGTTTACGCAAGAAGATATAAAGCAAATCACATATTTTCTCAGTGATATATTCTTGCCATTTCTTATTTTCCTATTGACCTAGCAGTCTAAGATAATTGTAAAAAGGGTCCGTAACTCTACTTCCATTGATTTAAAGGTGAAAAACGCAGTAAAAAATATTATTTTCAAGCCGAACTTTTTTTGTCTCATAGTGGTGATAGCAATCCATTTTTTGGTTTTTAAAATCAAGTTTTGCCTTAAAGCTAACTTGACCCGGAAAAAAACGAAAAAGAAAAAAATATTATGTATACTGGATGTAAAGTCGACCACTCGATTTTTTGAATGTATCTTCAGTCTTAGAAATACTGGCAATAACCTCAACAAACTCAAGCAGATCAATTTTTATTTGTCTTTTTTACGAGGACAGATAATATATTTTAGTGTTCGCTATGGTGATTTTGCACATAATTTCTCAGAACCCGTAAGACAACTAAAAACTGAGTAGCGACAGTTTTTCGAAACCATGATTCAAAAATTCGCTCGAATGCAAAGACAAAATCTTAACTAAAACGTCTATGAAGTTTAAACGCCAATATTTAAGGGCAAGACACTCTGGAAAAGTTTCCGTTATGAAAATGTTCAGTTTTAATATACATTTTACTCACTATCTCGCTTCGAAATGGCTTCCTTTATAAACTAATCAGTAACCTAGAACAATTAAATGGTTTCTGAATTCAAGGATTCTAATTGGTTGCAGAATCTCACATTTTGATTGGTTCAGAGGGGAAGCCAATTGAGAATATAATCTGAACTGTTCTTACACTGAAATTACCCTGCATTGCAGGCGTTCCTCGTTGGTTCAATCCTCCCCGTGCCAAAAAGAACCGACGAGGAACGCCTGCAATGCAGGCTAATAAGAAATGCGCTCTCTGTTTGCGAGAATTTTTTCATCTGATAAGCAAGTTCAATCCATCCTGTTAAAGTGGCTCGTGGCGACATCACTAGATTAATAATTTTAGGAGCGATTGTATCCATAGCAACATTAAGTATTTTGATAATTATATAGCCGAAAATGAAACCAGTTTCGCGCGCTGACATATGTTAACATGAATTCTAAGGCACCACAACTTGGTCTCAGTGCCCTTACAGATCACGAAACAATAAGGATAATAAAAATCCTCAATAATATAAAAAACTTTACGAAACCAAACCTAATTGAAAGCTAGATATGAAGGCTAGGTATATATAGACTATAGGTAATGAGGATAGACCTAGAGAATAATAAAACTCTACGAAAACAAGACTCATTGAAAGCTAGATATGAAGGCTAGGTATATATAGACTACTGATAGGTAATAAGGAAAGACCTAGAGAATAATAAAGCTCTACGAAAAATACACTTAAAGGAATGACACGTGGTCTCAAATCAAATGGATGAAAGCATTTTAATTTTAAAGATGGACGATTCGATACCCGTATAAATCTAACGATTTTTTTCACTTGTTTTCTAGGAAAGTATAATGTTGTCTCACTTAACGTTGACTTTGGTGGTTGCCATGGCAACAGTCGCCATAATTCAATCTGCGCCAGTATCGTACAAAAGCAGTGAGTTTTTTTCCTATATTTGGACAATTAGGCTTATTTTATTTTTATCTATCTTAAGAATATATTTTGTTATCCAATCATAAAGCAGAATGAAAACAAAGCATTCAATTTGAACCAATCAGGAGTAAGCTACAAAGACAATTAAGAAGTTATTGACGACTCGTGAGAATGAAACATTGTGATTGGCTGAGGTCAAAGTGCTATAGATTCTGCTATCTCCTGATTGGCTCCTTTTTCACTCCACCTCATGATTGGTTAAAAAGCCACCCAAGCCCATTTTCTACTGAATATCGAAGTTATCTAGCATTAGAGCGGTTTTCGTGTGATTGGGGAACGATATCTCAAATGCGTACTATCTACTAAATAGCAGTACCGTATCTTACCGTATCCGTAACTACGTCACGGTGTGGTGGATGGATGGATTACTGTAAGGCAATAGACCAATATCACGCTAGCGTGACATTATAAAATATTTGATTTACAAGAAAAAGAGTTTACTATCAAATTTGTCACATCCATAATAGTAAAACTGCAAAGTTTCGTAAAAATTGCTCTTAAACTAATGAAGATATACTTTTTTGAAACTAAGCATTTTTGCAAAGAAATATATGTTGCAGGGCATGCAAACCTCGTTAAATACTCCAGTTTCACATTCGATGGAAACCGCTGTTTTTGAAGACCACAGACTCATTTGTACAGGCTTAGCCTCGCTTATAAGTCAGCTATTCAACGACATCATTAAAAGTCCGTGGGATTTCAAAACATTGGTATTGTTCAACTTACACATTCTTTACATTACGGTTGACTTATGCAAATCATTAGCAACAGCCAACTGTAATGTAAAGAATGTACAAGTTGAATAATACCAATCCCACGGACTTTTAATGGTGCCTTTGAATAGATGACTTATAAACAAGGCTAAGCCTGTGCAAATGAGTCTGTGGTCTTCAAAAACGGCGGTTTGCATCGAATGCGAAACTGGAGTATTCGTTATCAGTCAAGACACATACATTTCTTTGCAAAAAAAATCCACAAAAATTCTTAGTTTTAAAAATTCTTAATTTCGTCAATTTAAGGGCAATCTTTACGAAACTTTGCAATTTTAGTAATATCGATGTGACAAATTTGATAGTATAGGTCTATGGGAAGCCATTTCAATGTTACGACATGTCGTACAGTGTACGTGCTGTAAGTCGGTAACCGCTCAATTATTAAGCTGTTCCATTCACGTTTCTAAAATTAGCTAAAATTCTCAAGAATTTAATATTTTTGTCTCAAACTTTCTAACTTTGTTGGTGTCATTCTAATATATACTTGTACTGTAGTGGTCAACTAAACTATGAATTAAAAAAATTATGATAATGAAGTGGCGGCCATATTGGCATTCAGTCAATACATTAATAGTACTGAATTCATATTCTGTTCTTCCTTCATTTGCATCAAGAACCCACAATCTGTAACGCCACTGAAACATTCTGGATCTCCAAATGTGCTTTTTGCCAGTGCATGAAAAGCCAAGCGCCAATGTGTCAATCTGTAGAATGCGGTTATGACTTAGGTGCTCCGACTGCATGTCCACGCTTTCAGATGGTTGCAGACCCGCACGGTGGCTGTTGTGATGTTTGCCCCGCAGGTAATAATCTTGTTTCTCAGTTATCCTGTCCCCACAGTTTCTTCAACCTTCAAAACTCGCATATTTTATCGGGCACGTCAGGGCACGGCTTATCAGGGCACGGCTTATCAGGGCACGGCTCGTCAGGGCAGGGCTCGTCAGGGCACGGCTCATCAGGGCACGGCTCGTCAGGGCACGGCTCGTCAGGGCACGGCTAAATCACAGATCGAATCGGAATTTAGCGTGTTAGGTTTTGCGGAGGGAGGAAAACCGGAGAACAGTGAGAAAACCCCGCTAATCAAATGAGAGCCCAAACACTCACATGTGATACCGAGTACAGGAATCGAACCCAAGACCACCCCAGAGGGGAGTGGCGCGGAATACACTACCACCACACCACCCTTCGTAATTATTAGTTAGTCGTAAAGGTTTGAGAGGAGGCTAGTTCGTTGATTATTCAGTAAATATTTTTGATTTTTTCTTTGCTTTTTTTATCGTAAGTATTAAGAGTGCTGAATTTCTACTTTAACTAGAGGCTCAAAAAATATTTATGTTTTTTCAGGAGCAGGCGAGGCAGAGGAAGAAATCGAAGAACAACTTGAAGGCTGTAAGTTATTCAACTTTTCTATCATTTGTTTATCGTTCCTTGATAACGCTTTCGTCATGAGTTTTATCAAACAGATTTCGTACGACTGTGAAAAACTCGCGGTACAAACGTACCGTGCCTTGACTGCGAGGGTGCTGTATTCGAGCGTTTTGATTGGATGACAAGTAGTGATAACGCTCAGTGATTGGTTCAAAGGTTGTCGTTAATTCCGTGCCGTGTGCCGTACCGTTAAACAGTCATACGAAATCTTCTCTAAAGCGATTACCGAGCTTTATAGACATAAAAACTAACAAAGGAAGAAAAGGCACCGGGGAAATGACAATAGACCTCTTTACCTTGGGTGTAATGTTTTCCCATTTCAAACCACATGTCATTCCCTAGAGTATCATTTCTTTGTTTAACGGTTGCGCATGAGAAGACACATGACTATGGATACAACTCAAGCAAAGAACCTTATTCTCAAGGAAATGACACGTGGTATCCCTACTGACATAATTGCGGGTCCGAGGATTGCACGAGGATTGCACGAGGATTCATCGACTAGCCCATTTCTCCACTACATGAAATTGAGTGTAGTTTTTCTCAGACATATTATTTATGGTTGGATGGGGTTTGACGTTTTGCATGCTATCTGTTACCACTGTCATCGAGTAATAAGGATGTTGTACATTTGTCCCTCGTTCTCAGTTATCATCACGTATGTTGTTGTTCATTGTTTTAACACCTTTTAAACATTTCTTCTTCTACCATCGACACCTGTTCTTTAGATTTTTTTCTTGATCGATCTTTCTTCAAAATCTTCTGGACATTTTTCTGATATTACTTTCCTAACTCTTCTCTAATTGGCTAACCTGTCCTTTTCAGATTTTTCTTTGAACACTAATGTAGTATTTCTTTCGAGGCTTTTCACAAGCTTATCCGGTCTGACAGCTTTACGGTTTATAATAATTTGATTAAATGAGAAATGGGCGTATCCAGGGTTCTTAGTGTTCTTCTGCCAGTAGAAAGCATTCAAAACTAGTTTCCAAAACATTAAGGTTTTATCGAAGAAAGAGTGTTTTACTGTCAGAAATATACGTAGTAATCAGTCCTATGTTTGTTATGTTACGAATGTAAGCTCGTAGAAATCGTGATTTTGTCAATGGTAGTTGTGATTTGTGGCTTAACATCATGATGTCCTTAGTGCGTCATGGTATACTAATCTTAGAGATACGACGTGATTTTTGACGTTACTTGCTCTCGGTTCGTCGCTTAGCCCAGCCAACCCAACCACCTACTGAAGAAGAAGTAGAAGGAACTGTTGCGTCTCCTAATGCACCAACCCAACCACCTACTGAAGAAGAAGTAGAAGGAACTGTTGCCGCTCCTAATGCACCAACCCAACCACCTACTGAAGAAGAAGTAGAACAAACCGCTGCCGCTCCTAATGCACCAACCCAACCACCTACTGAAGAAGTAGTAGAACAAACCGCTGCCGCTCCTAATGCACCAACCCAACCACCTACTGAAGAAGAAGTAGAAGAAACCGTTGCGCCACCTAATACAATGCCAATTCACAGTGGTCCCAAAGAAGACACTGTGGCACCCCCTAAGACAACACCAATAACGCTTCCTGTTCACAATGGCCCAGAGGAAGAGGTAGAAGGTACTATTGCACCCCCAAATCCAACTAAGGCACCATCATCAACGATTCCGCTACACAATAATCCCAAGGAAGTGGTAGAAGGAACAGCAGTGACCCCATCTGCACTTCCAACAACTACCTCTAGTGTTACTACGTCTCAGAAAACGACGACACCAACAAGCCGAAATGCCATCTTCGGTTGCAAATTCTTATTTCGAGATGAAAGACCGAAATTTTCGTTCACTTATCTGATATGTTCTTTGGTTCTGAAGATTAAGAAAATGAAAGGTCAAGGAATGAGAGAACCGCAGTTTTGGCACCCGATATTTCAATCAAAGTTGCGTAGAATAAGACGGGAAACCGCTGAACAAGAAAGACTGGTTTCGCATAAGGTATTGAAGCGTGCCTCGTTGTTTGATACCTTAATGCATGCATGCTCTACAGGATTATCAAGTCACAAAGACAGCTATAGTACAATCTGAATATGCCTTACAATGTTTTTTCGTGAGGGTTATGCATTCAAAACACAGAAATATATTTTATTTCCTTCAAAGTTATCGTGCGATTACTTTCTTCTTTTTTTTTCTTTCGGTAAGAATTTTCGAATTTTTTATTTATTTTATTTTTATTTTTTTAAAGTCAATTTTCACAGGCTTCATGACACTTCAGTTTTGCAGTGACGTTATTTCTACGTCACTATTTCAGATCAACTGGTTAAGATGATTTTTAGGAAAAATGTAATGTTTGACGAAATGAGTGAAATCTGAAACTATTGAGACCAGTCTTTGATATCAGCTTGTGAAATAGCCTTTGCATGTGCCTTCCACTTTTCTCTCTCATCATTTCCACTTTTTCTCATTTAATGTTTTTCCTTTTTCATCTTCATTTTGTTGATTCTTCTTTGCATTTTCTGGAAAAGAAATACTTACTTCTTTGGACTACTGATTTCAAACCCTTTGTAGTAGCAACCACTTTTATTCCCTTAGGAATGATTACAAACCACTTATAGTGAACACCATCCAACATGGCTGCCACTTTTATTCCCTTAGGAATGATTCCAAACCACTTATAGTGAACATCATCCAACATGGCTGCACTTTTATTCCCTTAGGAATGATTACAAACAACCTATAGTGAACACCATCCAACATGGCTGCACTTTTATTCCCTTAGGAATGATTACAAACCACCTATAGTGAACATCATCCAACATGGCAGCTACTTTTATTCCCTTAGGAATGATTACAAACCACCTATAGTGAACACCATCCAACATGGCTGCACTTTTATTTTCTTAGAATGTATCAAATTAACTAATATATTTTCTTATTTCTAATAATCTCGCTATTTTTTCAACACAGAAATAAGACGAAGACGAAGTCAGTAAAACGGAGGAAACACCGTGGGAATTAATTTAAATTTTTTGTTGATATTTTTATTTATTTATATATGTTATCATTGGTTATCATAAACTCACTCGTACACAAAACCTTGTAAGAACTCGTTAATCCTAACAGTCAAATACAATAATATACCTCTGTATAAAACCAAACCTTTCTTTCCCGAATTTTAAAGATACGCACGTGAAAACGCCGCACGTTTTGCGAGAGCAATAACACTGAAATGGCTTCCTATTTTCATTGGGGATTCATTTAGCTGCACTGCATTGTAAAAATTGCCAAAACATCTAACACTCGTCCTTACTAATGCATTTTCGCTTGAAAACCCATCAGTACTTTCCAGTTTCGATGCGTTTTTGGCCTTGTTTTGGCCTTGTGTCCGCAATAAAACGATCCGGCGAAAACGCTGAGCGTTATCATTTTGATAGCTGAAACGTACGTATACATTTGAAAACACTGTCTAGAATGGAGACATTTGAAAACGGAGGGCTGGCGATATGTGTGTGAAAACTGAGGCTTTTGAAAACGCTGACGTCATTCACACCGGTTCGTCTGTTGCGTAATGCGTAATATTGCAATATTTCCTATCGTATCTGCGTTTTTGATCGTTTTAGTGTGGACGGGCGAAAATGCTAGGAAAATGCTGGTGTGGACGCGAATCTTCCGATGCGTTTTCAGTGCGATGATGGAGCGTTTCGAAAAAACCCATTTGTGTGGACGTGGCCTGGCCATTTTCCCCACAAATATAAATCAGTTCTAAACACTACACACATTTTTAACTCAATACAAATTACGCTTCAAAATATTCAGCACTAGCAAGAGACCATGGTCTCTTGGCACTAGTAATTTTCATGTTCACATTTTCAGTTATATTTTTGGCTTCAAGTTCCACGAATTATTTTCCTTAACAAATAGTAGTGCGTTGATTATTAGTTTTATTTTCCGTTACTCAGTTTCAAGATATATTTAAGCAAATGGAACGGTTTAAATTGTCTTTTATTGTGTTCATCGTCAGTAATACTTATATTTAATTTCCATGAATTCTGTACTAAAGTAAAATAAAATCTTGGTTCTATTTTGTTTCAATGAATTTTCTAAGTGCATGTAAGAAACTTAGAGACTCTCAAATAGAGGGAAAATCTCTTTAGGAATTTTTAGCTCGCTTGACTCCATGGCTGTCTTGACTCATCCGGGATCTCAAGTGGGACATTACTCGAAGATCATTGGTTCACACAATATAATCACGTGACATCTGACATCATTTTTGATCGGAACGGAATTTAAAAGTTGATCAGTTCTTGCGGAGGGAGGGAAACCGGATGATGAATCATTCAAAAGTCTTCACTTCTTAAAATATGTTCTAAGAAATAATAATAAAAGGAAAAAAGAAAAAAAAATAGCAGTTTAAATCCGTGAAAAATTCATGCAAAAATATCAAATTGATTAACAGACAACAACTCAACGGATTTTTACTTGCGACTGCAGGGAGGTTAGCGAAAATAAACTTAAAAGACTTAATAAGCTACTAAATAAATAATGTATTTTGCTGTTTAGTCCTTAGTAAACGTATCTTTTCGTCCTGTAATTCCAGCGTTTATTTAATAGTCATTGTTCAAACCACCTGTGGAAACCGTTTCCTCAATGTTTTCCTCACCACGGCGTTGCGAATCGAAAACCAAAAGTTTGAAGTGAAATAAGCGGCCTAATTCCATTCACTTTTCAATTGTTGTTTCATTAAAAATTCTATAAAGCTGATTTGTTTTTTCTGACAAACCATATCGTGTATGGAAACAGTGATTTACTTTTTAAGAAATTCTGTGAATTTTTAAATATCTTTTGTCACATTTTTGACTAGTGTTTTTCATATCCTAGTAACCAGTCTTGTATCAGTCAGCGAGAAGCTTGTGGTCGGACCTGTAACCGCACACGAGGGGAATTATTTATTAATAATTCTTCTAAGAAAAATATGGCGAAGCGATCAACTTTTAAGAGGACTTTGCTTCTTTTTAGCGAAGAAAATGTCGAAAATGCAGAAAAATTACGTACAGTTTTGGAGAGTGAGTCCAATGGTGATGTTGAAGTAGTCGATCTGGTTGACATTGAAACGACGAGAAATTTGACGCTTGAAAAAGAGCTTGCAAGCTGTGACTGTATCGTCCTTGTTTGTTCCTCGAAGACGAACGGATTAATCGACAACGAAGAAAGCTCTGTGTTTAAAGCTGAAGGAGGAATCGAAGTTAAATTTGATGGGAAAATTATCAGCAATTTTTTAAAGGAAAACAAAGACAATATTCGGTCTAAAATCATTCCCGTTTCTTTCGTCGATTTGCCAAAGGTCTTGACTACGCCTGGAAAAAGAGGACACAAAGGACATATTTGTTTTTCTGTCCCACAAGGCAAGGTAACGGAGAGAATGCTGGAAGGAGTGATGCTAGAAACTCTTATTGCAATGATACGCGGAAAAAAGACAATTTAGGAACCCTGGGAGTCTTCAAAACATGTTTCAAAATGAGGATAATTATGTCTTATTGTCGACTGAAGTGTCGAAGCCTTTACCAAATAGGTTGGTGAATTAACTCAGTTTTACTTTAAATTAGATACTCTAAGTCAGTATGACAAAACATATAGCTTAACTATAAAATTGTTATTGAAAATTTGATTGAATTATCTAGTATTCCCTTCGAGTCGAAGAAAAAACAAAAGCTGTTGAAACTGAGCTTAAATATTGTAATTAAATAATGCAAAACAACTAGTCGATATATTAAGATACACGGCAAATTTTAGCCTAGTTCTTTTATGATGAAACGATTTTTTTATTATTATTTTCGTTATTGCCAAGTCAAATATTTCACTCCAATTTCTTTTAGAGATTAGCTGAATTTTTCGCTTTCTTTGTGCGGTAGTATATATAGAATATGAAGTGAGATCTTCCATTTGATAAATTAATCTAATTTACATATCATAAGTTGTGATATTCTTATATGAACGTTTCATTTTTGACCTCGTCTTTTAACCACAAACTCTGTTAAAAAGTTAATTTCAAAGCTTAGTTATTACAAACTCCATACTAATATTCAAAAAAATATATGAAATATAGAAAAAAGACTGATTTAGACGAATAATTTTAATGTGTTTTCATTACACCTGTAGAATATAATGCTTCCGTTGTTTCGCTTTTCTAACTGTTGTTTTTACATAATGTGGTTCATGTATCTCCTGAATTGAAACTTAAAACCGGTAATGATTAATGGTACCATTAAGCTCGTCTTTTATATCTTTAAGACAAAGAAAATTACTAGTTGGATTGGATAGTAGTGGTAATTAATTTGACTAAACTCCCTCGAACATTCGACACAAAGTGTTTCTCGATCGGTTGTTTTCAGTCCGAATTTTGATTTTATTTATTCATTTCAGCATTTAATATAAAAAATAAAAAAAACTACTAAAAATAGTTGTTCTATTTATTTTTATATCTATCATCGTAACCACAACAGTGCGACTTGACAGCAGCTATCCGTAGGGTTTATAAAAACAAAAAAAGTTCAAAAATTCTCGCTTTTCAAAATGACTGCCAAAGTGGTAGCCATTTTTGAAACCAGGGCGGAGAATGCCGCGTTCATTTGGTCTTCACCAAGAACATGGACGGCTCGGTGGATAAATGCAAACCAAACAGCTACCTTTCCTGGGATTCTTTCTGTCACTTAGGCCCGGTTTAGACGTCGAATTTCACATGTGCCGAATCTAATGCAAACGAACAATAGGTTTTGCTGATTTGCATTAGATTCGGCACATGTGAAATTCGACGTCTAAACCGGGCCTAAAGCGGGCCTTAGTGTTTTCTTTTTTACAGTAGTGTTGCCAATGATAATTGATTATTTCTTATTATTTTCCATTCAAACGATTCCATTTACTCGAGCTCAGTCCTTCACATCGTTCCATTCCCACAATGAGACCATGTTCCTTTTTCTGTGTCTGCCAAGAAAATCTGTTCTATTTTGTTTGTTTGTGTTGTATTGTTGTTGCTGCTGTTTTATTGACATTTTGGCAAATGAAATTAAATCGAATCTCTTCATTTGACTCTCACTCAAAATTATCTTGGATGCGAGGCCAACATGAAACACAAAAGAAACCACACTTTTCTCGATGGAATTTGTGGCATTTCTTTTGTATTTCCATGTTAGCCTCGCATTCAATATAATTTTGAGAAAGGTCCATTATGACAATTAGATTTCATCATATTTACCACAGGCAGCCCATTCTCTTATTCTGTAGTGTTGTGATGGATATTTACGGTAATATTTTGTAATATCTAAAATTGGTACTTTTATAAATTCGAATAGTTTTCCCTGAGGAAGTCTTTAAGCTGTTATTCTGTTTCATGCGCATGCGCGGTTAATCCCGGTAGGTTAGGGTTTGTTTACCTAAAATGGACGCTGTCTACCCCCGCTAGGGTTTTAAAAAGCTAACCAGCATACAATTCGAGCGTAGGACCCATTTGTGCGACCATCACAAGCCAAACTACAGAGTAAGAAGTGAATTTATTATGGAAGAAAATATCTTCTAGTACTCGCGTTTTAGAAAGAATGCTACTTTGAGCGTGCTGGAGAAAAGCATTGGCATGTGTACTTTGATTCTGTCGTGAAATTATGGCCGTAGCTTATTTTTTCTTGGATTTATTGAGCTCCGAGTAGAGGTCGGTGTCGCCATGAGTGTGCAGCCTTTGGATTTTCTTTAGTAGGGGAACCAAAATGACCATGACTCCGTAAAAACGCTCTCAAATGGCTTCAAAAGCGACCAGACATCAAAACTTTTACCAAGCTATCAAGGTAAGTAATTTTTATTCATAAAAGTACCAATTTTAAATATTACAAAATATTACCGTAAATATTCATCACAACACTACAGAAAAAGAGCTTGGGCTGCCTGTGACCATAGCAGACTAAAATTTTATCAGTTTCTAGTACTTTCCTTAATATGGAGTTGTACGCCTGCATCTTTTTTAACATGACAAGGGAAAAAAAAGGAATTACAACTCCAGGCCCTGGAGAGATTCGAACTCTCGACCCCTGGTTTACAAGACCAGTGCTCTAACCACTGAGCTACAGAGCCTTCGATGAATAACCGAGTGCAATCTAAACAGTTTAACAGCTTCTTTCTTTTCACAAGGTGTTTCTATAGAAACTTTTACCAACCTGATGAAATCTGTAGCATGAGAGCCTGCAGTGCTATTGGGTCAGTGGCTTGTTTTCCTGCCAATAAGTAATTCACTGCTTGATTTTTAACCTTGATTTTTTTCCTTTCTTTATGGAGTACCACTTTTCCTATTAGAATGAAATTATTTACAGAAGACTTGATTGCTGCAAGTGGTAATACAACTAAGAAACTAACGACAAAGCCTCTATTAAATTTATACAAATTCAATATGGCAGCTCATGACGTCACTCTGGTTACTTCGAAAATATTCTTTTTGACGTTGCCTATTGATTTTCCAATTTGACTGTTATTCACTACTGAAAAAGAGATCTTTTGTTCACATTTCAATGAGAAAAGATTGATGTGACGTTAATGCAACATAGCTATATACCTGGCTATTATAAAGACCAAAAACTTATACCTCTTAAGGCTCGCTTGGGCTACTTTTGAACGGCAATTTTCTTTTTTTATTTCTATGGTTAGCCGAACAAAAACACCTGAACCTAGGTTTAAAATCTTTGCTTGAACAAAATCTTAAAATGTAGACAGCAATTTATAATTTAAATGCATTTTTCCATTAGTTTAAACTTTTGGAAATTATAGATGCATGGATTCTAATCTTTTGCCTGAAAAGAAGGAAATAATGTTCAAGATACCACCCTGTTTGAAACATGAAATGGAAAATGAGTGTAACATCAATGTAACAATCTTATACGTCACACGACGCATACTTTTGCGCATGAGTGCGTGTTGCAAGCCACTGACCATACAATATAGCTGGCTCCAAGATAATAAGTATGGGATGGTATTTGGGATAACAAAATTGCTATGGTGACAGACGGGTAAGAAGTGGTCGATAAATTGCTTATTTAGAGGATACTATATATCTAAGCCTCTGTAGCTCAGTGGTTAGAGCACTGGTCTTGTAAACCAGGGGTCGAGAGTTCGAATCTCTCCAGGGGCTTTGATTTCAACTTATTTTTTACTATCATTTAGAGCAATCTCTTACTTTTTAGATTTAAGTAACTGCCTCTGAATGCGATAAGAACATTATTATTTTGAATAAAACTGCAGAGACACACCAGAAGGGAAGTCGTTCTTTTTCTTACTTGAACTGTGGATAGTTTAACTAGTGCCGCGGCTTATACTAGCTGCTTATTCCGAACATGGTCCTATAACCTTAATCTTGTTTCGACTTCTATCTAGCTGGAGCTTGGGGTTTAAAAATGAAACAGTGGCATGATGGAGAGAAATAGCGCGAATTGAATATCCTACCCACAATGCATTGTGGTCTAGCTTGGGTAAAAACATCTTTTGTTCATCTTGCCTTATATGGTACTGTTTATCCCGAAATTATTCTTTGGTTCCCGAAGTGACGTCATAGCCGCCATATTGAATTTAGATGTATTAAGCTTTGTCGTTGGTTTCTGCGGCTGTATTTTCTGTCGTTTCTTTATCATAGGAATAATGGCACTCCTAGAAGAAAGCTATATTATAGAAAATGAAAATCAATATGAGCATTTGTCTAAGCTGAAACAAGTAAAGCCACTGACCCAAAAGCACTGCAGGCTCTCGTGCTACAGATTTCTTCGAGAATAGTAAAAGTTTCTATAGAAACAACTTGTGAAAAGAAAGAAGCTGTTAAAATGTTAAGATTGAACACGGTTATTCATCGAAGCCTCTGTAGCTCAGTGGTTAGAGCACTGGTCTTGTAAACCAGGGGTCGAGAGTTCGAATCTCTCCAGGGGCTTGAGTTGAATATTCTTTTTCCCCCTTGTCAAGGGAAAAAAGAAGCAGACTTTTATGTTACAATTCCATGTTTGGGCTAGAAACTGAGAAATTTTAGCCTACAAAGACACTGCAGTGATTCGTAGTATGGACAGCAGGCATGACAATTTTTTTTCTGTTTTGGAAAATGCAGCAAAATCAACTACACCGCAAAATTGTCTGCCTTGTTGCATGCTACTTGCTTATCCCAGGTTAGTTCTAAGATTTGGGGGCTAAGATTGTAAAATATAAGAGACCCGTCTCCGCGGTCCCTGTTAGGCTAGTCAAACTCAAACTTTACATGAGCCGAACTCAGTTCCTGTGAAGTTCGACGTTTGACCCAATTATAATTATTAGCCTTATTTATCATCGGCGCTAAATCAAAAAGCATCAAAACCTCAAACTGACTTCCATGATCCACTGAAATAAAAATAAAATAAAAATTGTAAAAAAAATGTACTAGATGCAATTACCTTTTATAATTAAATATTATTTTTCGTTTTTCTTTAGTCTCTTTTAAAGTAAATTTTACATAAGAAAGTTAATTATTTTTTTGTTTTCATTTATTTTTCAAAAACTGCTCCACTCTTCGGGCAAAAAAAAATTCATTTTGAAAAGCTGTCATCTAAGCTCAAATGAAATTCTTTTAATTGCTCAAGATTCCGCGCATTCAGAAAAAAAACATTGACAAATTGAGACGACAGTGTGACAATTACGATATATCACTTTGCTTTGCGAGCAGCTGGAAGACAAAAATAGACTATTTCCAATACAAGAAGGCAAGACTACAATCGAGCGAGCGAGCAAGGACGGTCTTTTGGGATGGGGAAGAAAAATATTTTCAAAATCTAAACAAAGTTCCATATATTCAAGACTAATACAAGTTTTAGAATGAGCGATAAATCTGAGATGATGCCAGTTTATTTACATTATTCGCTCAAGGTTTTCTTTTGACGGAATAATCATAGGACTTGACTCCTTTATACTACCGCACAGAACAGAGTTAATATTCGGTGCAAGATGTTGCCGAAGCAGTGACACATCGAAGCTTGGCTCGAAAGCTTTTTCTAGCGTTACCACTGAATCGCTACACCATGGCCATATCAACTATGAACTTTACTACATGGAATATTACCGAAAAGGATAGTTTTTTCATCCATGCATTTGGTAATATTGAAGAGCATATTCTGTATAACTTATGTTGCTGTATTTTGATTCTGGTCACTTTGGCGGGAAACTCCCTAGTCATTGTCATGATATTAACTTCAAAGAGCCTAAGAACTGTCTTCAATCTTCTGATCCTTAACATGGCCGCAGCTGACCTTTTTTTGGGGCTGGCTGCATTGTTATTTTATGGAATCTTTATTTATTCAATGTATATTAGCTCTAGGAATAGGTTTGTCTTTGAAGAGCCGGTTTTTGACACAATTGTCTGCCAATTCACTATCGGTGCTACTGATATCTTTTGCAAGGTGTCCGTATTTTCCGTGGCTGTGATTTCATTCGAAAGATATCTGGCTATCAAACATCCTTTAAGACACAAGAACTACATCACAAAGCGAAAAACATTGGTAATAATCGTTTTTCTATGGGTTATGAGCGTTCTCTTCTCAATCCCTATAATAGTGTACATCGTAGAGGCCTTCAAAAACGCATCAGTAGTAGGGAATCAAGCCATCTCCTGCCATCAGTTGGCAATATCAAACGGGATGCCTTCAAAACTCATTCTTGCGCTTGAACTGACTGTTGGCTACATAATACCTATGTTTATTATCGTCTCAACGACTTACAAGATCATTCAAATCCTATGGCGTCCAGAAACAGAGCGAGAAGGCACTAACCTAGCAGTTCTCAAGTCAAGAAGACAGGTCACTAAACTTATAGTCAGTGTAGTGGTGGCGTTCAATGTCTTCTGGTTGCCATGGGCGATTTGGCTTGTGATGGTTTTAACCGGTTCAATCACAGCGATAAACAACGATGAGAAAATTCTGTATATTGTGTTGTTGATCCAATTCGCCAACACATGTGCGAATCCTGTTTTATACTCCATTCAAAGTCGGAATTTCCGTAGGAGGTTATTCAAAATGTTGTGGCGCGAAAACTATTGTAAAAGGTGTCGACATTAATCAATTTTTATTTTAATCGCGGTTCGGATAATTTTGTCGTATTAGAAAAAGGAGTAAGTCAAGTTCGGTCCGTTAGCTCAGTCGGCAGAGCGTGGTGCTAATAACGCTAAGGTCATGGGTTCGAGCCCCATACGGACCAATCTAAATATTTTATCATTTCAATCAATGACTTTTGTACAATCACAAAAGGAAGGAGATAAGAAGAACGATTTGCAAGAACGGGTATTTTCTGGACGGTAACGTGCACGTGTCCAACTCGCATGCATTGCTCATGCAATAATCAATAATTAGTTGTTTACGCATGCGTCACAAAAAAACATCGAAATAATTATTTTATCGAGCATGCGCAGTAAGAAATTAGTGCTCTGGTAACGAGATTGCTTCTACGTGCACATAGTATCAACTTCAAGTTTTGTGATTTTAAGTACTTTCAGCCTGCGTTTCTATTGATCTGAAGCACGACTCCTTGTACGTCCGCAAAGTCTAACGTCCGTTCAGTCTGTCTTTACTTGTATTGGTTTTTTTTAACAAATAAAACGTAAAATTCTTTTAAAATTCAAAAACTCCTCAAGTGCAACCATAAAATAATAACAAAACTTTTATTAAAGACTTTTTATCTTAATCCGGGTCCGTTAGCTCAGTCGGCAGAGCGTGGTGCTAATAACGCTAAGGTCATGGGTTCGAGCCCCATACGGACCAGAAATAATTTTTTGTTCGTTTACCAACACGAAGATCACTAAATCCTTGTCCATTTTTTTACTTTCGAAAACATTCAAATGAAAAACGTTCCAGAATAATCGCCATGATTTTCTCGACGGATTTAACATTTTTTTTGTGGATATTTTTTATGGCGGTGGCGATGACGTCACAAAAAAGTCATTAGAGTTAGAATGTTTTGCATTTCATTTATAATTTATTCACGCCTCAAAACATTTGACTACATCAAGTTGTTGAAGAATATTTCCTTTTTCGAGTCAATATAAATATTTAAAGCCAAAAATCCCGAATATGTAGAAAACAACCTTTCCTTTCATTACACTCAAAATGCATCACAAATAACATAAAAATTGAACCAATTTCCTGTAAAATCCCTTATCCAAGAAATAGCCCCAAACTCTGGGTATTAGTATCGGTGTTTTAGGGAGAGGAAAGTTAAGGGAGTGATTTGAGACAGCCGCTACCAAACTAGCTTCCAAAGTAGACGTACTTGGGGTTGTCACGCAACACTTAAGAGTGAACCGTTGCGTGACGTTCCTAAGGACGTCTGTAACAGTGTGATGAGTTGTGTGAACAGGCGTCAATATGCAAGGCTGGATGGAGGCCAAACATCTCCAAAACAGGTTGAGTTTTCTATTAATTTACATAAATAATTTGGTTCGTTCACCAATTACATTATTTATAAAACCCACAAAAATATATTAGAGACAACTTTTTCTCCCACGACCATTAAACACGGCAACCAGCATGCACTTTGGCCGAACAGATCAGATAGAGAAGACAACAGATCCCTTCATTTTTAGCTTGCTACATGGTAAGGCTGTTTTGTGCCATGATCGTGGTACTCTTTGCAATAGACTTGTATTCTGTCGTTTAGGCTTGCACAGAAAAAAAAACTTCATAAAATTCAGCTGGATCTCCTCAGCCCACCTAGGGCATCGTAGACCACATTCCAGGCGGAGTTTCGAGAAAAAAATATTGCATACTGTTTTGATAGTATAAGGTCTGTCTAGAACTATCAATGCTAGTCAAAATTCGTATTCAATTGATTCAGTAGTACTTTTATCTTCTAATCCTCCTCTCCTATCTGTCCCATTTCCTTCAAGTCAGGAGAAATCTGGCCAAAGATAAAAGTACAGAAATATCGGTAAAATATACGTAATAAATGCAATAAATGAGATGAATGTAATACAGTCGAACCTCTACACAACGGCCACCGCCGGGTAAATTCTTTATGGTCGTTGTGGAGAGGTTTCAGATACAGCATATGTATGAACTCAGTGGTAACCGCGACAAAATTTCCTAGCCGTTGGGTAGAAGTGGTCGTTCTAAGGAGGTGGCCGTTATTGGAGATTCGACTGTATATTGTGCGTCAAAACACGGGCCTCAAGCAAGTACCAACTAACTCAAAACATCAAAGAAATGTTTTCAAAAAAAATTTCGTTGCTTATCTGAAGACTACGACCCAGTTACTAGTGATGGCTTAGTGTAGCATGAGTTCGAACTAGAATATGTGCCTACCTCGAAGCCACAGCCCGTAGATGTTTGAACGTCTTGTATCGAGACACCGGGGTATAGTTCTTTCAGGATCAAACCTTGCTCGGGATGAACATCAAATACACACTACAGACAGTCAAGATGGAAGAGAAATCAATAGATAATATAATAGATGATCATGATGGAAAACTGAAGATGATGGTCCAATCACAGGAAGGTGGGTGGGGGGTGTTTATCCTATCAGAATTTTGGCAACTGACTGACCCACCATGAAAGAATATTTCGTATGACTGTGAAAAATTCATGGCACGGATGTCAGTGACCGTTTCAAGCATTTTCATTGGATGACGAGTGATATCACACTCAGTGATTGGTTCAAAAGATGCCCTCCATTCCGTACCGTGACCGTGCCATGCCGTTTCAGTCAGCTGCACATGCTTTGACTGGCATACGGCACGGTACCACTAGTTTTCCGTACATCCAACTAAAGTCACTCCACAGGTCTTCATGACGTACCTTTTCTGTGATGATCATATCGACACATTCAGCCCCCGTCAGGGGTAGGGAACACTTCTCGAGAATCTTGTGTTTGTCTCCCTAAAAGTTGAAAAAATCCAGCAGAAATTAAGAATCTCAGTAAAAGCCAGACTTCGAAACAGAGAAAGGCACCAAAATGGCCATGACTTTGAGCTCAATATTATGGATAGAGTGCTTGGTTACTTGTCAATCTCTGTACTCCTGCCTGTCTATCAATCTGCAGTTTGTCTGTCTGTCTGTCTATCTATCTTCAGGTTTTTCTGCGGTCTGTCTGTCTGTCGGTCTCTCTGTTTCGTCTGCCTGTCTGTCTATCTGACTGCCTGTCTGACTGTTTTGTCTGTCTGTCTGCCTGCGTGCCTGCCTATCTGACTGCCTGTCTGTCTGCCAGTCTGTCTTCTTTGTTTGTCTGTCTGTCTGCCTGTGTGCGTTCCTGTCTATCTGACTGCCTGTCTGTCTGCCTGTCGGTCGGTCGGTATCTCTGTTTCGTCTGCCTGTCTTTCTATCTGACTGCCTATCTGACTGTTTTGTCTGTCTGCCTGCGTGCCTGCCTATCTGACTGTTTTGTCTGTCTGCCTGCGTGCCTGCCTATCTGACTGCCTGTCTGTCTGCCAGTCTGTCTTCTTTGTTTGTTTGTCTGTCTGTCTGCCTGTGTGCGTTCCTGTCTATCTGACTGCCTGTCTGTCTATCTGACTGCCTATGCGTAATAAGATAATATTCGTTATCAATTAATGACGTCATACCTTCGCCGTATGTTCCATGGTTACAATGACCTTAGAGGGGGAGGACACGAGGTCCATTGCTCCACCCATTCCTTTGACCATCTTGCCCTGAGCAATGAAATACAATGAAAGCATTCTATTATGACCTGTAAAGTTGACAACCTCCATAAGTAGCTCTAGTGTTACTTACAGGAATCATGTAGTTAGCGATGTCTCCATACTGTGATACTTCCATGGCGCCGAGGATTGTAAGGTCGATGTGTCCTCTGGAGGTAAATAATATGTAGTCAGGAGAGTATTGAAAATCGAATTGTGAATTTGGGAAGAAGTGACGAAGAGAAGAGAAGAGACGAGAGGCGATGAGAGGCGGAGGATTTCACTATCAACGCTGACACTTGCAAGTCGGTTAGTACCTTTGTTTAAAGTTTAGCCCTGTGTGTATTGGTAATCACTTGAACGCGATATTCAACAAACACAAAAAAATGCGTCAATAACCACAGAGTAACTTACCCACGGATCATAGCAAATGATTCATCACTCGAGAAGTACGAGGCGCCTGGTCTTACAGTCACTGTTTCTTTGCCTGAAAGAAAATTCAAGTGAATCAAACACTCTCAGTCTATGAATACTTTTTGTCTTGAATCCAATCGTGCACGACCCTCCCCTCCCCCCCCCCCCCCCCCCCCCCCGTTCGAACTCTGGGACTCTCGGTGCGCCACTCTTCTCACCTGCATTAATAAGGTCTGGGTCTTCTTCTCCTGGTCTTGGAAATGGACCCTGAAAAAAATTCAAATCAAGCTGCTACTACTATGGGAGGAGAAGACAGAAAAGGACCGCACCTTTTGTAAGATACTTTTCCTTATAACTCAGTGTTATCAGCATTATCATCAGTGCCGTGGGGATAAGATACTGAGGCGTACAGCTCGACGCTATTCTCTTAACCAGTAAACAAAGAAATAATACTAAAGGGCAAATGAATCACTCACCAAGCCAAGGATTCCATTTTCACTTTGTAGATTAATAGTCATGCCTTCAGGAATGTAATTACTTGCTAACATCGGCATACCAATACCAAGATTGGCTGAATGACAGTTAAGGGATATTATATTACCGGACAGTACAGATAAGCGAGCGCTTTCAAAAATATCGCAGGCGCATTTTCGGATAGCGTCAATAACGTGCGCGATCTTGCCTGAAAATGCCTCCTTTTCATGTCTGCGCCTGCGATTTCTTTGAAAGCGCTCGCGCATCTTGAAAATGGTCTATTGTGATTGCAATTGACAGTCATTAGAGTAAATTTCGTAGACCTCTGAAGCAAAACAGCACACGGCACGGTCATGGTCCAGTATGGTTCTTTTTACCTTGGCACAATGTTGTCCCATTTCAGAGTTGTGTCCATATTCATGAGTCTTCTCATGCGTAACCGTTAAACAAAGAAATGATACTTTAGGGAATGACATATGGTCTGAAATGGGAAAACATTACGCCAAGATAAAAACGTTTTTAAAACAACGAAACATTGGGGAAATAGCCCAATTACCTATACTGAGGTAATCTTATCTTTTGTTGTCAAGGATACCAAACATATGATCTTTAAACTCCAGTGCAGCCCTTTTGATGATTCTTTCTCTAAGCTCCATGGCTGGTGACTTAGTCTCATTCTTGCCATTATCATCCTTGGTCAGTGTCAATCGCTTAATAAAACAAACACACAAATGAATCAATAACTTACAGATTTAAATCAATCCCTTCATTGTACAAAAGTATCCTTTGATTGATATTTAATTTGCAGATCACTCAAAAATGGCTTGAATGAGGGATACCAGGACTATGAACGAATCTCACAAAAGATGTCACAAGTATTTTTAAATTGTTATTCGGGGTTTTTTAGAAAAATAAAAAAAGGTTTCTGAAAGGAGAGACACAAAAAAACTCTACTCAAATGTGATTCTCTACTCAAATGTGATTCTCTACTCAAATGTGATTCTCTACTCCAATGTGATTCTCTACTCAAATGTGATTCTCTACTCCAATGTGATTCTCTACTCAAATGTGATTCTCTACTCCAATGTGATTCTCTACTCAAATGTGATTCTCTACTCAAATGTGATTCTCTACTCAAATGTGATTCTCTACTCAAATGTGATTCTCTACTCAAATATGATTCTCTACTCAAATATGATTCTCTACTCAAATATGATTCTCTACTCAAATATGATTCTCTACTCAAATGTGATTCTCTACCCAAATGTGGTTCTCTACTCAAATGTGATTCTCTACTCAAATGTGATTCTCTACTCAAATGTGATTCTCTACTCAAATGTGATTCTCTACTCAAATGTGATTCTCTACTCAAATGTGATTCTCTACTCAAATGTGATTCTCTACTCAAATGTGATTCTCTAATCCAATGTGATTCTCTACTCCAATGTGATTCTCTACTCAAATGTGATTATCTACTCCAATGTGATTATCTACTCCAATGTGATTTTCTACTCCAATGTGATTCTCTACTCAAATGTGATTCTCTACTCCAATGTGATTCTCTACTCAAATGTGATTCTCTACTCAAATGTGATTCTCTACTCAAATGTGATTCTCTACTCAAATGTGATTCTCTACTCAAATATGATTCTCTACTCAAATATGATTCTCTACTCAAATATGATTCTCTACTCAAATATGATTCTCTACTCAAATGTGATTCTCTACCCAAATGTGGTTCTCTACTCAAATGTGATTCTCTACTCAAATGTGATTCTCTACTCAAATGTGATTCTCTACTCAAATGTGATTCTCTACTCAAATGTGATTCTCTACTCAAATGTGATTCTCTACTCAAATGTGATTCTCTACTCAAATGTGATTCTCTACTCAAATGTGATTCTCTAATCCAATGTGATTCTCTACTCCAATGTGATTCTCTACTCAAATGTGATTATCTACTCCAATGTGATTATCTACTCCAATGTGATTTTCTACT